>BSBM01000545.1:1787500-2210000 GCA_027924585.1 Larix kaempferi
CTTTAGCATTCTTAAGGCTTTCCATGATGAGCCCTGTGGGGGACATTTTGTTGGCAAAAGGACAGGTCATAAAGTTTTGAGAATGGGTTATTTCTGGCCTACATTGTTCAGGGATGCAAAGAAGTATGTTCAGGCATGTGATAGCTGCCAAAGGATGGGCTAACCCAACAGATTAGATGAGATGCCTTTGCAGCCACAGCTTGTGGTTGAACCATTTGATAGGTGGGCTCTAGATTTTGTAGGGCCTATCAAACCTCCCTCAAAGCTGAAGGTTCACATCTTGGTTTGCACAGATTACATGACCAAATGAGTAGAAGCTGTAGCCTTGGTTAAGGCCAATGATCAGGATGTGATTGATTTCCTATATGAAGAGATTTTTACTCGGTTCAGAGTACCTAAGGAAATCATTACAGACGGTGGACCACAGTTTGTGTTTCACAAGCTGGAAGCACTGTTATAGAAATTTCATATTTAGCACATAATAACCTCGCCATATCATCCACAGGCCAATGGCCAAGTGGAGAGCACAAACAAGGTTATCGAGGCTATTCTGACAAAAATAGTGAAGAGCCATCGTAAAGATTGGGCTGAAAGGCTTCCAGAGGAACTATGGGCCTATCGTACCACGTGGCGTAACACAACTGGTTTTTCCCCATATGAGTTAGTGTATGGTAAGAACGCTGTTTTTCCAATTGAATTTGAAATCAGAACCTTGAAAACAGCTATGGAAGCAAACCTGGATTTATCAGAGGCATAGAGGGACTGATTGAATCAACTCAATGAATTGGATGAGAAGCGCACAGCTGCAGTACATCATACAACTTTAATCCAACAATAACGCTCTAAATGGCATGATCGATTTATAAAGAAGAAAGTCTTCCAAGAAGGAGATTGGGCTCTGTTATATGATTCACGGTTTAAGAGGGAGTTTAAAGGAAAATTGCGTACCTGTTGGTTGGGCCCCTATCAGATAGATCAGGTATTTGATAATGGAACAGTCCGATTGATCACCATTGATGAGAACAAAGTACCATTATTCGCAAATGGTCATCGGTTGTGACTGTATCACAAGCCAATCTTAAGGGAAGCTTTTGTTTCGCATGTTGCAGGTGATCTAGACTATCAGCTAACGCCGGGATAGGGATTTTTCTCAACCCCTGTCAATTTTTAAGAACTACAATATCCACATGATTTGTACATAAATAATTCATTTTTTTGTCATTATGTATTTTATCTATTTTTTTCATTTTGCATTTGATCGGGTTTGTTTGAAGAATTCTGTGCAGGAATTAATTGGAGGAATAACGGTCGTGACTGGGCCAGACGACTGTGGGCACCTTGCATTGTTCCTGATCTAATAAAGCTCTTTTTAAGAAGATGGATGATTCGTCACCTTTCAATAGTCAGCTGAAAATTTGCCTGTTACTTCATATCGCGCAGCTGTGACTCCTTACCTTGCTCATTCTTACTATTTCAGCAACTGCGACTCCACTATTCCTGACTAATCCGCCAAATGCAACAGCTGCGACTCCGCTATCCTTGACTATTCCGCTAAACCCAACAACTGCGACTCCGCTATTTTTATTTCATTTTCGTCCCTTACCAGCAGCTGCGACGCCGCTATTCTTGACTATTCCGCTAAACCCAGCAGTTGTGACTCCGCTATTCTCGACTATTCTACTAAATATTCCAGCAGCTGCGACTCCGTTATTTCCACTTCATTTCCGCTCCTTCCGTACAGCTTTGACTCTGCCATTTTTGCTTATTTTGATAAGTCTAGCAGCTGTGACTCTGCCAGTCTGTCTTCTCTCCGATTGATGATGCCAATAATGATTCAATTAGGCGTCAGTTTTGTTGCTCACTCCACAAGATCCAATCATGGTTTTCCACAAAGGAAAATTTTGGGTGTCTTGAGTAGCTGTCAGCCCAGGTGGTGGTGGCCACATCACTTCATCACATGTGCATTCATACTCGCGAGGATGAAGGCTAGCTGTAATGATTGATCCATGTTTAAAAATCATAAATGCAAAGGTACGGATCGCATCTTTTACATGATTTGGCAGAAATTTAAATACGGTAATAACGATTATGTACTGTCATAGCCCTCGATTAGCGAACCCATACGAATTAACCTTTAGGGATTATGTCAGGATCATGGTTGTATTTATTTCCCGTCACCTTACCCAATTTGCACCTGTTACCCCAATTCTTCCAACTTCCTCATTCCAATGGAATGTTCATACTGGCGCAGACTTGCCTAAAACCTGATTTTTGAACCCCAACGACCCTTTGCATGTTCGTAAAACTTCAACTTCCATGTCTATACTGGAAATTGTTGCATTCATTCTAAACTTTGAGGAGGGATTAAAATGGGGAACCCAATCCGACATGAACCAGTAAATACAGAAGCTGTACGTGCTAATGCAGAAGTTCTTAATATTTTTACAGCAATAGGTTGGATGGAATATTTTGAACGGTTGAACGGTTTCCACACAGAAATCGCATTGCAATTTCCCCTCAACCTGACTGATACTCACTCCAAGGTAAGAGGACTACGTGTGGATGTTACAGAAGAAATCATAGCAGAGGTTCTGGCTTACCGCTGGTTGGGAAGAAGTTATTTGGATGGAAGGCACATAATGCAAATGTGGTGAGAGAATTTTTGGTAGTTGGAGAGCAGGTTAGTCCAAAGCGCCGTGGGTTGGAACTGGCATCTTTACCACCACCCTGGAATCAAGTGGAAATATTTGTGAAAAGATAAATCTCTTGTGGAGGTAGGTACCAAATTGTTTCCTTCTCTGAACTTCCCTTATTGTCTCATTTATGCCATGGCAATTTGGTTAATATACCATTTTATCTGCTTAAAGCCCTAAAAACCATGGCTGGATATGCAAGAACTTCCCAACACCTAGTTTCCTCCCTTACTAATCATGGCCTAATCAAATTATTAGTCTTAAGATCCATTGCAAATCGTAATTTAACTTGGGAACAATTTCTGGCTGGAGATGCGCCAATCATACAACCTGTAGTAGAAATGGAGGGTGTTGGTGAA
This sequence comes from Larix kaempferi, assembly GCA_027924585.1. NCBI lineage: Eukaryota > Viridiplantae > Streptophyta > Pinopsida > Pinales > Pinaceae > Larix > Larix kaempferi. The sequence continues at coordinate 1,790,553 of BSBM01000545.1, forward strand.
GATAGTGAGGACCGACGTTCCTCAAATCCAGTTGGGGGGGAGGCTGGAGCATTAGAAAACTAGACCAGTGACGAAGAGGAAGTAAATAAGTGAGAAGCAACATCAACAGAAAACCTTGTTTCTGAGGAAATTGTGATGGAAACCGTGGCGCAGGAGGCAGAAAAATCAGAAGCTGTAAATGCAGAAGTAGATACTCAAATAAAAGAAGCTGAAACTGGAGCAACTGTTGAAGCTGCAACAGTAGAAGATGCAATTACAGAAACAAGAATTCAAGAGGAAGGATATCAGACATGAATAGTAGAAGAAGGGACTGTGGAAATTTTGGACGTTGTGTCCTCTCCGGAGATAAGGGGGACCATTATTGAAGAAGAAAAGATCGAGGAAAAGACCCCTATGTCAAAGAAAAGAAGAATAGAATCAGGAAACAGGGGTCAGACACCCACTGCAGCAAAGAAAAGAAAAATCAGAGCTGTCAAAACACCAGTAGCAGTAAGTAGTGAGGAACATCCAGTGGGAATGGTGAGGAAAAGAAGGACTCGATCAGCTGTGGCAGTAGCAGCAACAGAAGCAAATGTGACAGTAGCAGAAGTAGAAGCAGCTGCAACAACAGAAGAAGAGGCAGAGACAGTGGATGCAATTGGGGGTAATATTGAAGCACCCTTAGCAGAGACAGCAGGAGTAGTCAAAGAAAATAATGAGTCACCTATGGTAGAGAAAGCACTTGTAACAGGGGTAGATATAGAGATTCCCATTTTGAACCCCAAGTCATTTGCTACTATGCAGGAACCTTCCATAGAAGAACCTCAAATCAAAAATATCCTGCATGAAAATGAATTATTAAAGGAGGAGGTGCAGATATTGCGAAATGAGATGGAAAGATAGAAGGGAGTAGTTGGAAAACAAGCAGAGAAGAATTTGAATACATTAGCAAATGTAGCAAACTTATTAGAAAATCCATCTTTTGCATTTGAAAATGAGAAGCATGGAGAGACTGTTTGTCCAGAGTGTGGAGATATATTTTTTACAATAGGACACGGAGTTGTTGTGTTGGGAGTTGTATCACAAAGGCATGCACAGATAAAGGAGGTGGAAGAAGGAATGCCAGAAATCGAATTAATGGGGGGAAAAGAGTCAAGAATTGAAGAGATCCCTGATTCAAATTTAGGAGATGAAACAGTATAGTCCCAGCCATTAGGGGATGCCGAGCTTCTTCAGGTTCAGTCTCATCAGTCAGAAAGACTTGATATAACCCAGAAACAATCTCAGCAGTTCAAAGAAATTGAAGAAGAGGGCACTGTCACATAAGAACCAGTATCCTTGAAAATATTTAGTGAGGTTGCAACTTAGACAACAACATTTGATATCAAGGACCAAGAAGAAAACACTGTTACACAAGAACCAGTGTTTCCAAAATCATTTGCTACAGTTGCAACACAAACTGAGATGGCTGAGGTTGAAATGGAGAAGGAGGATGCTGTCACACAAGAACCAGCAGTCCTAAGAATATTTGCTGAGACTGTAACATAGATTGAGGGGGAAAAGGTTGACATGGAAATAAAGGATGCTGTTACAGAAGAACCAACATCCCCAAAATCCATGGTTGAGACTGCATTACAGGCACAGACCGCTGCAACTCCAATAGAGGATGAAACTGTTACAGTGCCAAAGCAAAACAAGGAAGTCATTTATTTGGATTCTGATGATGAAAAGAGGTAGAAGACAAAATATTTCAACGGTTGGAGAAGAGGATTCTCTGGTTAAATCTTGAGTTGGATAAATGGCTCAAGTGGATTGATCAGTTCAGGACAGGTATGATCTCTCTCCAAGAACATAGGAATGTCATTAAGGGGCTGAGAGAAAAATGGGCTGAGGAGTTATTCTTCCAGAAACTACGGTGGGAGAAACTTCAAGAAAAATTGGAAGGATTGAAGAAACTTAAGTCCCTACAACGAGAAAAAGACAAAATGTATATTCTTTCCCTAGAATTGTTGAGTTGCAGGGCTCCATCCCCCTCTTACCCTGTCTTTCTCCATGAGAAGACAACTTTATTTCAATTAAGGGCTCTGAAAGAAGGGAGATCATTTGATTTGGCAACAGCTGCTCACTTTTTGGAGACTTTTTCTGAAGAGTGATTTTGAGGATCAACATTTGTTATGTGAATTGTATTTACATGTCAGGGCTTGTTATATTAACTCTCCATCTAATCCATTACCTTGTCTAGGGGATGTTCAGCTGAGGGCATTTGCCTCTTTTGTCATTAGCCATGTAAGATGGCGAGATGCTTTCCAAACCATCCTCAGGAATGAGGCAAATTCTACTCTCTGGATTAGGGGGGAACCTCAGGATCCAAAAGCATTCATAGAAAATCATGCTAAATCTCTCAGGGTTCCTTCAATTTCCCAATAATTTGAAATCCTGCGATATAAAATCCTTACCACATGTGTCCCAATGATTCTTAATATGCAATAGAATTCCCTAGAAGGTAGTGAATACAGATGGCTGTACTTTTCCTCATCTCTGAAGGAAATGGATCCATATGGCTTTGAGAATTTCAGGCAAGCTTTGACAAGGATTCCCAAATATGTGCAGTGCATGAAAAAGTGTGGGTCTTGGTGGATTGGATTAATATTCAAATTCCCTCTCACATGGTTTCATGTGAGTCCTTACAAAAACAGCTATGCTTTGACAGTAGAAGAAGAAGAGTTGTGTTGGGAGCATTGGATATCCTGCTATGGGTTTGTGCCTCGAGGGGAGACACCAGAACTTGCCTATAATCTTACAAATCTTCACAGATTCAACTCAGACTTAGATTCAGACTAGGGGAGGTTATTGCATGAGGACATGCAATCAGATAGTTGGGGGGAGATGTTGGGTCTAGGAAATGCCCCTTTTTGGCCATCCTTATTACATCATTTTGCCCTGATTTCATCCTACTTTCATAAGCTATATCCATGTCTTTCTCCAGATCAATCAATGATATTGACAGGTATAATTCGTTATTTATTTATTTATTTTATGCCTAAGATTGTTAAGGTTCGAGATCCTAGTCCTTGGTTTATGCTGATTTGTGTGATTTCATTTAGTCAAGGTCTAAAGTGCAGGTGTATCAGCAAAGTGGCACCAACTGTTACTCTTCATAGCACCAGCTCCTCATAACTCCAAGGGACAGTACATTCATCCACAAGAATCTGTAACAGGCTTCCATTGAAACAGAACCCAGCTGCAACAGACAGATCGCATTCCAGCTTGCCAAATCCGTTAATCCATTGATTACTGGAGTAACAGCTCCTTAATGAGTAACAACCTCATTTAATACGACTGTAACAGTTAGCTGTAACTCTGCAACATGAATATCATATATCTTCATTGCTGCAAAAGTTTAGTGGATCGTGATCTATACTGTCCATGTATAAATATGCAAAGGCTCTCGTAGCCTGGGGTTGGACAGTTACCATTTTGTATAAGCTGTAATAGAGCACTGAGACTGACGATTTTCCATCATTAATATGAGAGCAGAGTTCTTCATTTCTATGTCTTAATTTGTTGTGATTCTTGGCGTCTCTATTAGAAGTCCAGGGCCCGCCTTCTCACAGAGATAACCGGTTAAAGTAGGTAGGGTAATTTAGCTTTCTTTCTCTTGTGTGGTGTGGAGTTATTGCAGATGTTACTGTTAGCTGCAACCGAGATTATCTTTCCTTTTGGTAGTTCATGATTGCATCTTGAATAGCTATAGCAGATTGGTGTGACAGTAGACTGTGTAGGATAATTCATTTAATGCATGTGTGTTTGAATTAGCTGTAACAGCCAAGCTCAATTCCAATATCTTTCAATTGTTTATGCTTTCTAGGATTTCCAGTAATTATCAGTTAGAGTTCAAGCTTTAGATTCTGGTTGCTGTTGTATCTTCAATTGATTTAAAGTACGCAGATTATGATTGAGTAATGGTAGATGCTGGACAGATCATTTTGGTAAAGATCAACTATTGTAGTTTGATAATTATAGGATTTAACTTCTTGCAAAAGCAATCTGGTTTATTTCTATTCTTAATTTTATAACTGCTGGGTGATTTCTATAGGAAGGTAGTTCAATCAAATCCCTTGATGTGTGAATTAGCTTAGTCTGTTTTCTGGAGACAATTTGGCTGGATAGACTGGTAGGATCATTATCTACATTTAGTAAATCAACTGCTTGACATGTTTATGCACAAATTATGCTTATTACCATTGAAATAAAAGACCTCCCTGGGTTTGACAATTTATATTGACCATCGTGTGTGTTAACTTTAATTAATTGACATATAGGGTGACCAACAATGGGACACATTTGCAGGAGCCATTCCAAGCATGGTGGTAGGAGGATCCTTCCCATGGTTGTGGATGTAAGAGTTGTGTGATGAGTATCAGGACGATGCTCTGGATATTGCTACGATGATCAGATTGATCATGTGTGATGAGCATTAGGATGATGCTCCAGATGATATGAATAAGGACGATGCTATGATGATGATTAGGTTGATCATGTGTGATGAGCATGAGGACGATGCTCCAGATGATATGCATCAGGACGATGATATGATGATGATCAGGAAGATCATGTGATGATGATGTGCATCAGGAATATGTACTGTATGAGGATGATCACTATGACCATGAGCATCAGGACGATGCTCCATGCGAGGATGATTAGGTTGATCATGAGTATCGGGATGATACTCGGTGGCCATGGACAGGTTGTGCAGGTGCATGTAATCAGTCCTGGAGATCCGGACAGGTTGTTCTAGGCACGTAAAAGATCCTGGGATGCTCTTTAGAGATCTTGCAGGTTGCAAGAGACTCTTTTAAGGTTTTGCAAGAATCGCATGTAATCAGTCCTAGAGATCCGGATAGGTTTTGCTACGCACGTAAAAGATCCTAGGATTCTCTTTAGAGATCTTGCATGTTGCAAGACACTCTTTTAAGGTTTTGCGAGTTCACATGTAATCAGTCTTGGAGATCCGGACAGGTTGTGCTAGGCATGTAAAAGATCCTGGGATTCTCTTTAGAGATCTTGTAGGTCGCAAGACACTATTTTAAGGTTTTGTGAAGGTCACATGTAAAAGATCCTGGGAGATCCGATAGGTTGAGCAGTAAGCTCGTAAAAGTCCTGGGATGCTCTTTCGAGGTTTTGTTGACGCATGTAATCAACCCTGAGGATTCCACAGGATGGCCAAATATGATGAAGACCTACAGGAGGCTAGGCCTACAAGCAGCATGAAAAAGGGTTGGCTCTGTAGAACTTCCTATGACGAGAAGAATTGAGAGATAGCCCAGTGATCGAGATGATGAGTACAACAGCAGTGACGATGATGCTCCGTGATCCAGCTCCAGAATTGAAGACTTGTGCGTATGTGTATTGATGATCTGTGACAAGAGAATACCTTCCTATTTAAGAGGGAGTGTTGATGTACTTGTAACTTCGAAAGATATTCTCCTATGTATTACATTTGTACTTTATTGTATTCCTGATGGAGATGTATTATTCCTCCAATCAAAAGTGTCGTCATTTGTATTTGCAAGTGTTGCAAGTATTATTGTAAGTGTCGTAACTTATACTTGATGGGTTATTAGACAACCTTAGAGGGGTTGAACCAGTATGGGTTAAAGGGTTATTAGACCACCCTAGTGGGGTCGTCCCAGTGACAAGTGGTAATGGGTTATTAGACTCTCCTAAGGGAGGTCGGCCCAGTTAGAATTAAAGGCAGGTCAAGTCATTGTATAAATAGAGAGTGTGTCTCTCTCATTCTATTCATTCACTCACTCACTCACTTCGCATTAGTGAGAGAGAGGAGGAGTGCGCACAAGTGGAGGAGGAGAAGCTGCTAGGAGAATATCTCTTGTTGTGGGGTTTGATCTTTGTGATCTTTGTATTGGTGCTCATTCTATCTTTGAGGAAGTTGCGGGGTTTTTCACCTTCTTGGTTTTCCCCGGTGAAATTCTTTGTGTCTCTTGTCTCTTATGTTTGATATGTTGTACATGTTGTTCTCTCAGTTAAGATCCTAGATCAGATTGAATTAAATGCTGAAAAAACTAACACATAGATGCCCTCCAGGGCTCTTTATTTACATGCCCACAATGCTTCCAAATATGCCCGCAAGGCCTTGTCTAAACCTTGCTAAGGATGCCCGCAACATCACATAAAAAATGCCCACACAAGCCTCTTTTAAAATTCCCAGAAGGGCTCATGGAATATGCTCGCAGGATGTCTTTTGAAATGCTCTCAAGGGCCTTTTATATATGCTTGCAGTGCCTTCTAGAAATGCACGCAGGTGGGTTTTGAAGATGCCCGCAACACTTCTTCAAAATGCCCGCAAGGGCATATAAAAATGCCCGCAATAGGGTATTTTAATTCCCACATGCAACCTCTCCATATTCCCACAAAGGGTCATAAACAATGCCTGCAATGTATTCCAACAAATGCCCGCCTGGTCCCTTTAATTATGCTCACAAGGGGATAAAGGGATTCCCGCAAGACCACTTGCAAATTCCCGTAAACTGCTTGAACAAATGCCTGCAGGGCTCCTTCTCCATGCCCATAGGTTGTCCTTTCATCAACCCTTGCCATGTCATGCTTTGCTTGCCATTTCATTAACCTTGTTGCTGGATTTCCATGTCAACAAGTCATCTTTGTCATGTCATGTCTTCAACTTCATGCTTGCTTGATCTTTGCACCATCATATCGTTGTCCATGTCATTGTACTTCTCCAAGTCCTCATCCTTCATGTCATTGTCTTGTGCCATGTCATCATGCCATGTGTGTTCTTCATGTCATTATCTCAGCCTTTGTCATTAATGTGTTGTCATCAATGACAATCATATTCATTAGAATCAAGCACTAAAATACTGATCCATATACTCCACAACAAATGGTGTGGTTGAGTCGATGAATGACACAATCATGGAACGTGCAAGAAATTGTTCAACACATATAGGTTGGATATGGATTTTTGGTAGAGGCTGTTAATACAACTGCTTATCTTATAAACATATCACCTATAGTTGCATTGGGTGGACACATCGAGAGGTTTGGTGTGGTAAGCCCCTTGGTTATTCTCATTTGTGTATTTTTTTTTGTGATGCATTTTCTCATGTGCCTAAATAAAAGAGGTCCAAAGTGACGCAAAGTCAAAGAAATATGTTTTTCTTGGTTATGATAATACAATAAAGGGGTATAGACTATGGGATCCTACTGACCACAAGGTAATTGTTAGTTAGGATGTTATTTTTAATGCGAAATCCATGTAAAGGAAGGACATATAGAGAACACCTAATATTGTACCTTTTGAAGTAAAAATGAGTGAAGATGAAAATGAAGCTTCTGATTAGCAAGAAGAACATTTTCAATAGCCACAATCCATAGGATCTACACATCCCAAGAGACATCTAGAAATGTATTCTCTTGATTTCCAATATTAATTTTCTTTGTTAACTAACGACAATGAACTTAGTTCATTTCAAGAAGCTAGAGAATCTGAGAATGTAGATAAATGGATGAAATCCATGGACAAAGAAATGAAAGCACTATACAAGAATGAAATGTGGGAACTTGTGAATCTCCTACCAAGAAGAAAGGTTTTTGGAAACAAGTGGGTGTATAAAGTAAACAAAAGAAATGATGGGTTGTTGGAACATTATAAATCCCACTTGATGGAAAAAATTTATGTGTATAATTTAGGCATAGATTTTAATGAAATCTTCTCTCCATTTGTAAATTTAACTAGTGTAATAGTTTTACTTGTACGTGTAGTAGCACATGATTTAGAATTGGAGCAATTGGATGTAAAAACCACATTTTTTCATGGTGATCTCAAGGAATAATTTATTAGGGTTCTTTCCTAACCCACCTCATGTTCCGAGTTAGACATTCATTGTATTCAACCATAAATTTGGAATAAGGACAAGTAGTTAGTAGTCAGCAATCAATGTAAAAAGGGTCTCTCTAATAATTAAGACCCATTAGGAAGTTGGTACTTATTAATTATTTGACCATGTGAAGTAGTTAGGGTTTTGGATATAGGGAACACATTTAAATAGCTCTAAGGACATGAAGGGTTTTATCAAGAATAATTGTAATGGACCTATGCTCAAGTGAAAGGTTACCCTACCTCAAGAGGCATGTGAACATTGCAGCCTAAAATTATTCTCAAAATACAAAGCTTATTTCTTGCAATATTTATCTTTCTACTGTCTAATGTTTCTTGTTTAGATCTACAAATGCTACTTTATTTCATCTTAACCTTTTGTACATCCCATGTTGTTTTAATTTTTAGGGACAAAACATCACAAGTGGTAACCCAGTCACTTTCCCGAGCCAACACAACTCCAATATTTCATAGGATTGTTTTAGGCTAGAGACGTGTTTCAAAATATTTAAATAACCATAGAGATATGTCATTAAGTGGATCAAAATGTGGCCGAGGAGAAATACACACAAAAAATAGTTGGTACTTATTCACAGTGTTCCCTCATTTGGTACAATTGTTGAACATTGTTTTAACTCCTGTTGATGCCCCTTCGAGTAGTACCATACCAAACAACACCTACATAGAGAATCTCACTTCCATGTACCCTCATGTATACCATAAGTCACCTAGGTCACCTAAAACCAACCGTATATTATCCACTCGACCGTCTTGATGCTATAGTAGCATCGAGCATAACACTTGGGAAGATACTCTCGCATACCTGGGTAGTTGAGTAGTATGACAAAGGAAACATTTGATCCTCCTTAGTTAGCACCATGAGATAATGTGTCGAGTATTATTGTTGGATTTGCAAGTATATCAAAGAGATGTAAAACTTGACAATCCCTTGACTTAAGGACCCTGGAAACCTATGAAACCCTTATCTCTATAACCCGTTGGTGAAAATTCTTCATTCTATCAGAGTAGTTGGTGCAACAATTGGAGTCTCAATGGGTGGCCCAACAAAATTCCTACATCTTTGCATCTAGTAGGAATTTGGGAATTCTGTCAGTGCATTACTATTGAACCAAGAGTAATGGTCCCACCAACTCTCTGCTAGATCATTGTTGTTATGGTTCCACGAGCCCTTGATGCCTCATATATAAACCTGTATCTTATACTTACAATATCTTCATACTTTTTCTCAAGCTTACTTCAAATCTCCAACTCACTTCCTTATTTATACATGTCTTGCATGGATTGTATGTCCACAAGTTGGTTGTGGCATTCCTTTAAAATAAATAAATCTAGTGGGTCTTGAAAACCATTATTTGAGACTTGTTACCTAAAAAACTAGCACTCTTCAACAATCCAAGATAAGTGGACCCAATTTAGATGTGTGGACCCAAATGTAATGTATGGACCTAGTTGTGATATGTGGACCTAATGCTATGACTAGAAACTATTCAATAAAGTACACCCACTGTCACCTCGATGTAACCCCCTTCCTATTTTGACCCTGCTCCTTGGTCCATGGGAGGCTTCTCGAAACGAGGTAAGGATAGACCTGTAAGAGACATGACAACAAGTACTTTTATCCCTACAACACCTTTCCAATTTTAGTATACCAGTTCCTAATGGAGTCCATGTAAGATAAGTACAATGAAACCTTATAATTGGAAGGTTAGGAGAAATAATGAAGATGTAACTCATTGCTGATTTTTTCTGCAGAAAAAATTAGCAATAGAAAAGTGGAGATATCTCCCAAACCAACCGTCGAAAACATGCAAACTTTACCTCTTGATGACTAGTAGTGAGGGGCACACATATTCATCCTAGGGAACACTTGTTTTGATGTATGAAACACTTTATTTAACACTAATTTACCCCACATGTCTCCAACTTACCACAATCAATGCAAATTTAAAAATTCCTTGGCCTCAAATCCCTCTAGGGTCCTCCCGGGTGACCTTGGATTTGACCCAAACTTCTCCTTTTTTGGATTTTTATGACATCTTGTCTAGATATGAAATATACTACTGCAATTAACCATTTCAGAAAATAACAATTAAGATAATCTACATCATACAAGATAAATATTTTTGGATTTTTGCGTAAATATGAATATTTTAGGGTTTTTCACAATATATGATTTTTTTGAATTTTTTGCATAATATAATACATAAATTTGATAAAAGAGATTCCAAGTGAATATGAAGGAAATAAATACCTAAGTATATTCCCCTCAATGCCACTAAGGAATCATGGTTAGCATTCCTCTCAAGAATTGACAATCCTATTTTGATGAACTACGGCAAAACCAAGAAACCCTAGGTTGTGTTGGTCTTGACCTAATTAGGGAAAAAGAGGTGCCAAATGACTAACAAGAGAGATCCTCCAGAGAGGAATGTATCGCTAACAAGACATAGCCTTTATGTATTAAAAAACCCTATTTTACTCTTACCTTGGATGTCTCTGATAGTGCAAGATAAAGAGAACCAACGATCATACCGCAAACAAAGAAAAAGGGAGAAAAGTTTAACCTCCTAAGAATACTTTTCCTTAAACAAGCCTTGGAATATTAAGTATCAACCTCAAACACCAATAAAATGCCACATTGAAGGTTCAGGAGTGCTAAGAAGAGAGTGCGCACCACTATCCCAAGTAGACAAGAAGAAATAAGAAAATAACTTTATTTGATCCCATAATATTGAGTTTAAATGAGGAGGAGTTGCCTTATTTATATGTGACTTAGGCCAAATTAACCTCCTTTACAAGCCGACCAACCAAAAATGTCTAAAGTAACTTAAAATGATTTTTCAATGAGTTTTTTTAGGGTTTGTCACCCACAAGATGGAGACTAAACCTCACACACCATAAAATTATGATAAAATATGATGAATTGGTGCAACTTGGATGAAATGTTGAGCATGGGAGAAGGGTGTCATGACCCATCAAACCCCAACATTTTTTTTCCCTCAACACCGCCCTCCTTTAGGTGGTACAACCTCTTCAAAGGATGACATCTTCATTAATTTGGCTTGCTTGATCTAAGAGGTTCAATACCTAATAAAAATAGGTCCAAGTGGGAATAAGTAGTCGTGTTAAAACGGGTATGACAACCCTTTCATGTGCAATCACCTTCTATAAAGCATACACATGAGTGTTGTTGGGATACCCTAATCCATGTGTCAAATGGACTCATCCCAAGAAACACCGAACACCAACCTAGGGAAAAAATGGCCCAACATGATGGGGGACTTCTTCCCATCAAGGGGAAGTTAACACTGCCACTAAGCAAACACTTCCTGGAATGAAAACCAAGAGGACCTACCATGACTAGACCATGGGTCTTAAGCCCCACCAAACCAACACTTTACATAAACCAAGCCCAAACTTGGCCTTTACATGGAAAAAATGACCCTTCCTTTGTGGCAATATGGTATGGAACATTGCAGAGTATTTGGAGGGTAACAAGACCCATATCAAATGATATCTTGCATTGTGCTGATCATTTTGATATATATCTATAACAACCGTTTTTTGGTGGTGATGGAAACCCTTATTTTCCCCTATATCGATAGAATCCTTTCTTAGTGCTTATCATTTTGACATACATCTCTTATAATCCTTTTTGTGTGGACTTGGAACTCGTACCTTTCAACACCAATGGTAGACACCTACAACCAGAGTAAAAAATGAAACTTGAACAACCAGAGCAAACTGAGCAACTAGGGCGACATGGAGGCATCAAAGAAAAATTTTCCCCAAAATTTCAAGCCACCCTAGACACAATACAATCCATGTTTTAGTATGGACACCTGTAACTAAAGTAACTAAGGAAACTCAAACAACCAGAGAAACCTAAGCAATGAGGGAAACATGGAGGTAGAAAACCAAAATCCAGCCCCAAAATTTCAACCCACTCTAGATACTATACAAGACATGTTTCAAGCTACCCTGGATGCCATACATATATTAGACATGATTAACAATGACAAGGTGAACAACATGAGAATGATTGATGCTATAGATCAACATGTTGGATTTGTCCTGAAATGTGAGGACTCCACCTATGAGGCCTTTATCATTGAAGATAAGGTCTTCCACACTCTTTTCCTGGAAGCACAACCTAAATCTTTTGAGAATAAAGCTTCATGGCATCACTTTCCAAATATTTCCTTGTGCAATTTGATGGCTCCAATCCCTTGGATTGGGTTACCCAAATGGAACACTATTTTTCACTCAATGGAATTAAGGATGACCTCCATAAGCTAAAAATTGTGGTGTTATATTTAGATTTTGAAAGATGGAAATGGGGGAAATGGTACCATAAATCTTATCATTGTCATGTCCCTTGGAGCCAATTTGTGAAAATACTTCATAATCATTTTATCCGTGACACTCGCTACTTGGATTCCTTTCTTCAGGAATGTTTCATCAATGGCTTCAAGGAGGTAGTTCATGCCCATGTATTTATGCAAGGGCACTCCAATTGGTTGGAAGCATGTGATAGAGATCCGAAGCTGAATTGGTGATCAATTCCCAACCCAAACACCCTTCATTCCCACTCGTACAATATCTCCCATAGCTCCTAGTTCCAACAACAATGTCGCCTCTCTATTAAGAATCCACAAGTTGACCCCAAATGCCATGGATGAGCACCAACGCCTCGACCTTTGATACAACTATAATGAAATTTTTTTGTGGGAATAAATACAAAGAGCATAAATTATTTCAAATTGAGGCATCGCCACATGATTATGTTGAGGACACTACCTAGAAAGATGCACCAGAACATGATCTAGAAAATATTATGCCTCATTTGGAAGTTTCTCCTGATATGCCAATATAAGAGGAGAAACCCCATATATCACTCCATATATTATCCAATTTCTACACACCTCAGACCTTGAAATTAACTAGATACATCAAGCACGAGAAAATCATTGTATTAGTTGATAGTGGCAGCGCCGATAGTTTCATTTATCAGAGAGTGCCTAAGGAAACCCATATCTATATTCGCCCTATTTGCAATTTCCAAATTATGATCACCAATGGGGGTATGATGAAATGTGGGGGTCATTGTGAAAATGTGAAGCTCTAAATGGGTGAATATCATCTCAAAACCCACATGTTTTCTATTGGCATGGGTGTTTGTTATATCGTTCTCGGGGTCAAACAACTTAGGACTTTGGGTCCTATCACCATGGATTTAAGGTACTCTCTCACATCTTTACTTAGGCAATGCATACACACCACCTCAACAGAATTACCACAATTTCTCCTGAAATGATCTCATCACATCATATGGATAAATTCTTGAAGAAAGGACACTTAAGTGTCATTGCTCAGGTCAATGCCATCCAAGTCATGGAAATTCCCACGTTGACTATTCACCTTGACTTGCAATAGGTTCTATCCTAATATCAACATGTTTTTTATGCATAATGAGGTGTGATAAGATGAGTACAACAAACCTTACACATGAAATCACCTTCTGCAAAGCATAAACATGAGTGTGGTTGGGGTCCCCTACACCATGTGTTCAAATGGACTCATCCCAAGAAGCACCGAACACCAACCCATGGCACAAATGGCGCAAATGGCGCAAATGTATTTTTTCCCATCAAGGGGAAATAAACACTGCCACTAAGCCAACACTGTTAATTTTGAGCATTAATTCAATATACTATAGGATCTTTGTTGAGAGAATTACATGTATAGTATATCAATGCATATCAATCACAGCAAGCATGTCAATCATCACAAGATGCAAACATAAGAGACAATAGACACACAAAGTTTCCATGGGGAAAACCCTAAGGTGAAAAACCCCACAACTTCCTCAAAGATAGATAAACCAAAGTACAACCAAAGTACAACCAAAGTACACAGAGATAGACTCCTCCTAGCAGTTGATCCTCCTCCTCACATGTGCGCCACTTTCCAAGTGATGGAAGAGTGAGTTGTGAAGTGATCCAAATAGAGATCGGGAGATCTCTATTTATACTTGTCCTGACTGCCCAATAAACTTATGGGGCCGAATTGTCTAGCTTAGTACAATAACCCAATGTTAACTTAGTCAGGTCCGACCCCACACATGGTGGTCTAATAACCCATCGACAAGTTACGACACTTGCGACACTTGTCAATACAAATGACGACACTTCTGTATAGAGGAATAATAACATCTCTATAGGAGTACAATATACATAGATGAAATACATGGGTGAAATACATTCCGAAGTTACATATACATCAACACTCCCTCTTAACTAGGAAGGTATTTCTCAACACAGATATGCTAGCACAAGTCTTCTTCTCTGGATCATCACCAACGAATCATCATCCTCGAATCATCGTCATTGTCATTGCTGCTGCTATCTCAATCAATCTCTGAATCTACTCATCATAGGAAGTTCTACAGAGCTAGTCCTTTTTCATACTGGATGTAGGCCCACCATCTGCAGGTCTTCATCATCACTGGACATACTATGGAATCCTCAGGACTTATTACGTGCGTCACAAAACTTGGCTGTAGCATCCCAGGCTGTTATGAGCACACAAATCTACTTGTCGGATCTCCAAGGAGCACATTACATGTGACCCATCACAAAACCTGGCTGAAGCATCCCAGGCTGTTACGAGCACACAACTCTACCTGTCGGATCTCCCAGGAGCACATTACATGTGGTCCACCACAAAACCTGGCTGGAACATCCCAGGTTGTTACGAGCACACAGCTCTACCTGTCGGATCTCCTAGGAGCATATTACATGTGGTTATGGCAATGCCTCGAAAGAGCATTTGAGGCCTTTTTCATCTTGTCCAGATCTCCCAGGTCTACTTACATGCCATAGGACAATGCCTCGAAAGAGCATCTGAGGCCTTTTTCATCCTGTCCATATCTCCCAGGTCTACTTACATGTCCTCCCAGAGCAATGCCTCGAAAGAGCATCTGAGGCCTTTTTCATCCTATCCAGATCTCCCAGGTCTACTTACATGCTCATCTGCACAACCTGTCCATGGCCACAGAGTATCCAATTGATACTCACCATACATCATCCTGATGTACACATGATCATCCTGATCATCATCACTGCATCGTCTTGATGCATGTCATCTGTAGCAACATCCTGAAGCTCGTCATCCATGATCATCCTGGTCATACAATACATCCACCTGATGCATACCAAGTATCTACCTAATACATATCATCATATACAATGTATCTACCTGATACATACATAGATACATGATCCACACAATGTATCCATCAACATACATGATCTACCTAATCATACAACATATCCACCTGATACATATACAGATACATGGTCCAAGCATCCAACATGATGCATACATACATAAATGATCCAACTGATCATATCCAGCATCCAACATGATGCATACATACATAAATGATCCAATTGATCATATCCAGCATCCAACATGATGCATACATACATAAATGATCCAACTGATCATATCCAACATCCAACATGATGCATACATACATAAATGATCCAACTGATCATACAGAGTAGAAACTAGAACATCATACTGATGCTCATCATCCAATGCTTATATCCATAGCCATGTGAAGGATCGTCCTTCCACCATGCTTGGAATGGCTTCAAAAAATGTCTCTATCACTTCTTCCTCGAAGTGTCGTCAATTTGAAGAACACCAAGCCTCTCTCTGAAGTACTCGAATTTCACTCTGGCTAGTGGCTTCGTCAACACATCTGCAATTTGCTCATCCGTCGCAACATACAGGAGCTTCACTGCTCCCCTCTGCACCATATCCCCGATATAGTGATATTTGATCTCTATGTGTTTCGACCTGTCGTGGAACACCGGGTTCTCAAACAGCTTCACACAACTTTGGTTGTCACAAAATAAACTAGTAGCCTCCAACAAGAGATCAAATAACTCAAACAGTAGCTTCCGAAGCCATACTGCCTCACAACTAGCCGAACAGGATGCAACATACTATGCCTCGGCTGTACTCAGTGCTACGCAGGACTGCTTCCTACTAAACCAAGAGATCACACCTAATCCCATACTGAAGCAACACCTAGAAGTGCTCTTCCTATCTGTAGCACTGCCTGCCCAATCTGAATCAACATAACCCTGTAGGCTAAACTTTTGATTCGCATCATACTTGAGCCCATAATCAACTGTACCCTTCAGGTACCTTAGAATATGCTTTACAACAACCAGGTGAACACTCCTAGGATCCGTCAGGAACTGGATCAATGTGTTCACCGCAAAGCAAATATCTGGTCTCGTGTTCATCAGGTACATCAAGGACCCAATCATCTGACGATACATAGTGACATCAACCGGCTCAGATGAAGCATCACATAGAAGCTTCAGGTTCGATGCCATAGGTGTGGCCATGGCCTTGCATTCCATCATCCCGAACCTCTTCAGAATCTCTACTGCATACTTCCCTTGCCCAAGGAAGATACCATCTGCACTCTACCACACCTCCATGCCTAGAAAACAGTGCATCATCCCCAAGTCCTTCATCTCGAACTCGGCAACAAGCTTCCTCTTGGTATCAGCAATCAAACTATCATTACCTGTTACAAACAGATCATCCACATATAGGAGTAGTATCACAGGATTTCCTTCCTCAACCTTGTATTAAAGGTTGGAATCCGCTTTACTCTTGGTAAATCCCAAACTAGATAGGAAATTTTCCATCCTACCATACCAAGTCCTAGGAGCTTGCTTTAATCCATACAAGGATTTCTTCAATCTGCATACATATGACTCCCTGTCATGTGTTTCAAAACCGAGTGGCTGCTCCACATACACTTCCTCTTCAACTACACCATTCAAGAAAGCAGTCTTGACATCCATCTGGTGTATCTTCCATTTCATCACTGCAGCCAGAGCAAGTACTGATCTGATGGAAGTGTACCTGGATACAGGAGCAAAAGTTTCTTCATAATCTATTCCCTCTTTTTGAGAGAAGCCACGAGTTACGAATCTTGCCTTGTATTTCTCTATGCTTCCATCTGCAGCATGCTTGATCTTGTAGATCCATTTGGAAGTCACAACAGACTTCCCTTCAGGTCTTGGGACAACATCCCAAACATCATTCTTCATTATTGATTGGTATTCTTCGACCATGGCATCCTCCCATTCTTTCTTTTCCGCTTCTTCTTCATAATTGGAAGGTTCTTTGTTCATGATATCACAGAGTAAAGCAACATAGCTGGTGTGTGATCTAGTTCTCTTCTTTGCTCTATGTTCTTCTTCTGGAATGCCATATATTTCTACATCTTGAATGAGCTCTCTATCCCATGCAGGTTTCCTCTTGTGAGAGTTATGCTCACGAGGTGGATCTACAAGTTCTTGTGGATCTTCAATTTCACGATTTGCATCTGGAATTGCTTCAGTCATAGTAGTGTCTTGAAATCTAGGTTCCTTAGGTTCTTCATAATCTTCAACATGTGTCTTCCTTGATTTGATGAATGCTGAGTTTTCATCAAATGTCACATCTCTGCAGACATCAATCTTCTTGAACCCTGGAAAGTATATTCTGTAAGCCTTCAAGATTTCACTGTAACCCACAAAGATACCCTTCTTTCATGAAGGATCCAGCTTGGTCCTCTTTTCCTTTGGGACATGAATGTATACTGGACAACCAAATATTCTGAGATGACTGACTTCAGGTTTCTTACTAGAGAAGACCTCTTCTGGTGTTTTGTTGTCCAATATCTTGTGGGGTGTTCTGTTCTGCACATATAGAACTGCCCTAGCTGCTTCTCCCCATAGATGCATAGGTAGATCCTGGTCATGCAGCATTGCTCTTGCTGCTTCCATGATTGTTCGATTCTTTATTTCTGCAAATCCATTCTTTTGTGGATTGTAAGGAGCAGTCAACTCCCTCTTAATCCCTGAATCACTGCATAGCTTCTTGAAGTCACCTGAAGTGAATTCTCCACCATTATCGGATCTGAATGTTTTGATCTTCTTATCAGTTTGGTTCTCCATCAAGGTTTTGAATTCCTTGAACTTATAAAACACTTCATGTTTGTTCTTCAAGAAGTAAACCCAAGTCTTCCTGGAGAAGTCATCAATGAAAGAGACATAGTAAGCATACCCACTTAGAGAGCTGGATGACATCGGACCACATACATCGGAGTGAATAGTTTCCAATATACTTTTTTCCTTGCTTTCACTGCTTGGAAATGCCTTCTTTATGTTCTTTCCTTTTTCACATCCTTTGCAAACACCTTCATGCTTGGTCTTGATTTTAGGAAGACCTTCTATAGCTTTACTTGCAATTGGTAATGCTCTGTAGTGCATATGTGCAAGTCTTCTATGCCAAAGTTCACTTAGCTCCATGGAATCATGCACCATGGCATGTTCAGGTTGTCCCTTCAATTTATAAAATCCTCCCTCTTGCTCTCCAATCACCATTGCATCATCTATGGTATTTCCATTTGGCCACATTAGAACTTGGCCATCCACAAATGCAACCCTCATACCTTTTGCATCCAATGAATATATGGAGAGTAGGTTTTTCTTGAGCCTAGGTACATAAAGAATTTCTTTCATCTTCAAATACTTTCTAGAGTCTAGGTTGTAGGAGGCTTCCCCACTTCCTTTGATAGGGTATTGATAATCATCCCCAAGTTTCACCTTATGGGGTGATTCATGTTCAGATAGATTTACAAAAGATTCTTTAAACCCAGTCATGTGTTTGGAAGCCCCACTGTCAATAAGCCAATCATTACAACCATGAGAAATAGTACCTGTGAGAGCAGATATTAGAACATACTCTTCTTCGCTTGATGAGTCATCATCATCACTTTCTGCTCTAGCCTTCTTCTTGGGAGGTTCATCATCCTCAACAGCATGAGCATGGTACCTTCTTTTGCTGCCCTTCTTCTTCTTGTTGAAGTTGTTGTTGTCCTTCTTGTTCTTGGGACAATTTATAGCAATATGTCCCTTTTCATTACAGGTGAATCATATTCTCCTTTCTTTATGGTGATGTGAATATTTCTTGAAGTGAGATGGCTCTCTCTTGGACTTCCCTTTCTTGGTGTGAGCTGTGAGAGCTTGATCTTCATTCTCCATCTTTTCTTCTCGTGCCACAAGCCTTGCTTCTTCTTGTGAGCATTCTTCCCGTAGTCTGCTGAAGGATACCAACTTCTTTCTTGCACAGATTCCTTGGATAAAGGAATCCCATGACCTGGGTAGGCCATTCAGAGTGGTCATGACAACTTCACCATTCTCCACCATTTCATCCACTGCTTCTAGTTGTTCCTTGATCTGAGAGACCCTAAAAAAATAAGATTGAATGGATTATCCATTCTGAAGTTTTACCCCTTTCAATTGGTTCCGTAGAGTCATCTTACGATTTATGTTCTCCTTCAAATAGCTTGGATAGGGAATCAAACATCTCTTTGGGTGTCTTCAGAGATAACACATGGGGGATGAGATGGTCCTTGATAGAATCATCAATGTTTCTCTTTGCCTTGACCAAGTTCTTCTTGTGGAGGGCTTTAGCCTCTTCTCCCTCTGGGACAGGGACCTCTTCCCTTATATATGAGTACAAATCATTCTCTTCCAGGATTAACCCAATCCTATACTTCCAGGTTCGGAAGCTATTAGCCCCTTCAAGCTTGTCCTCAAGCTTGGTGTGGTGAGACATATTTAAAGAGTACTTCAAATGGAAATAGAAAAGATTTAGGTCTTACCACTTGATTTGCTGAAAACTAGATCTGGTCCCGGATTAGGGTTTGTCAAAGAAACCCTAAAAATTCAAAAATGAAAATTTCAACTTTCTGAAAGGATAGAAAGATGCGCCTTGATGAGCTAATCAGCCTGGTGTGTTCAGAATTTGAGATCTGCAAAGCTTCACCCTTTAGAAATGCCTTTTAGTCTTCTTGGGTTCACTAGGGAGGACCTTGAATTAGGTTTTGAGTTTCCCTGAGATTTACCCAGCCAAAAATCTCGATCCAAAGCTCTAAAATTCGATTTTTCCAAGGAGCTTCCATCTATGTCTTCAGATTTCAAAAAGTCCTATTTTTATGGAAACCCTAATTTTTGGGGCCAAAACTGAAAGTGCTCAGAATTGAATTCTGATTGGATAGATAGATTCACCTTGCTGAGTAGAGTCAATCTATCATATTATTTTTCCAAAATCTGTGGAGAGAAACCCAATAAACAAGAAACCTTGGTTTCCGCCACTGCACAATGTCTTCTTCTCAGGTTAGCTCTAATACCATGTTAATTTTTGAGCATTAATTCAATATACTCTAGGATCTTTGCTGAGAGAATAAAATGTACAGTATATCAATGCATATCAATCATAGCAAGCATGTCAATCATCACAAGATGCAAACATAAGAGACAATAGACACACAAAGTTTCCGTGGGGAAAACCCTAAGGTGAAAAACCCCACAAATTCCTCAGAGATAGATAGAGCAATAGTACAACCAACATACACAGAGATAGAATTCTCCTAGCAGCTGATCCTGCTCCTCACATGTGTGCCACTTTTCGAGTGATGGAAGAGTGAGTTGTGAAGTGATCCAAATAGAGATCGGGAGATCTCTATTTATACTTGTCCTGACTGCCCAATAAACTTATGGGGCCGACTTGTGTAGAGTAGTACAATAACCCAATGTTAACTTAATCAGGGCCTACCCCACACATGGTGGTCTAATAACCCATCGACAAGTTACGACACTTGCAACACTTGTCAATACAAATGACGATACTTCCGTATATAGGAATAATAACATATCTATAGGAGTACAATATACATAGATGAAATACATGGGTGAAATACATTCTGAAGTTACATATACATCAAGAAACACTTCCTTGAATGAAAATGAAGAGGACCTGCCATGAATAGACCATGGGTCTTGAGCCCCATTAGACCATCACTTTACATAAATCAAGCCCAAAATTGGCCTTTACATGGAAAAAATGACCCCTCCTCTGTGGAAATCTAGTATGGCACAATATAGAGTATCTGGAGGGTAACATATGGCTCCTACTGTAGGACATGCACTTCTCTTGGGAGTGCTTGAGAACCTATGAATCATCTGGGACCTCAGACCTACACACTTAAAACAACAAATTCATCAAATGCATCGAAGGAAGACACTTTCGTCCTACCTTTTTTAGATCCAAATGAAATGCAATAAACAACACGTGTAATGCATGGGTAAAAGTAAATCATGAAAACAAATTCTTATGTAATAGATTATGCAATTGACCTACCACTACAACATTTGGTCTCCAAATTCGACACTTGCTTGACGCTTTTTGGCATCATATCGGGAGTGCTTTTACATGTTGATGGTTAGGTGTCACTAAATTCACGTCGCTTAAGAGACATTACTTAGCATTGCTTAAGCGGCGCCTAAGACTATTTTTGTTTAATTTCAATCGCTTTTAAAAACGTGGATTAGACATCTATTGAATTTCTGCAAAGCGACATTACAGTACGTCGATAGCTTGTTAAAAAAGGGACGTTAGTTGACTTGGAAGTAATGTCCAACAAATGTTTGAAAAGAGACGTTTGCAAATCAGATTTAACATCCTAAAAGAAACGTTTTGTAAGTAGAATTCATGTTGATTTAATGCCCAAAAAGAGACGTTTGCTAAGTATATTAACGTTGGTTTACTGTATGAAAAGAGACATTTGCAAAGTGGACTTAACATTGGTTTAACGTTCGAAAAGAGACATTTGCAAAGTACACTTAATGTTAGTTTAGTGTCCTAAAAGAGACGTTCGCAATGTAGACCGAATGTTGATTGAACATCCAAAAAGAGATGTCTACAATTGCATTGAGCAAAAACAAATGTGGATGATCAATCAAACTAACATGAGTATTCTTAGGATAATCGACGTTAGATTTATGCTACCAACGTTCAACCCACACCACTTGGATGTCAGACGAACATCAGTTGAACATCCAATAAGCCACGTTTATAAATGGATCTAACAAAAAGAACGTGAAGGGTCTGTTTGGATTCTTTTCCATGGCTGTAACCTAAAACATGTAGTCAATAGAAATGGGATTTTGGAAAATTCCGTGCCCCATTCAATGAGACAAACCCTTCAAGAATATTTTCGGTCAAGTCACGCCCATACTGTTGGAACCAATTCATCCAATCAAAGAGTCATTGGCCATACTTTGAGTTATGGCATATTCACACTGATGCGATTTTTCATTCAAGCTCAATTTTTGCTCCAAGAAGATCTATAAATAGAGGCCTCCATCCTCAATTCCAACAAGCTCAAGATTTCTAATGTTATGCAACAATAATTTCTTCAAGGATTATCAATCCCACTTGCTCCAAACCTCCTGTTAGGTCATATAAGTGTTTGTTAGGTTCTGAGGTTACTCCAAAAGTGTTTACACCATGATTGGGGCCACTTCAAGTCATATGAAGTGCATGGTGTATGGATGAACCGTGTTTGTGTCATCATGGGAATAGACATGAGTTGGCCTTCTCATTGATTGTTAGACCTAATCTTGGTGCTTTTTTGGTTCTCTTCCTTGGAGTGTTGGAGACTCGTGGATCTTGGTGACATCTTCATGATGGCCACATGGAGGTCGGTTTCCTACAAGTGTGAATGAATTGATTTGGAGGAGGACTATTAGGCACCTTGGAGGAGGGTGTTGGGCCCTAGATGACACGGGAACACTTGGTTTCTTGCATGGAGGATTGTGATTGACTTGAAGACACTTTGGTTGAGGTAGTTATCATGTACGTGGGATGGAATTGGAAGAGCACATGGCTTAGGAAGTGCATTGAAGCTTCGGGGCCCCGTGGAGGTGGATAATTATAGCTGCTCGAGGAAAGTTTCACACCTTGGAGACTTTCTTATTTGGAATATTCACTTTGGAGCACAACATGTGTCACTTGAAGAGGAAGAACTTCACATGTAGGCCTATATTATTATATAAATGAGGTGTATGATGTCCAAGTAGATTATTACATATCTTCCTTTGATTTAAGATTGAAAAACAATATAAAAAGATATTTTATCAACGACATCAATGAGAACATGACAAAAACTGTTTAGGTACATATGTAAATCTTACACTTATGCAAGAAAATTACTTGGTAGAAATGTCCAACAAAATATCAACTTACATGTACAAGAATTAAAAAAAAAAAAGAGATTGCTTCATTATATGAGGCATAACATTGTTTACAACCTAGACATTGTTTTAAGACATCATAAGCACAACTTTAACCACCACTTTAGTAAGGAAGATCAAAGTTACTCCATTTTTATTATTATTATGTTTGTTAATTAAAAGTGGATTTAAAAATGAAATTACCTTGAAAATATGATCATAATGCTTTGTGAGGAAAGGGTAAGGTGGAGTTGACTCTACTAGATGTAGTCTTTTCACCAATTTACTAAGAAGGAACAAAGTTCCCTACATTTTTTGTCTATTATGCCTGGTAATTAAGAGTGAAATTAGAGATGAAATTATCTTGTAAATACGATCAGAATGCTTCATGGATTTGTGACAAAGGACATGGTGTTGATAATTGTAAATATATGATACACCTTTTATAAGTTTTCCTTACTCCATTTTTTGCAAGTTTCTAGTCGCTTAAGTCATTTGCTAATATTTTCCTTCATTTCATCACATGTGAAAACGTGTGGAAATGTTTGCAAAGAACATGTCAAGAAGGAACTCCTTCCCATGTGTAGACTTCAAGGTAGTTTGCTCCACCACCAATTCTAGAGAAAAGTTTGAAAGGGTGCTAAATAGGTGGAGCATTCCACATGCAAGGCTTGTTAAAAGTCCTGGGAACTTCAACAACCTCCAAATTAAATATAAAGATTCCTCATGGGCTCTTTCTCCAATGTGAAACAACCTCAACCTTGTCAAAGTTGACCATGTCAACGCCACAAACAATAACAAAATAATTTGCAAGTAGTTACAATGCCTCAAAACCTATGCAAGGGGGATCGATAAGAAGTCAACAATCATATCCATATACCAAGTTCTTGGAATTTGTTTCAAACTCGACAATTTGTCCCCACAACCTTGTTCAAATAGGACAAATGAAACACTTGGATTGGATAATATTGGAGTGAGTTGAAAGATCCAATCAACATGCAACTTGTCCAATGCATTGCAATATCTTATAGGGTTTTGGTGCTAGCTTCTGGGAACCCATGTATTTGAGAGAGGTCTTCATATAGGATTGTAGAGTAAGGAACCCATGATACCCTTATTCAAAATAATTCCATAACCACATTTGAAACATTTGAGGAACAACAGGTTATCCCGAAGTAGTAGGAAAGTTATATCAACATGCACCACATTTGCTTCCTAGGTTTTGTTATAAACCAGGTTATCATCAAAGAATAGAAGCTCAAAATTGTGCATGCAAATATGGAAATGAATGTTCAAGAGGATCTAAAAGGTTTATGGGGAATTTGAAGATTGAATTCATTTGTTGAAGGAGTAAGGCAATGTTTATTGAAGGGTGTTGTTTCAAAGTAACAACAATACACTCCATGCAACGATGCCACGTTAAAGATTGGAGTTGTTTGTTGAAGGAGGAAGGCAATATTTGTTGAAGATCATTGTTTCAAATTGGTAACACTACACTCCATGCAATGTTAGCATGCATCCATATGAGGCAGCAAGGATTATGAGGCAACAAGGATTCTGAGGCATATTTTAGGATGAGTTCAAGGGCAACTTTGGGATCAACTTCTGGCATAGATTTCAAGGATGTTTTGAAGCATGTGTTGAGGGTAGGTTTGTAGAGTTTGTGTACATGTCTAAGGTCATCCTTTTTAAGGTCCTTTTAGGATAGGCAGGAGGACCGATTTGAAGGAATAATTTGGCATAGTTACCAAGAATAATATTGTAGATTTTGGACAGAGTTTAGAATAGATTTTGAGAGCATTTTTGTGGACATTGTGTGTTGACGTATATGTAACTTCGGAATGTATTTCATATATGTATATTGTATCCCTACAGAGAGGTTATTATTCCTCTGTACGGAAGTGTCGTCATTTTTATTTGCAAGTGTCGTAACTTATACAAGATGGGTTATTAGACCACCAAGTGTGGGGTCGGCCCTAAGTTGGGTTACCATGGGTTATTAGACTCTCCTAGAGAAGTCGGCCCTGTTAGGTTATTAGGAAAGCCGAGTTTTGTATAAATAAAGTGAGGGTGTCACTCTATTTGATCATTCACTTACTTATCTATCACTCACTTGAGTGATGCGCACTAGTGGAGGAGGAGAAGTTGCTAAGGAGACTATCTCTTGTACTTGGGTTTTGTATCATTGCTCTTTCTATCTCTGAGGAAGTTGCAGGGTTTTTCACCTTCTTGGTTTTCCCCGAGGAAAATCTGTGTCTATTGTGTCTTATGATTGATATGCTGTGCTTGTTATTCTCTCAGATAAGATCCTAGATCATATTGAATTAATGCTCAAAATCTAACATGGTATCAGAGCTAACCTGAGAAGAAGACACTATGCAACTGTGGAAGCTAGGGATTCTTGATTTTTGGGTTTCTCTCCACAGATATTAAAAGGTAGGAGGATAGATTGACTCTCCTTGCAAGGTTGCATCTTTCTGTCGAAACAAACTTCAATTCTGAACACTTTTATTTTTTGACCTAAAACTTAGGGTTTCTGCAAAAATTGGAATTTTTGAATTCTGAGACCACGGCTGGAAGCTCCTCTGAAAAATCAAATTTTAGAGCTTTGGATCGAACTTTTTAGTTGGGTGAAGTTCCGAGAAAGTCAAACCCTAATTCAGGGTCCTGCCAAGTGAATCCAGAAGTTTCAAAAGCAATTTTGAGGGGTGAAACTTTGCAATTTTCAAATTCTGAGTATACCAGCTTTATAATCTTAGCAAGGTGCATATTTCTATCCTTTCAGAAGTTTGAAATTCAAAGTTTGAATTTTTAGGGTTTCTCTGACAAACCCTAATCCATCTCCAGATCCAATTTTCAGCAAATCAAGTGGTAAGACCTAATAACTTTTCTATTTCCATTTGAAGTACTCTTTAAGATGTCTCACCACACCAAGCTTGAGGATAAGCTTGAAGGGGCTGATAAATTCCGAGCATGGAAGTATAGGATTGGGTTAATCTTGGAAGAAAATGAATTGGACACCTACATGAGTGAAGAGGTCCCTGTCCCAGAGGGAGAAGAGGCTAAGGCCTTACACAAGAAGTACCTGGTCAAGGCTAAGAGGATCATTGTTTATTCTATCAAAGACCATCTCATACCACATGTGTCATCTCTAAAGACACCTAAGGAGATGTTTGATTCCTTGACCAATCTATTTGAAGGGAAGAACATAAATCAGAAGATGACCTTGAGGAATCAATTGAAGAATATCAAGATCCAAAATGCATAGACCATGCAGTCTTATTTCTCAAGGGTATCCAAGATAAAAGAACAACTTGAAGCTGTGGGAGAAGATATAGAGAATGGAGAAGTGGTAATGACGACTCTTAATGGCCTTCCTAGGTCATGGGATTCCTTCATCCAAGGAATTTGTGATAGGAGGAAACTTATCACATTCAGTAGGCTGTGGGAAGAATGCTCACAAGAAGAAGCTTGAATTATAGCTCGAGAAGAAAATATGGGGAATGAAGACCAAGCTCTCACAGAACACTCCAAGAAGTATGATGATAAGAAGGGACATCACCACAGTAAGAAAGAAAAGAACCACCATCAGAACCAAAGGGGTAGCTCTAGATCTTCCAGATCTCGAAGAAACACATCCAATGACCGATGCTTTACATGTGATGAAAAGGGGCACTATGTTAGGGATTGTCCCAGAAACAATAAAGATGGCCCCCACAAGAAAAAGAAGAACATAAAAAGAAGACATCATGCTCACACTGCAGAGGATGATGAACCTCCCAGGAAGAGGGCTAGGGAAGAAAGTGAAGATTCTTCAAGTGATGAAGAGTATGTTTTGATTTTTTCCCTCATTGGTACTATTGTTCATGGAAGCAATGATTGGATTATAGATAGTGGGGCTTCCAAACATATGACAAGATTCAAGGGATCCTTTGTGAAACTATCTGAACATGAATCACCCCATAAGGTGAAACTTGGGGATGAATACCAGTATCCAATAAAAGGAAGTGGTGAATCCTCCTATGAGCTAGACTTTGGAAAACCTATGAAGATGAAAGAGGTACTATATGTTCCAGGTCTCAAGAAAATTATTCTCTCCATATCTACTTTGCATGCAAAGGGGATAAGATTTGCATTTGTAGATGGCCAAGTACTCATGTGACCAAAAGGTAAAACCATTGATGATGCAGTGGTGATTGGAGAGCAAGAGGGAGGATTGTACAAATTAAAGGGGCAACCTGAACATGCCATGGTACATGAATCCATGGAGCCAAGTGAAATTTGGCACAGAAGGCTTGCTCATGTGCACTATAGAGCACTTCCAATAGCAAGCAGAGCAGTAGAGGGTCTTCCTAAAATTAAGTCAAAGCATGAAGGTATTTGCAAAGGTTGTGCAAAGGGGAAGAACACTAAGAAAGCATTTCCAAGCAGTAAAACCAAGGAATAAGGAATCGTGGAAATTATCCACTCCGATGTATGCAGTTTGATATCATCCAGTTCTCTGAGTGGCAAGTTCAAGGAATTCAAAGCCTTGACAAGAATATCGAGACCTTTAAATCCGACAATGGTGGAGAATTCACTTCAGTAGACTTCAAAGATACTATGTAGTGGTTCGGGGATTAAGAGGGAGCTTACCACTACTTACAATTCACAACAAAAAGGAGTAGAAGAAGTTACATCAGAATAGGACTCCAGCAGCTCCTGCAAGGAAGCAAAGATTCAGAGGGAGTCCACCCAACAAACAAACAAAGATAAGTATTTGAATTATCATTTCTTGTATATCTGATTGTTTAAATAATATTGTTCAATGATGTATTTACTTATGTTCCAAGACTTAGGTTGTGTATCATGCATATTAGAATAATTGCATTAATGAACAATATACTACTAATATGCATGTAATGAGTAAGTGGCCTATGGCACTGTACAACATTCCATTGCTACTTATCTAGAATGAAACCTCTTTGTTGACATGTTGGGAGTAGTACAAACTCTTGACAATGTTCTGGTAGAGATGGAAGGCATCTAGAAAGTTACGGGATATGGATAAATGTTGTATTGAATCATTGGCTAAGATAATTGCATGACTGTATGACATATGACTTTATGTGTAATACTTTGTTCTGTAAACTATGAGAAGTTTCTAATCATGCAATTGAATTTGATTTGTAGGAAAAATCATGTACAATCACCTATAAAACAAGGACTACAACATTTGTTCCAGCTACGAAGTCCAAACTATCTATTGAAGATATTGAAGAATCTGAAGTTCCCAGGATACGGGATACAGTAAAGGATGCCATGGTCGAGGAATACCAGTCGATCATGAAGAATGATGTTTGAGATGTGGTCCCAGGACCTGAAGGGAAGTCTGTTGTGACTTCCAAGTGGATCTATAAGATCAAGCATGCTGCAGATGGTAGCATAGAGAAATAAAAGGCGAGGTGTGTAGCTCGTGGCTTCTCCCAGAAAGAGGGGATAGATTATGAAGAGACTTTTGCTCCTGTGGCCAGATACACTTCCATCAGAACAGTACTTGCTTTGGTTGCAGTAATGAAATGGAAGATACACCAAATGGATGTCAAGACAACTTTCTTGAATGGTGTAGTCGAAGAGGAAGTGTATGTGGAGCAGCCACTTGGATTTTAGACACATGACAGAGGAAATCATGTGTGCAAACTGAAGAAAGCTCCTAGAACTTGGTATGGTAGGATAGACATCTTCCTATCCAGCTTGGGCTTTACTAAGAGTAAAGTGGATTCCAACCTTTACTACAAGGTTGAGGAAAGCAATCCAATGATACTACTATTGTATGTGGATGATCTGTTTGTGATAGGTGAGGATAGATTGATTGTCGACACGAAGAGGAAGCTTGCTGCCGAGTTCGAGATGAAGGACTTGGTTATGATGCACTACTTTCTAGGCATGGAGGTGTGGCAGAGTGCAGATGGGATATTCCTTGGACAAGGGAAGTATGCAGTAGAGATCCTGAAGAGGTTCGGGATGATGGATTGCAAGGCCATGGCCACACCTATGGCATCGAACCTGAAGCTTCTGTGTGATGCTTCATCTGAGACGATTGATGTCATAGTGTATTGTTAGATGATTGGGTCCTTGATGTACTTGACGAACACGAGACCAAATATTTGCTTTGTGGTGAACACATTGAGCCAGTTCCTGACGGATCCAAGAAGTGTTCACCTGGTTGTTGTAAAACATATTCTGAGGTACCTGAAGGGTACAGTTGATTATGGGATCAAGTATGATGAGAATCAAAATTTTAACTTGGAGGGTTATGTTGATTCAGATTGGGTAGGCAGTGCTGTAGATAGGAAGAGCACTTCTGGGTGCTGCTTCAATATGGGATCAGATGTGATCTCTTGGTTTAGCAAGAAGCAGTCCTGTGTGGCACTGAGTATAGTTGAAGCAGAGTATGTTGCATCTTGTTCGACTAGTTGTGAGGCAGTATGGCTTAGGAAGCTACTGTCTGAGTTATTTGATCTCCCGTTGGATGCTACTAGTATCTTTTGTAACAACCAGAGTTGTGTGAAGCTGTCTGAGAACCAAGTGTTCCATGACAGGTCGAAACACATCGATATCAAATATCACTATATCAGGGATATGGTGAAGAGAGGAGCAGTGAAGCTCGTGTATGTTACGATGGACGAGCAAATAGCCGATGTGTTGACCAAGCCGCTGGCCAGAGTGAAGTTTAGAGAGAGACTTGGTGTACTTCAGATCGAGATTCCCTCCAAAGGGAAGTGATGAGTCTAGAGACACAGATGCACATGAGCCATTCTCACATAGTGGTAGGTAGGTCCTCCTGTGGTGCAGATGTAAGGGCTGGGGCCATTCTCACATGGTGGTAGGTAGGTCCTCCCATGGTGCAGATGTAAGGGCTGGGACATTCTCACATGGTGGTAGGTATGTCCTCCCATGGTGAGATGTAAGGGCTAGGAAGGATTTTCCGACATGGTGGCAGGTAGGTCCTCCCATGGTCGTTGATGTAATTGTCGGGATTTTCCGACATGGTGGCAGGTAGGTCCTCCCATAGTCGTTGATGTAATTTCTGAGCCTTTCTGACATGGTGGTAGGTAGGTCCTCCCATGGTTGTGATGTAAGTGTTGTGCCTTTACGACATGGTGGTAGGTAGGTCCTCCCATGGTAGTGATGTAAGTGTTGATCCATTCCCGGATGGTGGTAGGTAGGTCCTCCCATGCCGGTGTATATAAGTGTTGTGTGATGTGCATCTGGGTTGTGCTCCATGGACGATGATGATGATCTGAAGACGATGAGGTGACAGTATGGTACACAGGTTTTACAAAGGCATATAATCGGTCCTGAGATGCTCTTGCAGGTTTTGCAGAGGCAGTGTAATAAGTCCTGGGAGATCTTGCAGGTTTTGCAGAGGCAGTGTAATCAGTCCTGAGGTGTACTTACTTGATGGCTTGCTCATAGAGATGATGAAGACCTACATGAAGGCTAGGCCTACAACCAGCATGAAAAAGGGTTGGTTCTGTAGAAATTCCTATGATAAGTAGATTGGAGATTGATTGAGATAGCAACAGTGACGATGACGATGATACGATGACGATGATCCGATGACAATGATGATGATGATCCAGAGAAGAAGACTTGTGCTAGAATACTTGTGTCGAGAAATACCTTCCTAGTTAAGAGGGAGTGTTGATGTATATGTAACTTTAGAATGTATTTAATATATGTATATTGTATCCTTACAGAGAGGTTATTATTCCTCTGTATGGAAATGTCTTCATTTGTATTTACAAGTGTCACAAGTGTCGTAACTTATACAAGATGGGTTATTAGACCACCAAGTGTGGGGTCAGCCCTGAGTTGGGTTACCATGGGTTATTAGACTCTCCTAGAGAATTCGTCCTTGTTAGGTTATTAGGCAAGTCAAGTTGTGTATAAATAGAGTGAGGGTGTCACTCTATTTGATCATTCACTTACTCATCTATCTCTCACTTGAGTGATGCGCTCTAGTGGAGGAGGAGAAGCTGCTAAGGAGACTATCTCTTGTACTTACTGCTCTTTCTATCTCTGAGGAAGTTGTGGTGTTTTTCACCTTCTTGGTTTTCCCCAAGGAAACTCTGTGTCTATTATCTCTTGTGCTTGTCTCTTATGATTGATATGCTATGATTGTTATTATCTCATATAAGATCCTAGATCATATTGAATTAATGCTCAAAATCTAACAGTGTGAAGACAATTGTGGTTCACTTTCCAAGGTTGGTTTAGAGTGCCTTATTGTGAGAAATTTTGAAGGATGTTATAGGAAAATATTGAAGTGATTATGTGGGAAGCTTTGACACATATCCCAAGGTAGATGTGAAGTGTTGTTTGGGACATTTTTGAAGGTGTTTTTGTGGATAATATTTTAGTGTCTTGGAAAAATTTGGAGCAACATTGTGAAGCTGAGTTTGAGTAATGCTTGGGAAGCTTTAGAGGATGATTTTGTGGACTTCTTTGGCACCCTTCCCAAGGCATATTTGAAGAGCATGTTTTGATGAAATTTTTAAGTGAATCATTCTTCAAGGGGGTTGGTGTCACTATTTTTTATTCTCTATATATCTCAAATGCCTCCAACAAAGTAGAAGGGTGAGCCATGAAAATTCGTGCTCTAATATCCTCATTTATACCACAAAAAAAACATTCTTTGAAAAAAATCATCCATGCCCCTTTTGTCAAATTTCAATTGCTTGAAGGCCTTTATAAAGTATTTGATTGTGCTTCCGTGTCTCAACTTGGTAAAACTTTTGAAATAATGAGTATCAAATTTCAAAGAGAGCATAAATGGTGTTTACAAAGTGGGTCCAAGCAATGTAACCCCTATGGGAATTGTCATGACAATACCACCATTACCAATGATACCTATCCATGTATAACACATCCTCTCAAAGTTTCATGGGGTCATATTAATAGCTTGAAGAGAGAAGTGGTGTTCAATCTTAGTAACCCAATCTGTTGGATGCAAACCATCAAAATTGTTTATATCTACTTTCTCAAACCTATGCCATATATTGTGTTGATTATCCTAAAAGTGTGGCACTACGCTATACCCTCTCGCATTGGAAGAGTCACCCCTTTTTGGCTGCACCAACAAATCTTGATAAGGTTATTTTTCTTTGATAAGTGCAATACATAGGTTTTGATGTCCTAAAACTCAAAGTTGAGTGTAGTTTTGAGGTTGGTGACCCTGATTTCCAAGACGACGATCTCTTCAACATTGGTTGTCAACTAAGTGACTATGTTTTGCATTGTGTTGATCATGTTATCCATAGTGGTATTCCTAGTGTTTTCCACGGTTCATGGGATCCAC
Organism: Larix kaempferi; assembly: GCA_027924585.1. Classification (NCBI taxonomy): domain Eukaryota; kingdom Viridiplantae; phylum Streptophyta; class Pinopsida; order Pinales; family Pinaceae; genus Larix; species Larix kaempferi. Next base: position 1,822,975 of record BSBM01000545.1, read on the forward strand.
GAAAATGGATCTTTGATAATTATACCTATGCAATCAATGCCATGCAAGGAAGTTGTTTAGATAGGTCATCCAAAATAGTATGGTTGGGTCCATGGAAAGGTTACTTGAAAGTTATATCCATGTTATCAACATTGTGGAAGGGGTCTATTTATATGTGTTACCCACGATGGTACTCAAAATCCCTAAATTTTCTTATGGGGGTACTTTTATAGGATAATTATTCTTGTCCAAGTATTATTGCATGGTGCATTTCATAGACTCTTGATATTCTAATTATTTTTTCTTTTTTTTCTTTTTAGTTTCCAATTGTATAGAGGCTAGTATTTTCAACAATAATACTTCATCGAATCTTTCACAACTCCAACTAAGAACAATATACTGTACCCTTTATTGCACTACCTTACTCCCTAGTACATGAAAGTGATCCCTTTAAGTGTTTTTCTGTGAATTTTGGTGATAAGAGGGTAGATCCCTAAAATTGCTTGAGCATATCCTGGTGTGTGAAATCCATGTTTTTCCCTCATGTGTACTATGTAATGTGTGACATCACTGCAACTTCCAAAATGACTAGAATCACTGCAAGAGAATGCCACTAAATGCAAGTACAACTTACCTTACCCACAGTCACGAGGATACGAGGTGGAAAAAGTACCTGTCCAGGAATAATACCTACACACAAAGAGAACAAATAGCATTAGATCATATACTGCACAATTAGCTAAATACAACACAAACTGGTAAAACAATAAACAAAACAATTTTAAAAGTATCATAAGCGTAAAGAAAATACATATATATTTTACTCATCAGATTCACTGTATTCACTAATAGTTATTAGTTGCAATTATGCTGCATGTGAATACCTGCAGAAATCATGATGGAATAATAAATTTATATATATATATATATATATATATATATATATATATATAATGAAATGAGAAATAAATATGGAAACCAACATGTATCATACTCTAAAAAGACCAAATGGGAATACCTGTATGAGCTTCTCTTTGTTTCGAGAATAATTTATTCTCTATTGAACATGGCTAACCACGTGAAGGTGGAAGATTTCCTGGCTCCTCCCCCCGCTCACATCACTCTCGATTCCCCATACTCAATCTATTTACTATAACATACTTGAAAGAAACACAACTCCATAAAACATAACACTGATTTAAACTTAATAGAGACTAATTGAAAAATCAAAGAAAATAAACATACACACAACATACAACATAACACTCATAAATTTCACGCAGAGAAAACATCATCACAAAAAAATATAAATGTAAAATATAAGTACATAACTATAAAAATTAGCAGATAATCAATTAAAAGTTTGGCCATAAACATTGAAGTCCTCTAGAAAAAATATATATAGTACAATATTGTATATAACAAAATGTGTCTGCCATGCATAGTGACCAATCTCTATTGCCTTATTTCTTGTTAGGTTTCTTTTTTTAATGAAGTCCACAATTCTATCATTGGCATTAAATTCCTCATTCTCGTCTCGACCAGTTTCTTATGGTACTGGATCGAGATCATGAGACCGTAAGATATGTATACATATAAGCTGCCTAGTACTAGGCTTGACGCCAACTATAATTAAAGTAAACCATTTTTTGATCAAATTATTTATACTAAACAATAACAAAAAAAATGAATTTCTATAATTCAACTCATTCATGGTACCTGTACGTGTAGTAGGGGAAATCTGGTTGAGTAGTATTGACTTCAGTCTCTAAAAATAGCTCATGAGGAACATCTAAATCTTCTTGTATTGCCTGCAATAACATTTGTAGTTGTTGTAGAATCGCACAATGCTACTTTGTACATTATAATAAGTAGTCAATCCAAATGTATTGAGTTTATATAACTCCTCATTGATAGTATAAGTGTCAGTTGCATTGGATTTTCTCCCTTCAACCACAATGTCGTATCCTCCTTTGAAGGCAAGTTTCAACTCTTCATTTGTGGGCATGACGCCAAAGTCTGTGAACTACATATCCTGTAACATAACACATTTTAGTAAGGAAAGATTTTAAAACACAAATGAAAATGCAACATCGACAATTTCTAAATATTAATACTTACATATATTCCCTTCACTTTAATGTAGTCCTCTGGACCAAGTTTATGTTGGACAATCTTCTCAAGTCTAGCTTATGTATCCTTTGAGGTGTATTTGAGGCTATGAAAATGGTCAAGTACATGTTTATGCGATTTAAAAATTGTGGTCAAATGCAATATACAAATTATAATTTCATTGTTCAGTACACTATTTTATCTACCTTGGTGTTTCAACCGCACTTGGAGGAAAAGCTACTCATTTTCTCATCTTCTTCTCCTTGGAATCCTCTATTAGTTCAGCCCACTCCCATTATGGAATTAGTCCAGGATGCTCATAACCGGGGTATCGACCAATATTAGTGCGGTAATTGTCCCACACTAATTTCATGTACTTCCCCACCATGGTTTGGGTCGACTTTTGGTTGAATACATGACCAAACAACATGGTAATGTGTTTCATCAATTCCTTCTTCAATTTGTTGCTCTGATATTTTAAACTTGTTCTAATTTTCTAATTGTAGGTGCAAATAGAGCAAATTCCTTTTCATGCAACTATTGGTAGAACACGTTATTTCCTACATTGCAATAAAACTTTTCAATTAGATAGATAGAATAAATATAAAATATTCTTTATTGTATAAAATCAAAGTATTCCAATGGATTGGATGTAATTACCATGGATTTTTAATCCCTTTACATGCACCAAATCATGGTCCATTTGTAAAGAAACTGATAATTGGTTGGTGCTCTTGATGAGTAAGCCTGGCGTCATGGCACTCGTATCAACCTATGATGATATGATGAGTGGGGCACATGAGTACTAGAAACGAGGATCGTAGGTATAGCTGGGGTCGTGGACTTCCACCCACCAACACTAGGTGTAGAATCATGGGCAAATGCAACAACACTAGGAGTTGAGGCACCATTAGCATGTGCAACAAGAGCAGAGGGTGCAAGTATAGATGTATGTCTGCTACTCCTAACACTAGATACTTCATGTCTCAAGAATGCCTGTGAAAATAGAATTCACAGAGTTGAGCTCTTGGATTCCTTTAAAAAATTATGTCATATTATTTAAAAGAATTAATGGAATGCAATTTAAAAAAACATACGTTATACTTGAAGATGTGTTCCATCGAGAATTGGATTCTTCTTTTAGTTTCAAGAGTATCTTCAACGCTCATCAATTCCGCTAGTTTGTCAACTAATTTACTAACCTTTTTTTTAATAGCTGCAAGAGGGTCAAGATATCCTGAGATTTCTAAGTCATCCTGATCAGGATGAGGTGTTGACATGGGAGCCTACAAATAATCATATATCATATAGTTTCGATAAACAAGTAACAATAATATTTGCGCCGGGATAAAAGAGAACAATATGGAAATATAATAATGGAAATATAAATGATCATATATATATATATATTATCTCATCATATATATATATATATTATCTCACCTACCCATGGTCGATGCCTTTCCCCCGATCAACCTATAACATAAACGATGATTTGTTAACCATATATATGCAAATATGGGCGGAAGTTCTAAATTCCCTTCATCAACATTATGACATAAAGTATATGTAATGAAAAATACTAAATATACAGTATACAAGTTTTTTAGTAAATGATGGACATGAGTGTTAAACCATACTTACCTAATTCCTAGATCCTATTCAAATGATAATTGACCAACTCCTTCCCTACATGTATTGATTTTATTGCAATGACCAGAACTTTGTTATCCTCACACTCAACAAACTCACAATTGGGTAGTTTGTTTGTGCTTCTATGACAACTACTGTTTATAAACCCAACAACATTTCCGCAAGATTTGGGCCTTCCATCGATATATGTGGAATATCCTTTGTCTAGATTGTTTTCTTTCATTTTATTATAATTTGCACAAACTCTACATATGTGCATACTCGTTAGATATCTTGTTATCCTACCCCAGTGTGCCTAAACGTTGGGCCAACATAATCCATCAGTTCTACTTCACTTTTATATGGAACGTTCACACCATCCATTGTAAAGAGCCCTAGACCATGTAAACTAGATGGAGCAATTCGATATGTGCTTTCATCAATATAGAAATCAGTATTTATTTCAAAAAGTGGGTTTGGTTCCCAATTATTCAAATAATGCCTATACTAATGGAACTTCCTTGTCTTGGGTGGAATCATTTCCATAAGAGCATGACCCTCCTTCAACTAGAAAGAAATCCATATATTTTTTGAATTTTCTTTTGACATTGCTACCTCTAGTTGATGTGACGTACTGCTTGACGCTTCCCCTTCTCTAATTTGGTCAAGTCAACCATCGTTATCCGAATATAGGTCTGACAAATATCTATTTGGTTGTGCCTGTAATTAACGTCAAACAACAATGATCATGTTCCAATCATACGATTTAGATAGCAAAAGTAGCAATTATAGTAGCATATCCTTGTTTTCCTTACATGGCACAATTCAAGTTATGGATTTATCATATGGTAGAGGTGAACCTAGTTGGTTGTTTATTATCTATACAAGTTGTCATAATTCCACATGCATCTATATATGTATGGCCAATAAGTTTTGTTGTATGTATATTTTCTCAACTTTATTATTTAAACCGATTTAGGGCCAATAATTTTCAATGAGGTGGGATTAGGTGAAATCATGAATCAAGCACTTTTTATGGGAGGGGGGCATAGTGTGATCTTCTTATAGTTCTAATGAATTGATGTTTTTGGAGTTAAGGAAAATTACATTAGCGGTGTACCTAGTTGTAGAATGGAAAGACATTTGAAATAAAAATGGTGACTTTTTTAAGGTTTGCAACAAATCAATTAAAAAACATAATATGTATTTTTAGAACTTGTAATACTACTCAGGTTAGCAATTGACACTACTCGAGTAAAGCTGTTAATTATAAACTTCAACTCAAGTACAAGGTTTACAAAAACATATCAAACCTTCACAACTAGGAAAATACCAATTGGTGGAGGTTTTCAACAAAGCATTTTAGTGTTACAAGATTGGGAAAAACTCACCAAACAACTTGTGCTAATGGTTGTCGAGGTTTTTGTAGAGGTTTTAGTCGAGATTTTTGAATGGAAAGCATATATTTTATGGATGTTTTATTTTTCTAGTGTTCCAAGGACATAGGGACACACACAAGTGCTCCAATACCAAAATGGACCACTGGTGCTCCAAGATTGAAGCAGAGCATTGATATTTGTGCTACATGACCAAAGTAGAGCACTAACACTCCAAGACCAAAGTGAATCATTGGTGTTGGTGCTCCAAGAAAAAAGTGAAGAATCGATTCCATCATGGCTATTTGTATTTCATTCTATTGTAGAACCGCCTCCTCTTTCTCTTTTCTCATGTGAAATAAATAAATGAAACAAACCCCCACTTTTTATTTTTAAAACATTCTTCTTGAGGTTTTTCTCATCTCTTTTAATGAGTTAAAAAATATGAATTATTGTTCAGTGCTTTGGTGTATTAGGAGCACTAATGCTTTCCATGTGCCAAAGAGGAGCGTTGATGCTTCCATACCAAAGAGAAGCACCAATTCTTCCATACCTAAGAGGAGAAATAGTTTACCCATACCAATAGGTAGCATTGGTGCTCCTTGACAAGAAAAAACACTAGTGTCATTTAGGCTTATTTGAACTCCAATGCACATGGGTCAAGGAGCACTAATGCCCTAAACCAAAGTGGAGTACCGATGTATTTTTGGTTTCTTGGAACTTCATTGAGCATCAATCTAGAAGCACCAGTACACTTAAGCCAATTTGGGGCATCAATGTACCTTAACCAAAGTGGATAACCAATGTATTTTGGTCATGTTGTTTCTCCAATGTGTTTGTGGTCATGGAGCATTGATGTTGTTTTGTATTAAGCACACTAATATTCCTATGTGCAAAGAGTAGTCTCAAATACAATATATGGAGATGCCCTTTAGAATATTGCATGATAATGATGAAAGAGTCCTCATGGCACCTTTACATAATATAATTATTGCAATTAAGTGTAGTAGGGTTTCCAAGGACTTGTTGCTTTACAAATTGGATGAATGAAGCAAGAATCTCAACCATAGTAATATAAATAACGAATTAGACATAAATGCTCATTTTGAAGTTCTCAAACTTGTAGAGAAGAAACCTCCAAATGAATACTTGAAAATGTTTTAAGATTAATTAACTATAAAAATGATAATATTGAGATGATTTTCCCCATTATCATAGACAAAATGAGTGGTTAGACTCCTCCATGATTATGTGACTGTCAAGAAGTATGTTTAAACCTTGCAAGGCTTCAAATAGTCTCTCTCAATATCCTTAAATAAAAAAGAATCACTTTATATAAATCCACATCCACAATCCTACCATTAAACTAATACACATCTTTGAATCATAAAGAGTTAAATATTTCCTCTATGGAATCAAAGTTGTATGGGAGTCAAGTTCATTTATTACTCTCAAATTATTAATGAAACCATGCTTCTCGAAGGGCCCTCGACTGTAACCCCAAAGAGATTTGAGCCATAGATGCTTATTATATCATTGGGAGGTGGGGTCAACAACAAAAAATGTAAGTATTTTGGTTGGAAATTTGATCCTCTAATCCTCACAATATTTGTCATATCCTAAAATTTCACTTTGAGCAAAATTGGAAGTTGCTTCAATATCTATGAATTGTCATTTCTACTCACAAATATCACACAATTTATTCCATTTTCTCAAGCATGACTTTATGGGATTACAACTTATGACATCTTCGCTTGTTGCTCAAGAAGTCTAACACCTTATCCTCCCAAAGGCAACCATTAATAAGTTCAAGGGAACTTCCTCATGAAACCATGTCATTGCTAAGTGGAGGATGAATAACCCAAGTTATCTTCAAAAGAATGCATTTCACAAGAAAAATTGAAAGCTACTCGTCAAAATATTAGAAACATCAGGTTCTCCAAAATTATTATAATTTCAATCAATCCAAGAATGCCCTCCTCAAGATCAAAATTGTCAGCTATAAATATATCAATGGAGACTATAATCGCAAGTTAAACAAAGGGAAGAGGAAATGAGATCTCATAGAAATGGATGAAGTTTAATGGTGTCAAGCATGGGTGCAGGCAGAAGTTTTGTGTATCGATGTTTGTCACTATATATCGAATTGTGCTTTTTTATATGATTTTCTGTAAATTGAGGTGTTGAGAGTTATGACTGGGTCTGATGTGTTTCTGTAGTGAAAAGGAGGAGATAAAACCGGTTATGCAATGAATGAGCAATGATTGGAGCTCTAAAGCTCAAGGTCTTGTGGAAGAGGAAATGGGATCTCACATTGTTAAAGACTGAAGTTAATGGTGAGCGAGTTGTGCGTTTCCAGTTCCACGATCATGCGATAAGTGACACGACATAGTCCCTAGTGGCTATCTGAACATGGAGGCTGACCAGCTCTCAAAGTTGGCTTTGAACTCTCCGGTGGGGATCATTCGGTGGGAGGAGTGGAGGGGGGACCTTCTTTTCTCCCGTGGCACTATTGACATGCATTGGTCTTGAGTCTCTTTGCTCGGCACACCTGTTAGGAGGTTTTTGGTTTCTCATGCGGTATATATATATATTTTATTTGCGTTAATATATCATTGTGCAGGTCTATAGGTATTTTCTCCATCAACTACTTGTTGATTTGGTCACTGCTGCGGCACTATCTATTTTTGGGGATGTTTATCTTTTGGTCATATCACCTGTGGATGTGACAGTTTTTGATGTTTTATGATGGACGTGGCTGTGTGCTTGGGCCGATCCACACTATGTCAATATTATACTTTTGATCTTATGGTTCTGAGGAGCCTAGACTCTGTGCAGCTTTGTTTATGCACTGATTTTATATGTTTTATTGCGTCTTACACACTGGTATTTTTGCACTTTATGACATATTTGACTCTCAGTTATTATGGGACAGGTTTATCCTGCTCCCATGGGTTGTAATATTTTCTGCTACTATGTTGGACAGATTTTCTGTGTATTTCATGACATGTGGAACATTTACTATTTCGCATTATTAATAGTAAGATAAATTTTTCGGTGGAAAAAAAAAAGTAATAATAGGGGATTATATTACTCCATTTTTTTTCAAAGACGTTTATTGACAAACTGATTTACTCATAGAGAAATTATTTAGGGCATTATATTCACAGATTTTGGAGGCATCCTCTCAAAGTTGCTCTGCCGCTACCGAAATCAATCTCCCTTGGCCACTACTGAACTTAGTCTCCCTCGACCACCATCGAACTCTCCCAGTTGCTCTCCTTATGGCTCACACTGAAGTCTCCTAGTACTTTCTCTCCTCACGATTCATAATGGATTATGGCCAACACTCAAGTATTTTCTCTGCTCTTTGCTTACAAGGCATCACGATGGCTAGTAGTGAAATGCACAAATGAAGTCGAGCGCGCGCGGGAGAGGTAAGTATTTTTGTCCCTTTTTATTTTTTCATTTAAGTTTTGTAATTTTTAATTTTTATATATGTAATTTTGGTAATTTTATTTATTATTTCCTCTCTCTCTCTCTCTCTCTCTCTCTCTCTCTCTCTCTCTCTCTCTCTCTCTCTCTCTCTCTCTATATATATATATATATATATATATATATATATATATATATATATATATATGTAATTTTTTCATATATATAACATATATACATATATTCGTATACATAAATTGAAAATTAAATTTTAATATAAAAATAAAAAAAGATTTAATTTTAAAAAAATGATAAAAAATTAAATAAAGAATTTAATGACGATGTCAATGATGACGACAACGACATCGGTGACGATGACGATGGCGATGTCAATGGTGAGGACAATGACAATGTTAGTGACGACGACGATGATGATGATGGCGATGTTGATAACTAAATCATCATCGCCGTCGTTGTCATCATGACCATTATCATCGTCATAGAGATGGTCGTCGTCATCATCAACATATCTTCAAAAACAACAACATCATCATTATCATCGATAGCATCATCATCATCATTACCATCCCCATCATAATCATCGTCATCATCATGATCATCACTGTCATCATCATCAACATCATCATCGTCAGTATCATCATCATCGTTGTCGTCATCAGTATTCATCATCACGATCATCTTAAACAACAACATCATCATCATCACCACCATCCTTCATAATAAATTACCCACCCCAAAACATCGTATCTTAAATAAGAAATGGATTAAAAGTTAATTAAGACGTAATTAGAGTTCTTAATTGCGCCGAGAGGCGCTCTATAGCCCAGAATGAGGGAGATCTTGTGAGTTGAGTGTTTGTCGATATTGTCGGCCATAAATAACATTTGTATGAGGGAGATCTTGTGAGTCGAGTGTTTGTCGATATTGTCGCCATAAGTCTTTAACACAAAATAATACAAAGTAAACAAAAAATAATAATACAAAGTAAAAAGTAATAAATATTATGTCAACCATAAACAAAAAAGAATAATACAAAGTAAAAAGTAAATATGAGGCTTAAACTAGAGACTTTAGAGCTTAGGATTAGGTGGCTCAGGTATTGCACTCAAGGAGCTATTCAAGGATCCCTCTCGGCGCTTGGTAGAGCCTAGGATTTGGATCTATGTTGGTCACATAATTAATGATGATGATGACGTCAATGATGATGATAACGATGCCAATGGTGATGACAATGACAATGTCAGTGAGGATGATGATGACAATGTTGATAACTAAATCATCGTCGTCGTCGTTGTCATCATGGCCACCGTCATCATCATAGAGATGATCATCATTATCACCATCATCCATTAGGGGAATTTTGAGGTAAAAATGACTCTCAAAACAAAAAATGTACTCTCAAAATCAACTTTACAAAAACCAATTGAATTCTAGAGAATAACATCATTCCTTATGGTTGAGATACCATTGCTTGAATTAAATTTTCTTACTTGTCAAATTCTAAATAGTAAATTTTAATCCATAATTAAATATACTTATAATGAAAAAAATACTCATCAATTCTTTTTAAATATAATATATACACATAATACTCTTAAAGTACTTTAATTTTAAAGTGCTTTCACTTTTTTTTTCAAAAGAGCCTTCACTTTACTTTCACTTTTCCATATAAAAATATTTCTAATTAAAAAACTAAATTTCTATTAAAAAGGAAATCATGACTCGTCCTTTCCGAATCCGTTAATGTGAATATTACAATATTATATTATTTTAACGTAAAGCATTACAATGTAATATAAGATAAATACACATTATAACGTGGATACTATTATAATGTTTTATCACGAAACTTATAAATGATGAGTGTCATTTTATTTAATATTATATTACAATAAATATTATACGTAAATAATATGGTAATGTTATAATGCGTGAATCCTCAAATATATACGTGTGAATGAAGTTAGGGTAAAGTGTTATGATAAAATATAGGATATATTATTTTATATTATAATAAAATAAGATATATAATATTAGATTTAATTATTTAATATAATAATTTTTTTTATTGAATATATTAGTATATTTATGTGAATTATTTTATATTAATATAATTAAAATATATTTACAAAAGTTTAAATTAGATTTATAAGTCAAAATTAAAATATTTTTATTTTATTTTATGAGTACTTTACTTTATTGTATTTATGTATTTAAAAGTACTCATGGTTTTATTCATATCAAAGAGTGTTTTTTTATCAATTTTATTTGTACATATCTTTTCACTTTAACTTAACAATACTTACATGAATTGTAATGTAAAAGGTGAGTTGTAAATATACGTTCCCAAAAAAAATGGCAAACTCATATATTTTATGATATCTCTTAGGAGGCCCATTTTAGACCTCAAAATTTCCCAAATGATCATCTTCAAAACATTATCACCATCACCATCATCATAATCATCAACATCATCGCCACCATAATCATCGTCATCGTCATCATTATCATTGACATGATCATCAACATCATTATGGTTAGCAACATCATTGTCAATATCATCATCATCATCACCATCCCAATCATAATCGTCATCATCATCATGATTATCACCGTCATCATCATCAACATCATCATCGTTAGCAACATCATCGTCGTCGTCATCATCACTGTCACTATTCATCATCACAATCATCTTAAACAACCATATCATCGTCATCATCATCGCCATCATAATCATAATCATCAACATCATTATCATCATCACCATCCTACATAAGAAATTACCCGCCCCAAAATGTATCCTAAATAAGAAATGGATTAAAAGATAATTAATATGTAATTAGCATAGGCTTAATCACATAATCAGTGATGACGACGACCGGGGATAATTTTAACAACACCCCCAAAATTTATATGTATAATAAATGGGCGAATATCCCTAATATTTATGAAAATTTGAAAGCTATTTAATCAATGATATAATATGTATATATAATTTTTTGGTTAATCTTTCATTATATTATATAATAATGTAAAATTTGGAGAATCTTTCACTAAATTATAAGATATTGTAAAATCTTGGCAAATATTTCACTGAATTATAAAATATCTTAAAAACTTGGTGAATCTTTCATCAAATTATAAAACCTTGTAACGTCTTGGTGAATCTTTATCTAGAAAGACTCAGCTTTTGATTATGCAAATTACTAAGGTAGTGCAATAGAAGAACATATACTAGAGATCGAATCTCTCAAATCCTAGACACTCAAATGAACAAATGCATGAATGAGGAGAGGAGAGATTTATTTATACATTTCACAAGCAGTATTGGGTCACTCAAAACTGGAGGTGTTGGTGAAACACAACTACACTAACTAGATTCAGGGCAAGTGGGGAAACCACTTTTTATCTCGTCCCTTAATGGTCCAACGTACATGTGCGGACCCAAATCTTGACATACCGACAAACTAATAGAATTGAACACTTTACACTATGGAGTGATTATGGCACCCAAGAACCATTATTACAACGTGGAGTATTATCGATACCCACAAACTTAATATAGTGTATGAATTCCCAATTAGCTTATTTTCCAAATCTCTCATTTTTAAGCTACCCTCTAAGAAAAAAATAACCTACATATATGTTTATAGATACGAATACTACTTTTTCCTTTCTTTTGTTGACAATCAAAATATGAATTATGTCATTTGATTCGGAATTTGTAGAGTTAGTTAGAAACTTGCAATGGTTATTAGAAATAAGAACATACACTAACAAGAATATAAAGCACATTAACGCATCATCACACATATCATTAGAACTACTGTGTTAAATACTACTTTTTCTCAAATAAACTGAGAAGGTGTTTGTATCCATGTCCTTGAAATTTTTGAAAGCATGCAAAATGTGGTAAAAATATTTTAGCACCCTCATTGAATGCAAAAGACTAGATATCAAATAGCATAATGTCTACATTTCAGGTCAAACATGCCTTGTACATATTATATACAATCATGATGGAAATGAAGTATCGTGTTCCAAATAAATCATATATTTATCATACATAACTAGATCCATTTTTGGATGATGATAGCAATTACACAAAAAACAAAATCACCAAAAAACATTTTACTTCTGAATGATCCTTACAAAAACAAAATATCTTAAAACAATTACCGAACCCAACAAATTTTGGTCACAAATAAAATTGACGAACTTGGCAATGCGAATAAAAAAATCTACCAATCACGAACTTCTCAATACAAATAAAAGAATATACCAGAACGATTTGGACAACTCTATAAGAAGACATCCAAATAAGTCCGTTCCACTGTATCCCTGCCATTATAATCAGTTTGCATTCATTTATATTACAAACATCCCAAACATCGACAATAAAAAAACATAAAATATGAACATATACACTCCCATTAACACCTTAGATCGAATAATAATTGCAAAGCAAGATCCTAATAAAAGCACATTTTAAACAATTGGATCAAATTCAATTTGAATATATAAAAACCATGTGGCGTCTTTCCATCAAGAGTAGCATCCACTAACAACATATAAATGTCAGCCGATAGTTTAAACACGACAAGGAATAAAATAAATCATATCTTTTGAGCTCTATAACACTTTCACATAACCAATACTCCTAGGATAGAATAAAACCCTAATAACACCGAATGAGCCCTAATAATCAAGAGTGCCATAAAATTCAACATGCCTCAAAAAGAATCCATGATAAAAAGTATGATAAAAGGTGAATTTACAATATAATAATCTATTGTAACTATGTATAAAAAACATAAAAATCATCCAACATTAATTATTGGATAAAAAGCGTGATGCGAGTTTGTATTCTCTGATAAATTGCATGTGTGGCATGCCCCTTCAAGACTTGATCTTTTGGCAATGGAGATGTTATGCGAAGATTAAAATGTCGAGAAAACTGAGAATGAAAAATGGAATTGCATCAACCAGAAAATTCATCCTACAAGAGCAATCCGATGTGGGTGAACCATGAATCATTGTATCCTTTATATAGAATAAAATAGCCCCTGATTTTCCCTCCCATACTGGAAATCGAGGGCTCAAAGAAGGTATCACATGAAATTGACTAAACATTCAGGAGAATGCCATCATATGCCCCAATTACAAGGAAAATGGAGGGCGAAATAACCCTTGGGATCCTCCATTACTGAAAATTGGGGGCGAAGGAATGATTTCAGTAGAATTTCTCTAGAAATTAGGGGCGAAAGATAGATTGGAGGGAGATTTTGCTAGGGAGAAAATAGTTTTTTTCATTTTCCTCATTAATATACAATAGGCTATTCATTTCGAATTTATTTGTTTTCTAATCAATATTGGGAGAATATGTTTTAGCTAAAAGACCCCTTTCCATATACTAAAATAGCCCACTAAATTTGTGTAACCCCCTTAATATATCCCATGGGCTATATATAGCCCCTAAAAATTATCCATGAGTCGACGATGAAATCTATGATGATTATGATGTCAGTGGTGATGACAATGCCAATGTTAGTGACGATGTTGATAATCATGACCATCATCGTAGTCATAGAGATGATCATCATCATCAACAACATCATTGTCATCATCATCATCACCACCACCACCACCACCATCATCATCATCATCACCATACCTATCATAATCATTATCATCATCATGATCATCATTGTCATCATCATCAACATAATCATCGTCAGCAACATCTTCGTCATCATCATTATCATCGCCGTCGTCGTTGTCATTATCACTATTCATCATTACAATCATCTTAAACATCATCATCATCATCATCATCATCACCACCATCCTACATAAGAAATTACTTGCCCCAAAATGTATCTTGTTGCCGCTTGATATGCACCTCGGGTAACATGGCATAAATCTTCAAGTCACTGGGTGCATCCTTGGGGGAAAGTCACGATTCAATCTTTTCGTGACTTAACACATGACTCCTCCGTCTAGGACAACTCCTAGTGAAGCCAAGTGAGGTGGTCCCTAAGAAAATAACTAAGGTTGATTATGCTAAGTTACGAAAAGTAAATCTAGGAGTTTTGAAAATACCGAAACAAGAGAGCGACCACAACATAAAATTAAAGTAGCACCATGCAATATCATCAACTAGAACACATAAATTGATTTATACATATGATTGTAAAGTAAACCAGTGCCATAGTACGTTAATTAATTACTGCTAAAGGGAAAAAAAATTGTACTGCTCCTTGACAGTTTTAATTAATATGGATGAGTGGATTAAGAATGGGTTAATTATGGTTTGGACTACTTTGGCTTAATCCTCAATGGTGAGTGCAAAACAACTATACCAGGTGTCCAACATGGCGAGACATAAAGTCTGCTTAGAGTAGCTGATAAGCCCATGTTATAGGTATCAATTGCACTTACCAATTCCCTTTTTACTGACATAGAGCAACAACCTAGCATGAAATACCCCCTTTCTGTAGGCTAGGGTATGATTATAGTTGATTATAAAGTGATGATGGATATGTGGTCATCTTTCTTTGCTTCGCATGATTTTTAATGAGTTAAGCAGTGGATGAGTATTATGTGTGAATAAGTTCATGATTGATAGAAACAATTAAGATATCAGATCGCGCCTTTCCAAGGCTACATATATATATAAGCAAGCTCGACATATTCAGTTCCAGTTGACCACGGGTAGCAATGAAGGAGAACTCGAGATCAACTCTACCAATCTCCCCTGATTTTCAGGAATGACAAATCTAGAGAAGACTGATGTCGTGATTTCCAAAGAAGACGTTTTTAGGATCTTTTTGAAGTTATGTAATAAATAGAGACTCACACATTGCGTGAAGGATAAGCATACTTTTCTTTTATCCCAGACATTTTCTTTTACAATTTATAGTAGTCAAGTTTTGTACTTTTGATATGGATCTTCAAACAACTTAATGGAAGAATCGTGTTTTACTAAATCTGTGAGTTTACAGTTTAGCTCAGCTCCTATATACACCTTGAGGTGGGCCCCCTCATGGTGTTGTGCAGGAGTTCTGTTTTTTGTTTCAACAATTTTAGTTTCGCATATTTGCTTGTTCAAAGATTAGTTCAATAGATTGGCAGATTTCATTCCATTAAGATCATCATTAGTGAGCTTTATTTAGATTCACATATGTGGGTTATAACGCATAAAAAAGATAATTAGAACTCTGAAATATCAAGCAAACAAGCGATCCATAACCAAATATCAAGAGAGGCAGAAGCAAATATCAAGCAAACAAGCAAGCCAGAACCAAATATCAAGAGAGGCAAAAGCAACTATCAAGCAAACAAGCGAGCCAGAACCAAATATCAAGAGAGGCATAAGCAAATATCAAGCAAACAAGCGATCCAGAACCAAATATTTAGAGATCTAGAGGCAGATATCAAGCAAATAACCAAACCACCACCAAACTACAAAACAAAACAATATAACTACAGAGTAAGAATCACCAACTACAAATGCCACATCATATCAAATCCGCCACATCACCCGCCACAACACCTCCTCCAAGTATATTAAGCAAACAAATAGGTAATTAATAACCCATTCTTTTTAATCACTTCAATTATAGCCTGCCTACAGAAAGAATCATTACCCCAACACTCAGTTGAGGACAGCTTAGATTTGCTACTAGGGAGGCGACACACAGTTAAAAAAAGGGTATTTTATAATACATGCCAAATAATGATGGCACATATCGAACGGTGGATGAAGCAACATAATGAGCATAAGACAATACTTCACCCCATGATTTTACTGTCAATCAGTCGCAGAAGTGGGAAAATGATGATTTGATAAGGGGATAAACAAATATGGATGCACAATTAAGACATTAGCCATGAGGTAATCACTCGGCATTTCACCCTACATTTTTTTCTTCCCTTTGAAAAACAAGTTCACAGTAGAGAGCTCAGAATGTAGCAAGAGCGTGACATACAACAATTGTTCAAACATAGGTTTAGGAAGACCAGTGCTCGACCCGATTAGTTGCAAGTAAGTCTGTCCTCAACCCTTCAGTATTGTGAAGTTCGGTATCAATTTTTCTGCAAAATGACAGCGATTTTTAAGAAAAGTGAACCTGTGGATCCCTCCCCTATCTATAATCATCCCGAGGTCCTAACAATCCTTCGCACAGTGGGTTGGATGACCTTCCTCACTAGTTTAAATGGATATGATCAAAATGTGGCCCTAGAATTTTCCAAAAAACTCAAACAACCGAAGGAGGAGGCATATGTGACTAGGGTAAAAGGAGTGCGTATCCATCTAAATGTGGGAAATATATCTGAGTATACAGGAATTCCATGAGGGTTGCATTGGGGAAAGGACGACAGGGAGAGCACCATTAAAGCTAAGAAAGATTTCTTTGCAGAAGGGGAAAGATATGAAGAAGACAAGAATGGAGTGAAGAGGGACACCATGCCCAAACCATGGGATGAAGTAGCGGCCGTCATTCTGAAGTATATCACTTGCATAGGGAGATTGAGTTATGTGCCTACCTTCCATTTCAGAATATTGGACCTCCTGAGACACCGCGGTCATATAAGGTCGAACAATAACATTAGCATTCATTTTTTCCTCTTGCAATCTATATGGTAGATGAGCAAGAAGGTCGGACACGGTAAAGAAGACGCTTTGGCACACCATGGATTGATAAAATTGATTACTTGCAAGGAATTTCAATGCAAATATCTGAACTCTCCTGGGAATAATTTGTACATATCTCTATTGATGATGTACAAAGGATGAGAGGGACTCCAGGATCAGCTCTCGCCTCCACCACATGAAACAATAAAATAAGAAACTAAGCAGTGAAGGGAATATGTCCCCTCAATCAGGGGCCAAGATAAATATTGAGTTGGACATAGACGATAATGAAGTCGTCGTTGATACTCTGGTTAGGATAAATAATTCTCAAGAGATTCTTATTCAGAAGGAGGCATCGTCCTCCAAAGTAGCATATGAATTCAGGCAACAAAAAAGGAGACTAAAAAAGGAGGGAAAGATCAGGGAAGAATGAAACGAGGAATCTAAAGAGAAGGAAGGAGATGGTGAAAAATCCAGGCAGGTGACACTGGACCACACCGACCAGGACAACCAAGATGAGTGTGAGATTTTTGAAGGAGGATTCTGTGGGTTTAAGGATGAAGTTACACCCATCAAAGAGGACCCTTGATTAACGAATGCTTTGTCCGAGTTGGCTAGAGTGAAAGAAGAGTTGGCATCACTTAAGCTCGCAACGCATTCCCCTTATACCCCAGGCAGAGTGGGAACATTGCAACCCTAGCAGAAAACCCATTAATTCACGAGAAGATCCAAATCCTCAAAATGCATCACACCTATCAACATAAGTGCATGGAACAACATAACCGAGTATTGTAGGCAAAACTAGAAAAATCTCAAGAAGAATTGGCAGAAAAGAACCAACAACTACTAAAGTTGGAGGCCACGATGGATAGAACCACCAAATTGTACGAGGATATTATTAGCTATAGGACCCCTTCCAGGATCTATGTTGTCTATCTTAGGTAAAAATGGTGCAGGTTTCAACTAAGCAGGTTAAAGAAAAAATTTCCACTAGAGTTAGTCACCCCAAAAGATTTTGTGGATGAATCACTGGATAATATAGACCTGGAAAAAGAACAATTGTGCGAATTTTATCTCCATAATTTCACACTACCTAATCTATACAATTGATCACCTTATCCATATATTGGTGATTTTCAATTAAGATCTCTTTGTTCTTGAATGAATCATGAAGTAGAAAGGGCCCAAGACGTCCACATTTACCAGTCGAAGGAATGGGAAAATACATTATGGATTCAAGCAGAAGCATCTAATCCCGAAACTGTGATCCAAGGTCACAAAAAATTGACAGTTGATGAGGAGTTAATCCCCATCCTTGAATAAAAACAACAGGAAGCCATCGATCAATTTCGACAAAACCATTCAAGGAATCCTTGAGGACGTGGAGGATTCCATCAACGACAAGTGGAAACGAGTCTTTGTGGATTTAAATAAAAGAGAGTCACACTCTCCCCACAGGTTGAATCTTGACATGTTTAGAGACCAAATGTACAAGGAATCCCTGCAGAAGACCAAATTGAGATGGATTGGATTGAAGATAAATCCACCATTCCTCCTCCCCTTGTCACATCCCCATATTTCGTAAAATAAAAAATAAAAAATTATAAGTGGCCAAATCACCCATATTTGTTATGCGGAAGTGTAATGTTTTAGTACCGTTAATGATCTAATTGTCTAAATGATAAGGAAATATCGTAATACTTAAATATACATTCTTCAATATTTATATGTCGTAATCAGCTGCACCGCAACCTCTTTCATTCTTTTTCTATGAGTGAGAGAAGAATTTCCTACTAAACCGAGATTAACGCAATTCAATAAGTTATTTATTTCATACAACATTTTGGCTATAAACATATGCAACCTAAAGTTAATCTGAGGAAAAAGGTCAACATAGTTAACACAAATACACATAACTCAAGTAGGCCAAACTGAATAATAATAAGACACAATGAGAATACGCAAGATGAAATAACATCATAAGGACTACGTACCACAAGAATATTTTCACATGGTTCACCCACATCTTGGGCTACGTCCACCAAAGGTTTGCTTTATATTAAGATAAATAAGTGAAGAGTTACATTCTACTGCGATACAATTATCACTAGACTTATTTTCTTCAAGTATTTCTTACAAGAAATATCCTCCAAAAAAAATAGCATATCCAAAGTTGAAAAGATGAAAAATCTTCATATAACAACACAAAGAATGATGTGAATAAAAACCTTTCTACAAAATTCTAAAAGAATTACTCCCTTCTATTCTATAACTTTTATATCCAATTTGTGGTTATTCTATACATACCATATGTTACATGTTAATATAATAATACCAAATATAAGTTCAAACCTACATTATTATAATATTAATAACCTTTTAAAATTACTAGTATCACATATCTATTATCCATACCTACTCTAATATTACCCTATCCTTTAATAATCCATTATATCCAAAAACATTTATCTTAAGATAATGGAAAGAAGCCTAGTTGTAATTTTTACCATGTGTAACATAACTTTTTACACAAAAAGTAAATCTAGAATTATTCTCAAATTGTAACTATGTACAAGTTATTCTAATTCCCCATTTGGGTTTATTTCCCCATTTAAATTAATTATCTTTCACTTAAATAAGTGATAGATGAGATGTCATATAGATCAAAAAGACTATGTATTATTTAGCTTGCTCTATAAAGTATCCTCACAACTATATCCCTATATAGAGTTATATTACTTCACCTAAGAGATTGTCTCCTCTCCACATAATTTTCAATGGTTTTTACTTATCATCCCATATGATAAAGTGAACATTCTATATAAAGGTTGTACTACATAAGAAAACTAGAAGTACTCATACCTATACTAAATTATGAAACATCCTTTTATAACTACATATATATAAATGCTTTATATATAACGATAAGGAGTGGTGGTCGCCAAACTTTGTTAGAGTTGGCTAACAAATGCCACATCATACATAATGTTTCTCATTTTATAAGTAATTATCTCTTATGCCAAACTCTGTTGGCTAAAACTTCACCATGCTTCAAAATCAGTTCCAGCCTAATGAAACAACATAGATTATTCTCTCATCGTTGAAGTCGAGACACAATGCTTATATAGTCTACCTACCGAACTCGCTATATTTTAATTTAAGAAAACTTGGAAGAGTTCTTCCCAGCTACGACGGCTGAGACATATCATATATAATAACAAAGTATAACTTTTTAATCCAAAAGGTATTTATAATTATGTATATAATTATTCATTTAATAGTTATGGTCACTTTATATATATACAAATATATATATATATGCTATCCATTAAATCATTTATTTCATAATTATTGATCTTTCAAAATTATGTAATACCCACTTAGTCCCTTCGTATATATCCTGACTTTTATTTAGGTAGGTTCTTTACGAATTTTAAGGAACATCCTTAGTTTCTTTTCCTTCGATTGTCTACGACTTAATATATAATTTTCATAACTTCTTAGTCATCTTAGCTCGCCCCCCCTTTTTGGGAGAATTTAGTTATTTGTTGTTTAGTCACAATGCCGCTCTAAATCCCTTAAGATTTAGAATAACACTTATTATCACCACACAATTTTCAAAGTCCATTGGTGGGGCCTTGGCCTTGAGCTCCTCACCATGGCCATTTACAAAATTCATAATTATATTTTCAAGAGTAAAATAGGGTCAAATTTGAGGGATGTTACACCCCTTGACTCTTAAAGAGGAAATAAATGAATATGAAGAAAATAGGAACTGGACTAAAGAGGAGCAAAATATGGGGTACTATAGGAATACAGGGGCACGAAGAATAGTTGTCTGGAATATCAGAGAGATAATGGGAGAACAAACATGTCTACTGAGCCAAGGTGATGGGTTACACAGGGATGTGTAACATCTTCAAGTTTGGGGGAAATTATAAGCCCATGTTATAGGTATCACTTGTACTTACCAATTCCCTTTTTACCGACACAGAGCAACAACCTAGCATGAAATAACCCCCTTTCTATAGGCTAGGGTATGATTTTAAAGTGATGATGGATATGTGGTAATCTTTGTTTGCTTAGCATGCTTTTTAATGAGTTAACCAGTGGATGAGTCTTATGTGCGAATAAGTGCAGGATTGATTGCAACAATTGAGATAGAAGATCATGCCTTTCCAAGGCTATATATATATATATATATATAAGCAAGCTCGACATAGTCAATTCCAGTTGACCACAAGAAGCAATGAAGGAGAACTCAAGATCAACTCTACCAGTCTCCCTTGATTTTTCAGGAATGACAAATCTAGAGAAGATTGATGTCGTGATTTCCAAAGAAGACGTTTTCAGGATCTTTTTGAAGTTATGTAATAAATAGAGACTCATGCATTGCGTGAAGGATATGCATACTTTATCGTTTGTCTCAGACATTTTTTTTTACAGTTTACATAAGCCAAGTTATGTACTTTTGATATGGATCTTCAAACAACTTAATGGAAGAATCATGTTTTACTAAATCTGTGAGTTTATAGTTTAGCTCAAGCTCCTATATACACCTTGAGGTCGGCCCCCTCATGGTGTCGTGCAAGAGTTATGTTTTCTGTTTCAGGAATTTCAGTTTCACATATTTGCTTGTTCAAAGATTAGTTCAATAGATTGGAAGATTTCATTCCATTAAGATCATCAATAGTGAGATTTATTTAGATTTAGATCTGTGGGTTAAACACATAACAAAGATAATTAGAACTATGAAATATCAAGTAAAAGGTTTAGATTTGATTTCGGAAAATGCTCCGTCTTTCTTTAGGAAATAATAACAATGTCTCTAGTTTAAATGTATGTCGTTTGTAGTGTTGTAGGTTATTTCCATAAACTAGCCCAAAACAATTCCCAGGTTATAGAATAAACATTCCATATTTTCTTAGATTAAATCTTGCACGCTTTCTTAGAGTAATATATTATATTTTTCGTAGAATGGACCTTTATTGTTTTATTAGATCAAACAGATTATTGCTTCCTTAGTTAGAATATTCAAGGTATCCCAAGTAAATTTCTATCATTTTCTTAGAATAACCATTTCATTCTTTCATAGATTAGTTCCAGTTTTCATAATTTAACTCATTTATTAAGTTAATTAGATTTCATGCTTTCGTAGAATAAATAGTCATGTTTTTAAGATGTAGTATCAGATGCATTCCATAGGATAAATTAATATGTTTTATAAGTTTGAACCATTTCCAATTTCATAGATTAAGCCATCGGATACATCTCTCTCTTTCTCTCTCTCAGCAGTTGCACATACAGTGCCAAACACCTCTTAAGTTTGCATGATCCTTGGGTTGATAATTAAAGTAGCATTCCTGACTTGTGAACCTGTAATAGGCGTGCATATCAAGGAACCACCAATAGCCCCCCGAATCTGTAGTAAGTTCAGTGCGAATCCCTCACTTTGACAATAAATATTTTAGTGGATTTTCCTATTAAACTAGTCACTCAAATCCCCTTTCTGATTGTTCCACATATCAAGCAAGGCTGCAATGGACAAGAGCATATGGGGGACCAATCCAAGATTCGTTACTTCTTTATTGAAAAATGAAATTAAATGAAATAAAAAAATTACTTTAATATAAGAAAAGAAAATAACTAAAATAGCAACTGAAAACAAAACGCAAAAAGAGACTCGCTCCGCGGAAATGACACAGATTCCCAGGGGTGATGGGGTGTGGGAACTAGGTAGCCCACTTGCTTTTATTATTAATTTTACAAGGGTGTATTTATTTTGTCCTTTTAAATGAGGAACCAAAGGCTTACAAGTTTCATAAAAAATGAATTTGAGGCAAGCATGGTGCTCTCGGGGTCCTAAGTGGCCCAAATCTTCAATTTTTCAACAGCACCTCCTTTTACTTGTTCATCAAAAGTGAAAAAAACCACCTATTATGCACCAAATGTTCTAGATATGAAGTTAAAATCATAAGAAAATTAAGTACTTGAAAGTAACAATCTTAATAAAGCACTAAGTACTTAAAAGAGGACTAGATCTACTACGAATAAAGCTTGAAAGAACTAGATCTTGTATATGAAAACAAACTTAAACAAGTCATCTTTAGTTATTCTTGAAATAGACTAACTAAATTAAGCATGTAAAGAACCGTAACCAAAGAAGAGTTTAAATTAAAAGGTGAAGGAGAGAGAAGAAAGGAGCTGGAAGCTTGAACACTTTTGGGCCATGGAGTCCATTGGTGGAGAGCGTAGGGACTATGCTCCTTGTAAGTGCTTGAAAGATGGAAGAGTCTTACTCGATTAGCCACTCCTTCAAGCTAGATACCTGCATCCACTTAGAAATCCTTGAACAAAAAAAGATGGTTAAATAAGAGTGTTGTCAATAGCAAAAACTTGGAAAACATGCAATTTATACAAAAAATACATGTAAATTAAGAGATCTACAAACAAGCAAATAGTAAGAGCATGAATCAAGCTATAAAAGTATCTTACCCTCCTGGGAGATAGCTCCCTTTTTTGGCCCAAATCTAACAAAAAACGCACAAAGAAAACACACAAATACCAGTTACATCATAATCTATGCAATGTTCATACTTCATTCACACACAATAATGCATGACACCACAAGTTATCTTCCAAATCCTCTTATTCCAACCAATATTATAGATTACAAGTACAAATCTTGAGCATCCTTTTGGTCCTCTGACCACGAGAAAAAGAGAGGCTGACACTTGCTTAAATAGCCACATAGAGGAAGGGGGACGCATTTCTCAACTTTCAGATGATAATAGTTGATTGAGGGCGCACTAAGGGTGATTAGGAGTGAACTAGAGGTGGGATAGAGTTTATTTAGGGATTAGGTTCCATCTATACCAAAGAGATGCACACTCCCTCTCATTCATTTCCACATCCACCTAAAAAATGTGCCCATCTCTAGGATGAATGAGCACCCCTCTTAAGGAGATCTTCAATCAAGGGTAAATCACAAGATTGGGTCTCAATACAACTCATCCTTCCTTCACCAACTGATTTCCAACACTCATGTCTGACTAAAACATGTTTGAGACATGTTTCTGTAAATGATGGGTGCTAATTTTTGCCCAAATATTATGTCTTTTTTTTCCTTTTTAGAGCAAAAATCAATTTTAGTGATAAATAATCACTAATTTCCTCTCAAAAGTGGGTTTATGGGTTAAGTGGGTGATCTAGATTAGAAAATGAGCACCTCCATGGCCAATTCCACCTCCTAACACCAATTTTATGACTTTTTTTTATTTTTACATTAAAAACATTAAAAATTTGTCCATTTTACATGAAAATATTTTATTAGTGGAGAATAAAAGAACCCAGGGGGACCTAGCACATGTTCATATGAATCAAAATTAGCGACTAACATGGTAATATACATTGACACCTAGAATTTAATAACCTCCTAAGGCCTAATCACCAAGACAATTACTCCATCTTTGGAGGTTTGAGTGAAAAACTCGAAAAATATAATTTGCTAAAAAGCAACAAATAATTAACAAGGAAAAAACACTCCGGACTCATGTATTGATGCCTAAGTCTTAGGAAGGCCAAGTCTTTTACATAAGCCATCAGTCTAAGTCACTTATTACAATTCCCCCGCGGGGCTATGAACCTGCAAAAATTAAAAAAATGGTGCCAAAATTGGCCTGCATGGACTTCTGAACTTCTGAGAATTGAACAACTAACTTGTTCATTCTTCGACTACTGAACCAAAATATAGCTAAGTGCAAATTAGGTGGTAACATACCCTAAATAAGAAATGGATTAAAATATAATTAAGATGTAATTAAAATTATTAATCACATAATCAATCAGAATCCTAATTCCACCAGAAATAAGTCAGTCAAAGTAAGTGTAAACATTTGATAGGAGGATTTTGCTTCCATTTTCATTAAACTAGGTGGGCATTTCATAAATACAAGACATCCATGAAGAGTTTATTCAAATTAGGCACTTTTTGAACCCAAATTGGAAAAATAGATCCAATATTGAGGGTTGGGCATGCATTTTACCAAAGTGGGTAAAGATGGGTCCAAAAAAGAAAAATCGCCATCTTAGCAGATTCATTGCGGGCAAATGAAACATCATTTTAGGAATCTGAAAGAGGTTTTTGTGAACAATGTAACTATCTTCGAGCATGTGGTTTTACTTTTAATTATTGGCCTATTTAAGGATTGTGGTGTGCATTTTACTAAGCCCATTTTTGTAAATTTACAATAAGTCTTTACATACCAAACTGTATAAGTAGTTCGTAGCTCAACTCTGAGCATAAGTTGTTTGAAAAATTGCCATCTTGGCAGATTCAATGTGGGTAAATTACACATCATTTTAGGAATCTGAAAGAGGTTTTTGTGAACAATGTAACTAGATGCAGACCTGTGGTTTTACTTTTAAGCATTGACCAATGTATTTATTGTGGAGTGCATTTTACTAAGTATTTCAATAGCTTGACTTTGAGCATAAGTTTTTTGAAAAACTACAATCTTGGCAAATTTATTGGGGGGAAATGACACATCATTTTAGGAATCTGAAAGAGGTTTTTGTGAACAATGTAACTAGCTTCAGACCTATGATTTTACTTTCAATTATTGATCAATGTACATACTATGGCATGCATTTTACTAAGCAGTTCATAGATGAACTCTTAGCATAAGTTGTTTGAAAAAGTGCCATCTTGGAAAATTCATTATGGGAAAATGACCCATCATATTAGGAACCCAAAAGAGGTTTTTGTGAACAATGTATCTAGCTTCAGACATGTGGTGTTACTTTCAATTATTGACCAATGTACATATTGTAGTGGGAATTTTACGAAGCAATTCATAGCTTGACTCTGAGCATTAGTTGTTTGAAAAATTGCAATCTTGGTAGATTCATTGTGGGCAAATGACCCATAATTTTAGGAAATTGAAAGAGGTTTTTGTGAACAATGTAACTAGCTTCAAGCCTATGGTTTTGCGTTCAATTATTAACAAATGTACACATTGTGGCGTGCATTTTACTAAGCCCATTTTTGCAAATTTACACTTTGTTTTTGATATAATACCCTGTATAAGTAGTCCATAGCTTCACTCTGAGCATTAGTTCTCTGAAAAATTGTCGTCTTGGAAGATTCATTGGGGGCAAATGACACATCATTTTAGGAATATGAAAGATCTTTTTTGTGAACAATGTAACTAGCTTCAAACCTGTAGTTTTACTTTCAATTATTGATCAATGTACATACTGTGGTGTGCATTTTACTACGCAATTCACAACTTGACCCTGACCATAATTTGTTTAAAAAATTTCCATCTTGGAAAATTTATTGTTGCCAAATGACCCATCATTTTAGGAATTTGAAAGAGGTTTTTGTGAACAATGTATCTAGCTTTAGACCTATGGTTTTACTTTCATTTATTGACCAATGTACATACTGTAATATGCATTTTACTAAGCAGTTCATAGCTTGACTCTAAACATAAGTTGTTGAAAATCTGTCATCTTGGCAGATTCATTGTGGGTAAATGACCCATCATTTTTGGAAGCTGAAAGAGTTTTTTGTGAACAATGTAACTAGATTCATGCCTATGGTTTTACTTTCAATTATTGACCAATGTACAAACTATGGTGTGCGTTTTACTAAGCCCATTTTTGCAAATTTACACTATGTTTTTACATAACACTTTGTATAAGTAGTTCACAACTTGACTCTGAGCTTACGAGGTTAGGTTTTACAAAAATAGAACAAGGATATTATTCTCATGATATCTAGCTATCCTATTTGCAAATCCATTTAGTGTAAACATTTGGAAGGATGCTTTGCCTTGCATTTTCATTAAGCTAGGCAGACATTTCATAAATACAAGACATCCATGAAGAGTTTCTTCAAAGCAGACACTTTTTGAACCCAAATTGGAAATATAGATGTACAATAAAGTGACAATATTAATCCACACCACTTCCAATTTAAATCACTCAAAAATACCCAATAATGAGGGTTGGGCGTGCATTTTACCGAAGTGGGTAAAGATGGGTTCAAAAAAGAAAAATTGTCATCTTGGCAGACTCTGTTGTGGGAAAATGAAACATCATTTTAGGAATCTGAAAGAGGTTTTTCTGAAAAATGTAACTATCTCCAAGCATGTGGTTTTACTTTTAATTATTGACCTATGTACATATTGTGGCATGCATTTTACTAATCCCATTTTTGCAAATTTATAATCTATTTTTACATACCAAACTGTATAAGTAGTTCATAGCTCGTCTTTGAGCATATGTTGTTTGAAAAATTGTCATCTTGGAAGATTCAATGTGGGTAAATGACACATCATTTAAGGAATGTGAAAGAGGTTTTTGTGAACAATGTAACTAGTTGTAGACCCGTGGTTTTACTTTTAAATAGTGACCAATATACAGACCATGGAATGCATTTTACTAAGTAGTTCATGGCTCAACTCTAAGCATAAGTTGCTTGAAAAAATGCCACCTTGGCAAATTCATTGGGGGGAAATGACACATCAATTTGGGAAGCTGAAAGAGGTTTTTCTGAACAATGTAACTAGATTTAAATATGTGATTTTACTTTCAATTATTGATCAATGTAAATATTATGGCGTGCATTTTATGAAGCCGTTCATAGCTTGACTCTGAGCCTAATTTGTTTGAAAAACTACCATCTTGGCAGATTCATTGTGGGAAAATGACCCATCATTTTAGGAATATGAAAGAGGTTTTTGTGAACAATGTATCTAGATTCAGACATGTGGTTTTACTTTCAATTATTGACCAATGTACAGACTATGGCAGGCATTTTACTAAGCAGTTCGTAGCTTGACTCTATGCATAAGTTGTTTGAAAATTTTCCAACCTGGTAGATTCATTGTGGGAAAATGAACCATCATTTTAGGAAATTGAAAGAGGTTTTTGTCAACAATGTATCAAGCTTCAAGCTTGTGGGTTTACTTTTAGTTATCAACAAATGTACAGACTACGGCATGCATTTTACTAAGCCAATTTTTGAAAATTTACACTTTGTTTTTTACATAACACCCTGTATAAGTAGTACATAGCTTGACTCTGAGCATAAGTTCTTTATAAAAATTCCATCTTGGAAGATTCATTGGGGGCAAATGACACACCATTTTAGGAATTGGAAAGAGGTTTTTGTGAACAATGTAACTAGCTTTATACCTATCGTTTTACTTTCAATTATTGACCAATGTACAAACCGTGGTAGACATTTTAGTAAGCAGTTCATAGTTTGAATTTGAGCATAAGTTGTTTGAAAAACCGTTGCTTGAGATGATTGAAAGGGTCATTTTAAATGAAAAGGTTGATGAACTTAAATTGGTTGTTGGGAGTTTAAGATATCAAAACAATGAATTTATTAAACTTAGGAGCATTGTCACACTTGGTCATAAAATGAAAAATTATAGATAAGGTTGAAGAACAAAATGTTATATCCAATTCATATTGTAAGAACGTTTTTATTTTCCAAAAAACACCAATATGTTTACATGCCCATTTCTCAAATTGATGCCTATGATGAACGACACCACTAAAAAGAAGAAGAGGATCTACGTTTGTGAAATGAAAGTTCTCGACGTTTCAATCCTTACTGTAGGATCATCATCAGGAGACAGCGAAGTCAACTTCGCTGTCTCCTGATGATGATCCTACAGTAAGGATTGAAACGTCAAGAACTTTCATTTCACAAACGTAGATCCTCTTCTTCTTTTTTCAAATACATCTCTGCGTATGGCACTTTATCGACACCACTAAAGTTTGACCAATCTGAAAATTTTATTGACTTCATCAAACATACTCTTTTTCCACCCTCTATATTCTCATCTTTTAGAAATCCTATTAGCTTGACCATCAACTTTGTTGGACTTAGCCTTTATGGTGTTTTTGTCTCACCAAACATAGAATTTTGGCCCATTTGCAAATCTCATTAGCCTCAACAACCATGGATGTTTCCCTCACCATTTAGGATCCTTCTACCTCACAATGAATGTGAGTATCATAACATAATAACCTCCTCTTAATATGACATATGTGTCTTTCTTGTCACGAACTTAGTCACCAAATTTATTGATTTAACCTCTCTTTGGCTTGCGTTAGCTAACCATTTGTACAAATTGAGCTTCTCAAGGGCACGAGCATATGAGAATGCATTGGCTATCCATCTATCCATGGCATACTAATCCCAATGATCAAATCCATATTTTTTACAGTGATTAAACTTGGGACTCATTACCGATACACATTCCGATCAAGGATGCAATTTCTCATTAATTATAACATCTATTTTAAACCATATATCACCATCATCATACTTTCCATTCATATGCATTGTAAAACAATAAGATACCAAAGT
Source organism: Larix kaempferi (assembly GCA_027924585.1). Lineage (NCBI taxonomy): Eukaryota > Viridiplantae > Streptophyta > Pinopsida > Pinales > Pinaceae > Larix > Larix kaempferi. The sequence goes on from BSBM01000545.1 coordinate 1,852,565, forward strand.
TAACCAACGGGATCAAGGTTTCACAACTTTTAGAATATTTACCCTAAACAACATCATTGTTGGTAATTTTCATACAATTGTACTACTAAGTTCCAACCTTGGAAAGTGCACATATATAACATAAATACATAAATATAGAGAGAATAATAAACATACCAATATTTTGATGCCACACCAAAATAAATCATTAGGGACACCAAGCGATATACTATTTTTTTTTAATTCTATTTCTCCAAGACGTCTTTTAAGCGACGTCAGTCTGACGCTAGTGTTGTGCCATCAATGTTAACCAAACATCGATGGAATAACACTAGCATCAGAATGGCATCTCTTAAGCAACATCGTGGAGAAATAGATTAAAAAAAAGAATAGTATATCTCTTGGTGGATCATGGCTAGCTCTACCTAGATCACTCAACACCAAATCCTATCTATAGATGAAAGCATAAGCTCCTCTTAGATTATACATTCATTGCGGCATATCTCCTATGGACAACATGGGTAAGTAATTTTTATGCAACTAATGGAGACTCGATAGGATATAAAGGATAGGGCCATGGAAACCCTAGTGTAGCCTTGAGCAATGGTTTCAAACTCTAGTGAAAAGGTCATGTATTATACATATTTCCTCTTTAAAGTGGTAAGTTTCCAAATCTTTGCCTTCTATTGTAGTTTACTTTAAAATACACATGGAATATTATACTATGAACAATGGAAATGGGGGGATATCTTTCTTATCACATGCTTATTAGAGATGAATTTGGGTTGTAGATGTGGAGGGTTGGAAGCTCCATATGTGGTAACATATGTGTAGTGTTTCATCATGTGTGAGTACACTTTAGTTACTACCAACATAATTGCATATTTAGGCATGGAAGGGGCTTGTTTGTACAAATGAAGAGTGTAGAGAGGAGAGATGAAGTTATAACAAATCCTTATTATTGAATGTACCTATGTTCCCATAGTATTTGCTAATAAATGTGGATTGTATTACTTTCTAGTTTCCATTTCCATTATAATATTGTAAAATAATTCAATGTGCACATAGCCTTAATCAAGAGGGATGACCTAAAACTTCTTGGTGGATGCCATGACTGTGATATCTAGCTTAGTTGATGGTGTCTCTCATGGTTGTAGATAATATGTTAAACTAATTGAAAAAATTTCCAACTTCCACTACTTAATCAATGTGATCAATGATTCTTTTTACCGAGTAGAATCCTTCAACTCATAAAGTATGTTTCCTAGTTCTACCACATGTTTCTATGTGTGTTTGAGGCAAGTGGTTAGACAACTGTATCTTTACATGACCTACTCACCTTTTATTTTATCAACCACATTTTTTTACTCTTGTGGTAATTGTTAAATGTTACAAATGGTATTTTCCACTCATCAATCATGCTTATGCCTTGGGAATCTTGTAATAGATATCCAAACTTGAAGGATTAAACTATGTTATGGATTTTCCATTTTGTTCATATTTGATTAATTTATTGCCAATTTCATCATGGCTATTCAACCATGAAGCTACCTTTTTTATTGAAATAAGATATGGCCTATAATCCACCCTATGGCAGTGAGCACTTCTATTGTGTTGGTATACTATAATTAGGTCTAGTTCTCATTGTCCTAGACATAAGGATGAGTTTACATAATTATCATCTTCAAACATTTTCTACATTTATTGCCACTTATTTTTTCCCTATATTCAAATTTCATTCCTTATATCCTAAAAATGACTTTGAAACTTCTTCAACCACTGGTTTGTAGAGGTTTATTCCTCTTGCATAAGTTGTTAATGTTTTCGTTTATCTTTGGATAACTTTTGTGAGACACATTGATGTTGTAATATTCATTAGATTAATCATCAACCATTGATATAATTTTCAAATATAACTAGAGTTCATTCATATTTTTTTTTTATGAATCAATATGTATGTTTGTTCCGGTAACATGTTGGAAAAATGAACTTCTTAATGGACCCGCCTCTAATGAATATCCTAAGAAGCAACTCATGGAATGTTTGGTTATGAAAAAATTACTGATGAGAATGGTTTGGGTGATAACTTGAATAAAATGTATGATGTAACACACAATCTTGTGATGGAAACATATCATATGCTTATTGGTACATATTTATATGAGGTGAGACCATTAAGGAGACAAGTTCATAATATTCTCCTACACTTTCCCAACTGACCAACGAATTGTATTGTCAATCCCATGAGTAGTATATGAAGAGAATATTAGAAAAGTGATCTCAATTGGTGATCATTATTAAATTTTGGATTTTAGTTTCAATGCAGCCCATTAGCAGGTTGGAACCCTAGGTACCATATGAGTCCATTCTTTTAGTCTTTTAACTACAAATAATGACGTCCCACAATCATTTGTTCATGAAAACATAGGGAATAAAATATGGGTAGTAGTGCATCCAACAAATAAACAGATACGGGTGTTAGGGAGACCAAAGAGACAGGGATATTAACAATATTTCTACCACTAATGGAGGAGGTCAAAGTCTTTTAATCAATGGTGCACATTACGGTTTTCATATATAGACATGGGTTATAGAATGGTCTTCTAATAGGTTATTTAGATGTTTCATATCCATAAGCATGGTTAGACATTTTTAAGCCATAAGGCCACAATTTTGTGTAGTGTCATCCATTTAACAATTAGTATAACATGGATCACCTTCAACATGTTATATCATGAACACCACCCTTATCATGCTAAATCATGCACTCCAATTCAAAATTTCTTCTTTATTTTCCAATTGGATAACATAGTTTAAACCACAAGTTGGTCTATAACATCAACACTTAGATTTCATGTAAAAAACAAAAAATGAATTGTGATTACATGAAAAACAATAATAAGAGAAACCCATATAAATTCATAAGCACGCTTATGCATAAAAAAAATCATAACTAAATTATTTTACAAAATTGATGAATTAAAGAATAAATATATGAAATATAATTAACAACACATAATATTTAATTATATTCTATGAGATTGTTCCATTTGCATATATAATAACACATATTTCCATTCAATTTATTTATTCCATTAATAATTGTTAAGGATAGATCCATTGAAAAAGATCTATTACAATTCCATATCAGATTGATCTTAAACTTCGTCCAAGTCGAAATATGAGTCATGAAGATCAAAATGTTGGAGTCATTTTCCAACAACACATCATTTATTTGGGCTTAACAGCCTAATCTACCACTTTTTGAATCAAATACATGCTTACATCATCAACATATCATCATTTTCAGTCAATTGGGCCTCCTCCTTCATTCGGGGAGCCAACTAGGTCATCAATTTCAGTTAATTGGGCCTCTTCCATCATTCAAGGAGCCAACTGGGTCATCAATTTCAGTTAATTGGGCCTCTTCCATCATTCAAGGAGCCAACTGAGGTGATTTGCATGATCTAAGCCCCCTATTGGGTGTATTTCACCTAACAATAAGCTAACTGGAGTAAAAAAGGCGCCCTCCTACTCAGTTTGACCTAATTTGGTGTAATTTCACCAAAAAATCAGTTAACTGAAGTCAGAGAGGTGCCCTCCCCTAATTTTTGGCAATCACTTGAGTTCTAGGATCAGTTTGACTCAGTTTGACAGTTTCAGAGTCTGTTAGAGTCAATTACTTTGCAGTTAAGTGGTTAATTGATGTGTTGAGTGGTGTTAAATGACCAGTAATCCACTCTCATGCATTCAATTCGAATGACCTCTCTATGATTTGAATTGCTAGGCTATTATTTCCATTGTTACACATTGTAATTATCTTCTGAGTTAATGATAATGCATGAAATACTGCAAACCTTTTGCACCAGTGTTTTGACACACAATTTGTTGCATGCATCTCTAGTAACTGTTGTTCTTGTTTTCTAGATTTGTTGTGCTTGAATTTTACACAAAATTTGTATCCAACCCTCCAAAATCATTATAAGGATCGTCCAAAACAACATCTGCACCATCTGGCACTAATTCATCATCGATATAGTCTTCATCATCGAGATGTGAGTTAGTGATTGTTTGGTCAACTTGATTCCCACTTTCATCTAAGTACACTTCTTCCTCCATATCTCCAACTACATCTTCTTCTTCTTGATCATGAACATCTTGATCTTCTGGCAAAGTATACTTTATGGGCCGTCCTCTTGGATCAAATCTAACAACAAATGACCAACCTTCTCTACTTGGTACCTTTGAAAAAATACGTGCTCACATTGACTTAGAAATACATAGGGATCTATATTTGGCTCATACTTAATAGTATTAATCATGGTAAATCCATTGTCATGATCAATAACCATCCTTTCACCACCTTACAACAACAATTTGTACCACCTCACCTTAAAGAGAACCACTTTGAAGGATTTAAAGTCTATATCCAATATGTCTTCCAAATATCCATAGTACCTCAAATCCGATGTGACTAGATGTCTATCACCCTTGTGGGAAATATTAGTAACCTGGAAAATTGCAGTTATACCACTATCACATGTTTTCCTCCTGTCATCCAACTATTTGGTACGGTATTTTATGTCATTGCACCGCATAGCCTTACGATGTTTCACCTGCATTCTCAACATGTTATAAATGGATTGTCAAGAATTGGTAAGTATATATATATAAGATAATTTGGGAGAAAAAAAATTATGGGATTTGAAATATAAAAACAAAACTTAGATATCGGTTACATTTATATCTTTTGCACCATATGATATATCAATTTCCTGCTGGGTTAAATTTGTATCATGATCCAAATAAGCTTTTATGATCAACTCAACCACCCTATTCCATGATAAGGCATCGTAAACTTCTTCACATCGTTTTATCCATCTCTTCATCCAATCAAGATTATTTGTAACGTATAAATGAATTGCATCCCACTCTATACTACCAAGAACAATGTCAAAATAAAGATTTAGTTAAACAACCAAGCTACTAACCAATATACCAGAAGCATGTATGGAGATATTAAATACAATACAAGATTTTACCTTTCACTTTTCTCCATCTACCTTTCCCCAACAACACCTCCCCTTTAAATTTGTTGGTGGAACCGACATCCCAAAGGAGTTACACATCCATATCACCCACTACTTGGGGTAAGTACTCACTAAAATATACAGTGGATTGATATAGCATGTAGCCTTCAACCATCAAGCCTTTTGGACATGATATTTGTCTAACAAAGGCCTTCAATGCTTTCAAGTGACTCTCCGCCAACCACATTGACCTTGTGTGTACGGGTCCACATATTTAAATCTCTTCCACTAGGTGTATGAGGTATTGTTCCTGTGCATTAAAAAATATTGGAGGAAGATGCTTTTTCATCTCACACATTAGTTGGGGAATTTTTCTTTTCCAATACTCGATATCTTCTTTATGTATTTATTTAGATGACAACCAACTGCAAGTGTAAAGAAATTTGATGTGTTAACATTAAAATATATATAAGGCAAGCAAAGCAAGTATTGACAGTGTATACAATCAATAATTCAACTATAACTTTATACATACCTCATGTACTTGTCGAGATCATAAATAACATTTTTAATGTTGTTGTCAAAGCTATTAGGAAGAGATAGAGGTAGAACATACTACAACAAAGACGCAACGTATATTAATAACAAATAAGGTATATATCATTACATGTAATTTGAATAGAGATAAACATGAATTATTAACAAATAATATATATATCATAAACTAATCGAAGTTTCAAAATGTCAAACCTTGATAAATGTATGTCAATCATGAGTTTTAGCTCCACCGAAATCGCGTTGCTTTGTTAATATATTACTTATGTTTGAAGCAAAACCAGTGGAAACTTTTATCTTCCACACAACCTCTTTTACAACAATGCTCTCTTGCTCTGTTAATAACCATGGAAGATTGGTGGAATTCCCACTACCATAGCAATGATTCAAATGTTGTAATGAGTTGATTCCTGAATGTCACTTATAATTTTTGTAATTGTTTCCTTGTTATTCCTCCCATCTATAATTTTCCACAAGCACTTTGTGACATTCTTTCCAATATGCATTGTGTCAAATAAATGAGCTACTTGTAGGTGCTCATAGCATGGAAACCAACTGAATTGGGCAGAGTATCATTTCAAACCCCATGGAGGATGACCTTGACGACCTTTGAGAAGTATCAATGAAATATTAATATTTTTTAATAATCATGGTAAGTATGGAAATATGGAAATAAATACAAGTGACCAAGAATGAAGTACTAACTGCAAACAAATATTGCTTACCATGGATCTTCTGAAATGCCTTTTTCCATAGTTGAGGCATCATTCTTTGTGGTTTTTTTTCTACTATCTTCCTTCCCATTAAAGTCAAAAAAATTTCGGTAATTCAATACCTATGATCCTTAAGGAGTAACTACCTAAAGTCATTGTACACCTCCTTTCCTAAACTTCTTGAATGTCTAGATATCTTGGATCACATAATGGATATGCATATTTTCCATTTGTTTGAATCCATGCAAGTTATGCAATAGTGTTAATATATAGAATTCCATAAATTATAATAAAAGATTCAATAATAAATGATGCAGAGAGATACACAGGAAATTTACATACCACAAAAATGTGTAAGACCGGGTGCATCGTGAATTGTCCATGTAAGTATTCCATGGAACTGAAACTTTTTTTGGCCTACAAGTTTGGAGATGTCGTAAATACTAATGCCGACCCATAATTTTAAAATTTCATCTATAAGAGACTCAAGAGATACATCCATATCTTTAACTTGGTGCTTATCTAATAGGTATTTGGAAAGTAACATAAATAATTAATCAGTTCTTAATCAGGCAACAACGAAAAAAAATGATTGCTTATATTGTGTTAACATTCTTAAAAATAAGTACCTCGAACAATTAATGCCAACATGATGTGCTCTATTTTAATTTTCATCCACGAAGGAAGGTTATTGTTTATAACAAAAACTGGCCAAATTGAGTAATTGGTTCTAAGCTGTCCAAATGGATTGACACCATCAACTGTTAATGAAAGTCTAACATTACGTGGATCTTCTTTAAAAATTGGTCATTTTTCGTCAATGTCTCTGAATGCAAAACCATATCCATCCATTCGCATGACACCATCTTTTAGTCCTAAAATTTGCACTTGACTACAAAGCACAAAGTTTAGGCACCTCTAAGTTTGTGATTTGGTTGATTGGTGGATCAAGGTATACTAGGTTTAGATTCAATTCCTTTTGGATCATAATGATATACATATACACATCCAATGGTCATGGTTCAGAGGCAAGTTAGATTAATGTTTCAGATACTCGTAAGTTAAAATACTAAGGGTTGGAAGAAATAAAATAAACAAACATGAATTCATCAATATAGCAAACTGCTCCATTAATAAATTCATGAGGATCAAAACTCATAAATCATAAATACTTTCCAATTTAGAATTAGGATGTATAAATGAAACTTATATGACAAGTGGGAAATTACAGCAGATACTCTTACTGTGTTAAGAATCCACAATCACAGATCTCCAATGAAAACTTCATCATGACCATTTCACTTAAACAAGAAAGATAATATATGAAAGGCACGAGAAAAACCATCTGAAGTGAAGTTAAACTCACAGGAATCTCTAATAATGAAACACTAGAATCATCTCTTTCGTTAAGTCCAAAATATTTACAAACATAGTTTTAGCTCCTCCTAATCCAACTCTCAGCCTCCCTGGATGAACCCTTTTTCCAGCCTATGGAATGTTTTTTTATATACGATTACATGAGTTCAAAACAAACTAGGATTACTCAAATATTATCTTTTGGATAAGATGAATCCTTACAAAATTGATTTCAATCCCACAAAATATTGAAAAGATACAAGAAATATAAGATCCACAATTCTAGGGATTGAGATCCTATTGATTTCTTGACTTGAAATACTTAAATCACACCTCATTAACATTAAGATAACAAAATAGTTTATAGTAGACTTGATGAATATTGAGATAGTCTGAGCTTTAAGACTTGAAAAATATTCTTCGAAGTGAATTCTCGGTCCATCTATCAAAACTGTGTATAACTGCTGTAGATTGCTATAGATTTCCGATTAGAGAACAGGGTCAATGCCTTATCATCCAATATCTTCTGCCCCAAAAATATCGAGGTCTACTCAAAGTCTGGAATTGGATTCAATCAACTGGTGATTCTTTGCCTGGAAAAATGGATAATTAATTTCCTTAGATTCCTGCGGCTTCCAGGTGAGCTTCTTTGCATGACAACTCCTCGAGTTTTCAATATGAGTAACATGTTCTTCATCAATTCTGGAATAAGTGTTTGAAGTTTGTCACTGCCTTTAATTCTCAATTTTGTTTTCATATAATTTTCCATGTAGCTGGGCACACCAAGTCATAGGAGAAAAATTCTATCCAGATTGTTTAGATTTATTGCCATTAATAATTTGTTACGGAGAAAAAATTCCTATGGCTTGGGGTAGACCACAACAGACATATGACTACGAGAAATCAACTCAATTCCCAATGCATGCTATATAAATGTAAATGGTAAGAAGTGGAATAAAAGACCAACCTTCAACCGGACGTTTGGTGTAGATCCCCGTTGAGCTTTCCAATCACCACACTTGAACCTGCAGCTTAGTCTCAACAATAAACACAAGAAAGCGCATATGATATATGAAAGTTGTTAGCATAAACAATAGCATAGTCCATTATATATGTAAGCAAATGTACTCAATGAGAATAAACCATTCACAACATCAATTGGATGAGAAAATTAGTATTTCTATTAATATGAAACAAGAAGTACATGATACAACCTCTTGCCGACAACTCATATGAACCAAGAATTGGTCCCTCCACTTGTGTCTCCACCACTTCAATCCCCCATGCAATGGAAAACTCACGAGTAAATGAATGAGTCCTTCACAAGATATGGAAGAGCTTCGTAGGTGAACATAAAGGGTTCACAACAACTAGGATCAATGGATGTAGACTCAAGCTATGGCAAAAATCCAATAGAGTTTCAATGCTCTCTCTTTATCCTCCTTCCATGCACCATAAGAGCTCAATATATAACCCTCCAAAGGTAGGTGAAAGGTCGAATCGATTCGTTTCAGGATACATGGAGGGCCAAAGGTCACAATGGCCTCTTTTTGGAGTGAAAAATAGAGTTTTTACTACTATTTACCAATTAACTCGATGTACGCGGGCTATAGTGGTACAACCATTGTATGCGCGAGTTGTAGTGAAGCAGGTCGCGTACATGAACAAAAATAGGGAAACAAGGGTTCCTAGAGGACCAAAGTGGTTATGAGTCAATCAAATGAATAATGGGGGCTAATGAGTGCTAATGCTCACAAGGTGGCAAAATACGTTGTAACAATAAGATGCTTCAAACTACTCAAGATTTAGAACAACATATTCATGACAGTTTGACTAGCCTTTCATCCTTCGAAATGATGAGTAATATGGGTGATTGTAATAAGCAGCAGCAAGAAGTAAAGAGAATACGAGAAGAGAAATGAAAGGTAATTGATAGGCTCGAACCTATACAAGAAGAAGCCTTTATCATTATAGAATCTTTACCCTTGTTGCGGGGTGAAATCAAAGAAGCAATTGATGATTGCGTAGAAACTCTGGAATTAGTTCCAAATGAAAAGGCAGAAGCATCTATTATGGCTAAGGAAGAAGAACTTAAAGAAAAAGTTGCATTTGTAAAAACAAATCTACAAAGACTCAAGGATACAGTGTGTTTAGAATTTCAGCAGAAGAAATGAAGCATGAAGACAAATGGAGTTATCCCTATGAGAAAATAAGTAAAGTCCTGCGTAAAGCAGAAGAAAAGAAGAACTTACATTTGCGCAAGTAATGGCACCTCTTTTACATTGATGTCAAAGGGGGAGAAAATCATGAATTTGATTGTACACATGACATGAAGTTGAATGCAGATGAGAAGAAGCAACATGAAGAAGAAGAAGCATGAAGCCGAAAAGTAATGCAGATGAAGCAAGACATACAAGATATATTATCAAGCAGATGTGAAAGAGAGTGAAGCAGATTATTAGAGAAATGGCATAAATATGAAGCTAACTAGGTGCATGCAGCAGAGTAGTAAAGATGATCATGATGCATGCGATCTTTGTAAAAGTAACAGAAAGCACACAAAGTACTAATAGAAAAGTGCGCATATGTAGATGTCAAAGGTTCAAACTAGCAAAGAACTCAGGGGGAGCATATACACAGGGGAAGTACTACGACAAGTAAAGATGAAGCATACAAGTTCAAGCAGATGAATATGCACAGCTTCATATGGTGTTGACATCAATGCCAAAGGGGGAGATTGTTAAACTTTGGTTCTCATTGATGTCAAATGATTTCAAATAGGATTTCAATTGATTCAAGTTGAGTCATTGATGTCAATTGAAGTCAAGTGTATTCAGCATTCCCATGCCAACTTAAAGAAGTATAGTAAAGCCATCATTTGAAAAAGGATATGTGCAAGCAAGATGGTGAAGGATATGGATGCCAGTGTGAAGAAGTATATCTAGAATTTGCATACAATATGAACAAGTGTGTCTAGGAGTACATCATGCATATCTAGTTTGAAGAAGTACATAAGGCACATGTACTTGAGCAGGTCACAAGTCCATCCAATCATATTCCTTCAAGGTACAAGCAAAAGGGTTGGTTGGACAAATGGTTGAAGAATGTGCAAGCAAGCCAAAGCCAAAGAATACATGGGAGAAATTCTTGTGTTCACAAGCAATCCAAAGAATACATGGGACAAAGTCTAGAGTGCGCAAGCAAATCAATAGAAGATTCTAGTGTGCGCAAGCAAGTCAAGTGAAATGCGCAAGAAGCATGGTACAAGAGATGGTTTAACAACTCTACAAGTCCTGAAAGCACGCAAGTCATCACCAATCAGAAGATGATTTCAGTTGTTGAAGCATGCACAAGTTCCAAGAAGGGTGTAGCGATTGATGTCAACATATGCGCAAATTCCACAGTCGATGATACAGCAAGTGCACAAGTCCCACAAGTGATGGTAATGCAAGGGTCAAAGTCCCACCAAGTCACTGGATCACATATGCGCAAGCTCCACAAAGCATTGATGCACCAAATGCGCAAGACCCAAAAGTGATGGTACAATAAGGATGAAATTCCCACCAAGTCGAGGACCATGTATGCGTAGCACCCACAAATAAAGGACACATCAGCGGCGTGGAACATGACATGTGGAAGAAGCACAATCCGCGAAGCAAGGAAGAAGAAATGCCACAACCAACTTGTGGACATACAATCCATGCAGGATATGTATAAAAAGGGAAGCAAGTTGGAGATTTGAAGTAAGCCTGATGGCAAGTTCGAAGAGATTCTAAGTGGAAGATACAGAATTATATTCGGGCCATCACATGCTCAAGATACAGAACAGTATGATCTAGCGAGGATCCAAGTGCGCAAAATCATATGAATGATAGAACTGATGGTGCCCAGAATGATGTTATAGATCTATGACAATTTCACGAAGATGGAAAGGAAGAATGCAGAAGATGCGCAAGTGCATGAGGACTGAATGATAGTCACACAATCAACACGCAAATAGTCACAGATGTTTTGGAACGAAGAAGCACAGAGACAGAACTGGAGTATATCAGTAGATGCACAAAATTTCAGCTAATGCACGAAGGTTGAATTGAGGTATGCATGATCCGAATTTTATGAGCAGAACGAAATGAATACAGATTATTATCAGATGATTAACACAAAATAACAGAGATACAGTAAAACTGGTTTTCTATTCAATAAGGAAATAAGCTAGAACTGTAAAATGCAGCGGAAAACAAGCTTGCTGGAATGGTGGCGGCTTATCTCTGAGAAGAGATGTGATGGCTGCGCTCATTTCGCAAGAAGATGGTTACAATGAGGCTCTCAAGGCCTTTTACAATAAACAGGAATGTCAAAAACCCTAGACATCCAAAAACCTAACCCTAGGAGATGAAGCGCCAAAAGTCATGTGGGCCCCGTTTGGGTAAGTTAGTACATCAACTTCCCGGGGTCGTAACTTTTGCATACGATCTCCGTTTCGGGCGCTCGGTAGCCCGTTGGAAAGGTCTATCCGAGATTTACAACTTTCGACTTAGGCCAACTATATGTCGGGGGCAACCGTTTGGCCCCCCAAATTGCCAAAAAAGTTCGTTTAGGGCCTCAAAATGGCCCCAGAAGTTCAGGACCCGAAAAACTGCTAAAAATAGTACAATACCAAAATTGCCATAAAACTGTTTTGAGCCAGTTGGAAAGGTGGGTGGCCACCAATATCCACCTGGATCAATCCTCCCTCCTTAGGAAGCAATGGTCTCCATTGCATTGAGTTCCCCCATCAGATGAGTAAATTTCTCCTGAATTTGGCCTCGGGTGAGCCACTTGCCTTGGTGCAGGAGCTGCCCTGCTTTGACAACTCGATAAAGCTGGATCCTTTGATGTCGAGTGCCCTTGATCTGTGTGTCTGCAATATGATCACTAGATGCTTGTTGTAGGCAATCAGGGTTGAGCTCTGTTGGTGTCAACTTCTCTGCTATCTCTGAGGTGTCTAATAGTGGTGGGAAATATGGCCGAAGGAGAGCCACGTTGAAGACTGGATGCAGACCCAGGAAGGGGGGAATGTTGAGCTCAAAAGCATTGTCACCCACCGCCTTGGTGATGGTGTACGGCCCATAACGGAGTGGGCGAAGCTTTCGATGGGGCCCAGTAAGGCGTTCTTTTTGCAAATGCAACCAAAATTTGTCGCCCACCTGAAACTTATGTGGCACCCGATGTTGATCATGGCGCTGCTTGTACTTGGCATTAGACTTCTGTAGAATATCCTGAACCTGTTGGCGGATATGCTGGATCTGTTCAATGAACCGGGCGGCTTTGTCAGCTTCTGGGGACGAGTCGGCCGAGGTGGTCGCAAGGGGAAGTGCAACATCCATGGGGCCCAATGGTTGGAATCCCAACCCCACCTGAAAGGGGCTGTGGCCAGTTGAGCTATGCAGGGCTCGGTTGTAGCTATGTTGGACATAGGGGAGACTCTCATCCCATGTGCGGGGGTGTGTTGAATTGTACATGCGCAGGATATGTACGACCATCCGGTTGACGACCTCCGTTTGTCCATCGGTCTGGGGGTGGAAGGCAGTGGATTTGGTGAGCTTGGTATCCAGCAGTGACCAGAGGCTTGACCAGAATGAGCTGAGGAACCGACTGTCACGGTCTGAGACAATGGTCTGTGGGATCCCAAAATGTACCCATACTCGTTCAAAGAAGAGCTTGGCAGTGGCTTCTGCTGTGATGTTCTTCTTGCAAGCGGCTAGAATCGCCATCTTGGAAAAGCGATCAACAACCACGAAAACACAGTCGTTTCCCCTCTTGGTGGATGGGAGGCCCGACATGTAGTCCATTGAGATGGATTCCCATGGCCTGTCAGGAGTAGGTAGAGAGGTGTATAGGCCTTGTTTCTTAGTGGTCGGTTTGGCAATAGCGCAAGCGGTGCAGGACCTGATATACTTGCCAACATCCTGTCGAAGTTTCGGCCAGTAGAAATGTTTCTGCAACACTGCCACTGTCTTTTCGACGCCAAAGTGTCCTGCCACCCGACTATAGTGAGATTCCCAAATCAGCTTCGCACGCTCGCTTGATGGAACGCAGAGATGGCCCAGATGACACAACAACCCCTCCTGAAGATGGAAATTAGCAACCACTGAGTTGGTGCCCAACATTTGATAGGTGGCGGAGAAGTCAGGGTCTGTCTCATAGAGGTGAGGCCATCCGGAGGTCTCGTGGCCACAAGAGTCTAGCACCGTGGTAAGTGCCGCGACTGGAGGTCGACTGAGGCAGTCAGCAACTCGGTTGGTACTCCCTGTTTTATATTTGATGTTGAGGTGGAACTGCTGTAAATATGTTGACCACTTCTGATGGCGGTCATTCTGCAACTTTCCTTGGGTCTGCATGAACTGTAGTGGCTTGTGATCAGTGTGGATTACTGTCTCCTTCCCAAGAATGTAATGTCTCCACTGGCGGCAGGCTTGTACAATGGAGTACATTTCTTTGTCATAGGTAGGGTACTTGCGGACAGCATCTGATAATGTCTCACTATGATATGCCACGGGGTGGCCGTGTTGAGTGAGAACGGCACCCACAGCATAATCTGAAGCATCTGTCTCGATCTCAAAGGGATGTTGCAAGTTCGGTAATGAGAGTACCGGCGATGAGCACAAACGCTTCTTCAAGTCATCGAAGGCTTGTTGTTGGGACAGGCCCCACACAAATTTTGCCTTACCACCACCCCTGGTCACTTGGCTGAGGGCCCATGCGATATGAGAGAATCCCAGCACGAACCGGCGATAGAAATTGGCGAGGCCCAAGAAGCTCCAAAGTTCAGTGAGTGTGGTTGGGGCTGGCCAGTCACGGATGACCTGGATCTTGGCTGGATCCACATGCACACCATGTCGATCGACGATGTAGCCTAAGTAATGGACCCTGTCCATGCCGAAGGAGCATTTTTCCAAGTTTGCATATAGTTTGTGCTTCCGCAGGGTGTGCAGAACCTGCTGAATATGCTGCAAGTGTTCCTCCCAAGTCTTGCTGTAGATGAGGATGTCATCCAGATACACCACTACAAAATTGTTGGTGAAAGGTCGTAGGATATCGTCCATCATCCTCATGAAAGTTGCTGGAGCATTTGTCAAACCAAAAGGCATGACCAGCCATTCAAAAAGACCTTCTTTTGACTTGAAGGCAGTCTTCCATACATCTGTCTGTTCTATTGGGACCTGGAGGTAGCCAGACTTCAGATCAATCTTACTGAAGTATTTGGCCCCCGTGAGCTGATCAAGGAGGTCGTCAATTCGGGGAATCGGGTACCGGTTACGGACTGTGATTTTATTCAGGGCCCGGTAATCAATGCAGAGTCGCCAGGTCCCATCTTTCTTCTGCACCAGCACGATTGGGCTCCCACAAGGTGATGAACTGGGACGGATGTGCCCCTTGTGGAGCAATTCTTGGATCTGCCTCTTGATCTCCTCATTTTCCAACAGAGAGCGGCGATAGACTGGCCCATTGGGTAGCGGTGCGCCTGGGGTCAGATCGATGGGATGCTTGACCTAGAAGTGCAGAGGTACCCCGGTCGGAGAGGAGAAGATATCTGAGTATCCTTCCACCACCTTATCCACTTGCTTCTGTTGTGCGAATAGATCGGTCGTGGAGGCCCGGGATGTGGCTGCGATCTTTCTTTCACTCTGAGAGCGAATCACGAAGAAGACAAATTTCCCTGTCTGAGAGATGACCTTCCTGCATTGCTTGGCAGAGATCAAGGAAATAGCACTAGGAGGGATTGCCTCGGGTATCCTGTACAATTTCATGTTCAAAGAAATAATAACACTACGAGGCCTAGACTCATATACAGCATGACGTTTCCATAAATAAGGTTGGCCCAAAAGAACATCTGAAACTTCGAGAGGAGCAACATCACACAATACCTCGTCCTTGAAGGGCTTGATGCCGTATGGCAGTCGGCACTGTTGGCTGACGCGGACATCGCTTCCTTTGCGGAGCCATCCAATGGTGTAGGGTTGTGGGTGCGGCGTTGTCGGCAGGGCCAGCCGCTTGACGACCTCTGCTGAGATGAGATTCTTCTGGCTACCGCTATCAACGATGAAATGCAGCGGGGTGCCTTTTACCCACATGTGTGAATGGAAGAGGCGTTCTCCTTCTTCTGGCTCGTCTGGTTCATCAGGCTGGAGCTTGGTGGTGGCAACGGTGGCACTGGGTTCCGCGTCAATAATCCGTCTTCCCATTTCTGGTTCGGACTCAGAGTCAGAACCCGCATCTGATTCCGATGCTTTCACTTCCGCCACCAGCGACTGCTTTGAGCGGCAATCAGCAGTGTTATGCCAAGGGATCTTATGGAAGTCGCACCACTTCCCGGTATCTTTCTTTGTTTTTCCGGTGTCCTTCTTTGCTTGTGGCTTGGACTGGTTGTCCTGATGTTGTCCATCTTTGCTCTGTCCTTTATTCTGTGGGTTGGAGCCACCCTTTCCTGTCTTTTGCTGTGAAGGGTTCCCAGGCCCAAATTGCCGTGTCTTTTGTTTGAGCTTCTGCTCGATTTTGACGGCATATCGGTAGGTCGCGCCCAAGGAAGAGATGTCCAAAAATTCCATTTCGGTCTGGATGTATCTATGCAAACCACCGAGATACTTGAGCACCAGATGTCGCTCTAAATCTTTGATACCCAGCTTGGTGCGCAAGGTATGGAAGATATTTGTGAACTCTGGCACTGCTTGGTCTCTTTCTTGTCGCAGTGTGGTCCATTTGGTATACAAATCGTCATAAATTCCAACAGGGTAGTATTGTTCCTTAATAGCATCCCTGAAGGATTCCCAGGTGGCCGTGACTAAAAATAATAAGGCTTCTTCTATGTCCTTTTGCTCGCAGAATGTTTCCCACCAATCTTTGACATGGGGAACGGCTTTGAGGAGCGCAAAAGTAATCTTTTCTTTATTGGAAAAGTTATGGACAGAAAAATACCCTTCTAGTAGATTCAACCACTTATCTACGGCATCTGCGTCTATCTGTCCTTCAAATATAGGGATATCAAAGTTGATTTGTACCTTGAAGGGGGCGGCGCCTCCGCTCGAGGAAGATGCGTCGCTTGTTGGTAGTCGCCGAAGGATTTGCGCGAAATTATCCATCATCTCGTTCCTCTGCTGCGTGAGGGCTTCCTCAAGCAACATTTTGATAGGATCTCCTGTCCCGTCATCTTTCTTTTCT
Organism: Larix kaempferi; assembly: GCA_027924585.1. Classification (NCBI taxonomy): domain Eukaryota; kingdom Viridiplantae; phylum Streptophyta; class Pinopsida; order Pinales; family Pinaceae; genus Larix; species Larix kaempferi. Next base: position 1,869,396 of record BSBM01000545.1, read on the forward strand.
CCTGCCATGAGAGGTTGCTTGGGCGTGCGAGAGCTTTTGTCCTCAAGAGAAACAAGCTCGAGACCCAATTCTTTGTACCCTGACCTCGTTGGGGACATACATTAAGACGACAAGGAGCAGACCGCTCTGATACCACTGATCCGAATTTTATGAGCAGAACGAAATGAATACAGATTATTATCAGATGCTTAACACAAAATAACAGAGATACAGTAAAACTGGTTTTCTATTCAATAAGGAAATAAGCTAGAACTGTAAAATGCAGCGGAAAACAAGCTTGCTGGAATGGTGGCGACTTATCTCTGAGAAGAGATGTGATGGCTGCGCTCATTTCGCAAGAAGATGGTTACAATGAGGCTCTCAAGGCCTTTTACAATAAACAGGAATGTCAAAAACCCTAGACATCCAAAAACCTAACCCTAGGAGATGAAGCGCCAAAAGTCATGTGGGCCCCGTTTGGGTAAGTTAGTACATCAACTTCCCGGGGTCGTAACGTTTGCATACGATCTCCGTTTGGGGCGCTCGGTAGCCCGTTGGAAAGGTCTATCCGAGATTTACAACTTTAGACTTGGGCCAACTGTATGTCGGGGGCAACCGTTTGGCCCCCCAAATTGCCAAAAAAGGTCATTTAGGGCCTCAAAATGGCCCCGGAAGTTCAGGACCCGAAAAACTGCTAAAAATAGTACAATACCAAAATTGCCATAAAACTGTTTTGAGCCAATTGGAAAGGTGGGTGGCCACCAATATCCACCTGGATCAATCCTCCCTCCTTAGGAAGCAATGCTCTCCATTGCATTGATTTCCCCCATCAGATGAGGAAATTTCGCCTGAATTTGGCCTCGGGTGAGCCACTTGCCTTGGTGCAGGAGCTGCCCTGCTTTGACAACTCGATAAAGCTGGATCCGTTGATGTCGAGTGCCCTTGATCTATGTTTCTGCAATATGATCACTAGATGCTTGTTGTAGGCAGCCAGGGTTGAGCTCTGTTGGTTTCAACTTCTCTGCTATCTCTGACGTGTCTAATAGTGGTGGGAAATATGGCCAAAGGAGAGCCACGTTGAAGACTGGATGCAGACCCAGGAAGGGGGGAATGTTGAGCTCAAAATCATTGTCACCCACTGCCTTGGTGATGGTGTACGGCCCATAACGGAGTGGGCGAAGCTTTCGATGGGGCCCAGTAAGGAGTTCTTTCTGCAAATGCAACCAAACTTTGTCGCCCACCTGAAACTTATGTGGCACCCGATTTTGATCATGGCGCTGCTTGTACTTGGCATTAGACTTCTGTAGAATATCCTGAACCTGTTGGCGGATATGCTGGATCTGTTCAATGAACCGGGCGGCTTTGTCAGCTTCTGGGGACGAGTCGGCCGAGGTGGTCGCAAGGGGAAGTGCAACATCCATGGGGCCCAATGGTTGGAATCCCAACCCCACGATTCCAACCCCACCTGAAAGGGGCTGTGGCCAGTTGAGCTATGCAGGGCTCGGTTGTAGCTATGTTGGACATAGGGGAGACTCTCATCCCATGTGCGGGGGGTGTGTTGAATTGTACATGCGCAGGATATGTACGACCATCCGGTTGACGACCTCCGTTTGTCCATCGGTCTGGGGGTGGAAGGCAGTGGATTTGGTGAGCTTGGTATCCAGCAGTGACCAGAGGCTTGACCAGAATGAGCTGAGGAACCGACTGTCACGGTCTGAGACAATGGTCTGTGGGATCCCAAAATGTACCCATACTCGTTCAAAGAAGAGCTTGGCAGTGGCTTCTGCTGTGATGTTCTTCTTGCAAGCGGCTAGAATCGCCATCTTGGAAAAGCGATCAACAACCACGAAAACACAGTCGTTTCCCCTCTTGGTGGATGGGAGGCCCGACATGTAGTCCATTGAGATGGATTCCCATGGCCTGTCAGGAGTAGGTAGAGGGGTGTATAGGCCCTGTTTCTTAGTGGTCGGTTTGGCAATAGCGCAAGCGGTGCAGGACCTGATATACTTGCCAACATCCTGTCGAAGTTTCGGCCAGTAGAAATGTTTCTGCAACAATACCACTGTCTTTTCGATGCCAAAGTGTCCTGCCACACGACTATAGTGAGCTTCCCAAATCAGCTTCGCACGCTCGCTTGATGGAACGCAGAGATGGCCCAGATGACACAACAACCCGTCCTGAAGGTGGAAATTAGCAACCACTGAGTTGGTGCCCAACATTTGATAGGTGGCGGAGAAGTCGGGGTCTGTCTCATAGAGGTGAGGCCATCCGAAGGTCTCGTGGCCACAAGAGTCTAGCACCGTGGTAAGTGCCGCGACTGGAGGTCGACTGAGGCAGTCAGCAACTCGGTTGGTACTCCCTGTTTTATATTTGATGTTGAGGTGGAACTGTTGTAAATATGTTGACCACTTCTGATGGCAGTCATTCTGCAACTTTCCTTGGGTCTGCATGAACTGTAGTGGCTTGTGATCAGTGTGGATTACTGTCTCCTTCCCAAGAATGTAATGTCTCCACTGGCGACAGGCTTGTACAATGGAGTACATTTCTTTGTCATAGGTAGGGTACTTGCGGACAGCATCTGATAATGTCTCACTATGATATGCCACGGGGTGGCCGTGTTGAGTGAGAACGGCACCCACAGCATAATCTGAAGCATCTGTCTCGATCTCAAAGGGATGTTGCAGGTTCGGTAATGAGAGTACCGGCGATGAGCACAAACGCTTCTTCAAGTCATCGAAGGCTTGTTGTTGGGACAGGCCCCACACAAATTTTGCCTTACCACCACCCCTGGTCACTTGGCTGAGGTCCCATGCGATATGAGAGAATCCCAGCATGAACCGGCGATAGAAATTGGCGAGGCCCAAGAAGCTCCGAAGTTCAGTGAGTGTGGTTGGGGCTGGCCAGTCACGGATGACCTGGATCTTGGCTGGATCCACATGCACACCATGTCGATCGACGATGTAGCCTAAGTAATGGACCCTGTCCATGCCGAAGGAGCATTTTTCCAAGTTTGCATATAGTTTGTGCTTCCGTAGGGTGTGCAGAACCTGCTGAATATGCTGCAAGTGTTCCTCCCAAGTCTTGCTGTAGATGAGGATGTCATCCAGATACACCACTACAAAATTGTTGGTGAAAGGTCGTAGGATATCGTCCATCATCCTCATGAAAGTTGCTGGAGCATTTGTCAAACCAAAAGGCATGACCAGCCATTCAAAAAGACCTTCTGTTGACTTGAAGACAGTCTTCCATACATCTGTCTGTTCTATTGGGACCTGGTGGTAGCCAGACTTCAGATCAATCTTACTGAAGTATTTGGCCACCGTGAGCTGATCAAGGAGGTCGTCAATTCAGGGAATCGGGTACCGGTTACGGACTGTGATTTTATTCAGGGCCCGGTAATCAATGCAGAGTCGCCAGGTCCCATCTTTCTTCTGCACCAGCACGATTGGGCTCCCACAAGGTGATGAACTGGGACGGATGTGCCCCTTGTGGAGCAATTCTTGGATCTGCCTCTTGATCTCCTCATTTTCCAACAGAGAGCGGCGATACTCTGGCCCATTGGGTAGCGGTGCGCCTGGGGTCAGATCGATGGGATGCTTGACCTGGCAGTGCAGAGGTACCCCGGTCGGAGAGGAGAAGATATCTGAGTATCCTTCCACCACCTTATCCACTTGCTTCTGTTGTGCGGATAGATCGGTCGTGGAGGCCCGGGATGTGGCTGCGATCATTCTTTCACTCTGAGAGCGAATCACGAAGAAGACAAATTTCCCTGTCTGAGAGATGAACTTCCTGCATTGCTTGGCAGAGATCAAGGAAATAGCACTAGGAGGGATTGCCTCGGGTATCCTGTACAATTTCCTGTTCAAATAAATAATAACACTACGAGGCCTAGACTCATATACAGCATGATGTTTCCATAAATAAGGTTGGCCCAAAAGAACATCTGAAACTTCGAGAGGAGCACCATCACAGAATACCTCGTCCTTGAAGGGCTTGATGCCGTATGGCAGTCGGCACTGTTCGCTGACGCGGAGATCGCTTCCTTTGCGGAGCCATCCAATGGTGTAGGGTTGTGGGTGCGGCGTTGTCGGCAGGGCCAGGCGCTTGACGACCTCTGCTGAGATGAGATTCTTCTGGCTACCGCTATCAACGATGAAATGCAGCGGGGTGCCTTTTACCCACATTTGTGAATGGAAGAGGCGTTCTCCTTCTTCTAGCTCGTCTGGTTCATCACGCTGGAGCTTGATGGTGGCAACGGTGGCACTGGGTTCCGCGTCAATGATCCGTCTTCCCCTTTCTAGTTCGGACTCAGAGTCAGAACCCGCATCTGATTCCGATGCTTTCACTTCAGCCACCAGCGACTGCTTTGAGCGGCAATCAGCAGTGTTATTCCAAGGGCTCTTATGGAAGTCGCACCACTTCCCGTTATCTTTCTTTGTTTTTCCGGTGTCCTTCTTTGCTTGTGGCTTGGACTGGTTGTCCTGATGCTGTCCATCTTTGCTCTGTCCTTTATTCTGTGGGTTGGAGCCACCCTTTCCTGTCTTTTGCTGTGAAGGGTTGCCAGGCCCAATTTGCCGTGTCTTTTGTTTGAGCTTCTGCTCGATTTTGACGGCATATCGGTAGGCCGCGCCCAAGGAAGAGATGTCCAAAAATTCCATTTCGGTCTGGATGTATCTATGCAAACCACCGCGATACTTGAGCACCAGATGTCGCTCTGAATCTTTGATACCCAGCTTGGTGCGCAAGGTATGGAAGATATTTGTGAACTCTGGCACTGCTTGGTCTCTTTCTTGTCGCAGTGTGGTCCATTTGGTATACAAATCGTCATAACTTCAAACAGGGTAGTATTGTTCCTTAATAGCATCCCTGAAGGATTCCCAGGTGGCTGTGACTGAAAATAATAAGGCTTCTTCTGTGTCCTTTTGCTCGTAGAATGTTTCCCACCAATCTTTGACATGGGGAACGGCTTTGAGGAGCGCAAAAGTAATCTTTTCTTTATTGGAAAAGTTATGGACAGAAAAATACCCTTCTAGTAGATTCAACCACTTATCTACGGCATCTGCGTCTATCTGTCCTTCAAATATAGGGATATCAAAGTTGATTTGTACCTTGAATGGGGCGGCGCCTCCGCTCGAGGAAGATGCATCGCTTGTTGGTAGTCGCCGAAGGATTTGCGCGAAATTATCCATCATCTCATTCCTCTGCTGCGTGAGGGCTTCCTCAAGCAACATTTTGATAGGATCTCCTATCCCGTCATCTTTCTTTTCTCCTGCCATGAGAGGTTGCTTGGGCGTGCGAGAGCTTTTGTCCTCAAGAGAAACAAGCTCGAGACCCAATTCTTTGTACCCTGACCTCGTTGGGGACATACATTAAGATGACAAGGAGCAGACCGCTCTGATACCACTAATCCGAATTTTATGAGCAGAACGAAATGAATACAGATTATTATCAGATGCTTAACACAAAATAACAGAGATACAGTAAAACTGGTTTTCTATTCAATAAGGAAATAAGCTAGAACTGTAAAATGCAGCGGAAAACAAGCTTGCTGGAATGGTGGCGACTTATCTCTGAGAAGAGATGTGATGGCTGCGCTCATTTCGCAAGAAGATGGTTACAATGAGGATCTCAAGGCCTTTTACAATAAACAGGAATGTCAAAAACCCTAGACATCCAAAAACCTAACCCTAGGAGATGAAGCGCCAAAAGTCATGTGGGCCCCGTTTGGGTAAGTTAGTACATCAACTTCCCGGGGTCGTAACTTTTGCATACGATCTCCGTTTGGGGCGCTCGGTAGCCCGTTGGAAAGGTCTATCCGAGATTTACATTTTTCGATTTGGGCCAAATGCATGCCAGGGGCAACCATTTGGCCCCCCAAATTGCCAAAAAAGGTCGTTTAGGGCCTCAAAATGGCCCCGGAAGTTCAGGACCCGAAAAACTGCTAAAAATAGTACAATACCAAAATTGCCATAAAACTGTTTTGAGCCAGTTGGAAAGGTGGGTGGCCACCAATATCCACCTGGATCAATCCTCCCTCCTTAGGAAGCAATGGTCTCCATTGCATTGAGTTCCCCCATCAGATGAGGAAATTTCTGCTGAATTTGGCCTCGGGTGAGCCACTTGCCTTGGTGCAGGAGCTGCCCTGCTTTGACAACTCTATAAAGCTGGGTCCTTTGATGTCGAGTGCCCTTGATCTGTGTGTCTGCAATATGATCACTGGATGCTTGTTGTAGGCAGTCAGGGTTGAGCTCTGTTGGTGTCAACTTCACTGCTATCTCTGAGGTGTCTAATAGTGGTGGGAAATATGGCCGAAGGAGAGCCATGTTGAAGACTGGATGCAGACCCAGGAAGGGGGGAATGTTGAGCTCAAAAGCATTGTCACCCACCGCCTTGGTGATGTTGTACGGCCCATAACGGAGTGGGCGAAGCTTTCGATGGGGCCCAGTAAGGCCTTCTTTCTGCAAGTGCAACCAAACTTTGTCACCCACCTGAAACTTATGTGGCACCCGATGTTGATCATGGCGCTGCTTGTACTTGGCATTAGACTTCTGTAGAATATCCTGAACCTGTTGGCGGATATGCTGGATCTGTTCAATGAACCGGGCGGCTTTGTCAGCTTCTGGGGACGAGTCGGCCGAGGTGGTCGCAAGGGGAAGTGCAACATCCATGGGGCCCAATGGTTGGAATCCCAACCCCACCTGAAAGGGGCTGTGGCCAGTTGAGCTATGCAAGGCTCGGTTGTAGCTATGTTGGACATAGGGGAGACTCTCATCCCATGTGTGGGGGTGTGTTGAATTGTACATGCGCAGGATATGTACGACCATCCGGTTGACGACCTCCGTTTGTCCATCGGTCTGGGGGTGGAAGGCAGTGGATTTGGTGAGCTTGGTATCCAGTAGTGACCAGAGGCTTGACCAGAATGAGTTGAGGAACCGACTGTCACGGTCTGAGACAATGGTCTGTGGGATCCCAAAATGTACCCATACTCGTTCAAAGAAGATCTTGGCAGTGGCTTCTGCTATGATGTTCTTCTTGCAAGCGGCTAGAATCGCCATCTTGGAAAAGCGATCAACAACCACGAAAACACAGTCGTTTCCCCTCTTGGTGGATGGGAGGCCTGACATGTAGTCCATTGAGATGGATTCCCATGGCCTGTCAGGAGTAGGTAGAGGGGTGTATAGGCCTTGTTTCTTAGTGGTCGGTTTGGCAATAGCGCAAGCGGTGCAGGACCTGATATACTTGCCAACATCCTGTCGAAGTTTCGGCCAGTAGAAATGTTTCTGCAACACTGCCACTGTCTTTTCGACGCCAAAGTGTCCTGCCACCCGACTATAGTGAGATTCCCAAATCAGCTTCGCACGCTCGCTTGATGGAACGCAGAGATGGCCCAGATGACACAACAACCCCTCCTGAAGATGGAAATTAGCAACCACTGAGTTGGTGCCCAACATTTGATAGGTGGCGGAGAAGTCAGGGTCTGTCTCATAGAGGTGAGGCCATCCGGAGGTCTCGTGGCCACAAGAGTCTAGCACCGTGGTAAGTGCCGCGACTGGAGGTCGACTGAGGCAGTCAGCAACTCGGTTGGTACTCCCTGTTTTATATTTGATGTTGAGGTGGAACTGCTGTAAATATGTTGACCACTTCTGATGGCGGTCATTCTGCAACTTTCCTTGGGTCTGCATGAACTGTAGTGGCTTGTGATCAGTGTGGATTACTGTCTCCTTCCCAAGAATGTAATGTCTCCACTGGCGGCAGGCTTGTACAATGGAGTACATTTCTTTGTCATAGGTAGGGTACTTGCGGACAGCATCTGATAATGTCTCACTATGATATGCCATGGGGTGGCCGTGTTGAGTGAGAACGGCACCCATAGCATAATCTGAAGCATCTGTCTCGATCTCAAAGGGATGTTGCAGGTTCGGTAATGAGAGTACCGGCGATGAGCACAAACGCTTCTTCAAGTCATCGAAGGCTTGTTGTTGGGACAGGCCCCACACAAATTTTGCCTTACCACCACCCCTGGTCACTTGGCTGAGGGCCCATGCGATATGAGAGAATCCCAGCACGAACCGGCGATAGAAATTGGCGAGGCCCAAGAAGCTCCGAAGTTCAGTGAGTGTGGTTGGGGCTGGCCAGTCACGGATGACCTGGATCTTGGCTGGATCCACATGCACACCATGTCGATCGACGATGTAGCCTAAGTAATGGACCCTGTCCATGCCGAAGGAGCATTTTTCCAAGTTTGCATATAGTTTGTGCTTCCGTAGGGTGTGCAGAACCTGCTGAATATGCTGCAAGTGTTCCTCCCAAGTCTTGCTGTAGATGAGGATGTCATCCAGATACACCACTACAAAATTGTTGGTGAAAGGTCGTAGGATATCGTCCATCATCCTCATGAAAGTTGCTGGAGCATTTGTCAAACCAAAAGGCATGACCAGCCATTCAAAAAGATCTTCTTTTGACTTGAAGGCAGTCTTCCATACATCTGTCTGTTCTATTGGGACCTGGTGGTAGCCAGACTTCAGATCAATCTTACTAAAGTATTTGGCCCCCATGCGCTGATCAAGGAGGTCGTCAATTCGGGGAATCGGGTACCGGTTACGGACTGTGATTTTATTCAGGGCCCGGTAATCAATGCAGAGTCGCCAGGTCCCATCTTTCTTCTGCACCAGCACGATTGGGCTCCCACAAGGTGATGAACTGGGACGGATGTGCCCCTTGTGGAGCAATTCTTGGATTTGCCTCTTGATCTCCTCATTTTCCAACAGAGAGCGGCGATAGACTGGCCCATTGGGTAGCGGTGCGCCTGGGGTCAGATCGATGGAATGCTTGACCTGGCAGTGCAAAGGTACCCCGGTCAGAGAGGAGAAGATATCTGAGTATCCTTCCAACACCTTATCCACTTGCTTCTGTTGTGCGGATAGATCGGTCGTGGAGGCCCGGGATGTGGCTGCGATCTTTCTTTCACTCTGAGAGCAAATCACGAAGAAGACAAATTTTCCTGTCTGAGAGATGACCTTCCTGCATTGCTTGGCAGAGATCAAGGAAATAGCACTAGGAGGGATTGCCTCGGGTATCCTGTACAATTTCCTATTCAAAGAAATAATAACACTACGAGGCCTAGACTCATATACAGCATGACGTTTCCATAAATAAGGTTGGCCCAAAAGAACATCTGAAACTTCGAGAGGAGCAACATCACACAATACCTCGTCCTTGAAGGGCTTGATGCCGTATGGCAGTCGGCACTGTTGGCTGACGCGGAGATCGCTTCCTTTGCGGATCCATCCAATGGTGTAGGGTTGTGGGTGCGGCGTTGTCGGCAGGGCCAGGCGCTTGACGACCTCTGCTGGGATGAGATTCTTCTGGCTACCGCTATCAACGATGAAATGCAGCGGGGTGCCTTTTACCCACATGTGTGAATGGAAGAGGCGTTCTCCTTCTTCTGGCTCGTCTGGTTCATCAGGCTGGAGCTTGGTGGTGGCAACGGTGGCACTGGGTTCCGCGTCAATGATCCGTCTTCCCCTTTCTGGTTCGGACTCAGAGTCAGAACCCGCATCTGATTCCGATGCTTTCACTTCGGCCACCAGCGACTGCTTTGAGCGGCAATCAGCAGTGTTATGCCAAGGGCTCTTTTGGAAGTCGCACCACTTCCCGGTATCTTTCTTTGTTTTTCCGGTGTCCTTCTTTGCTTGTGGCTTGGACTGGTTGTCCTGATGCTGTCCATCTTTGCTCTGTCCTTTATTCTGTGGGTTGGAGCCACCCTTTCCTGTCTTTTGCTGTGAAGGGTTTCCAGGCCCAAATTGCCGTGTCTTTTGTTTGAGCTTCTGCTCGATTTTGACGGCATATCGGTAGGCCGCGCCCAAGGAAGAGATGTCCAAAAATTCCATTTCGGTCTGGATGTATCTATGCAAACCACCGCGATACTTGAGCACCAGATGTCGCTCTGAATCTTTGATACCCAGCTTGGTGCGCAAGGTATGGAAGATATTTGTGAACTCTGGCACTGCTTGGTCTCTTTCTTGTCGCAGTGTGGTCCATTTGGTATACAAATCGTCATAACTTCCAACAGGGTAGTATTGTTCCTTAATAGCATCCCTGAAGGATTCCCAGGTGGCCGTGACTGAAAATAATAAGGCTTCTTCTGTGTCCTTTTGCTCGCAGAATGTTTCCCACCAATCTTTGACATGGGGAATGGCTTTGAGGAGCGCAAAAGTAATCTTTTCTTTATTGGAAAAGTTATGGACAGAAAAATACCCTTCTAGTAGATTCAACCACTTATCTACGGCATCTGCGTCTATCTGTCCTTCAAATATAGGGATATCAAAGTTGATTTGTACCTTGAAGGGGGCGGCGCCTCCGCTCGAGGAAGATGCGTCACTTGTTGGTAGTCGCCGAAGGATTTGCGCGAAATTATCCATCATCTCGTTCCTCTGCTGGGTGAGGGATTCCTCAAGCAACATTTTGATAGGATCTCCTGTCCCGTCATCTTTCTTTTCTCCTGCCATGAGAGGTTGCTTGGGCGTGCGAGAGCTTTTGTCCTCAAGAGAAACAAGCTCGAGACCCAATTCTTTGTACCCTGACCTCGTTGGGGACATACATTAAGACGACAAGGAGCAGACCGCTCTGATACCACTAATCCAAATTTTATGAGCAGAACGAAATGAATACAGATTATTATCAGATGCTTAACACAAAATAACAGAGATTCAGTAAAACTGGTTTTCTATTCAATAAGGAAATAAGCTAGAACTGTAAAATGCAGCGGAAAACAAGCTTGCTGGAATGGTGGCGGCTTATCTCTGAGAAGAGATGTGATGGCTGCGCTCATTTCGCAAGAAGATGGTTACAATGAGGCTCTCAAGGCCTTTTACAATAAACAGGAATGTCAAAAACCCTAGACATCCAAAAACCTAACCCTAGGAGATGAAGCGCCAAAAGTCATGTGGGCCCCGTTTGGGTAAGTTAGTACATCAACTTCCCGGGGTCGTAACTTTTGCATACGATCTCCGTTTGGGGCGCTTGGTAGCCCGTTGGAAAGGTCTATCCGAGATTTACAACTTTCAACTTGGGCCAAATCTATGCCGGGGGCAACCATTTGGTCCCCCAAATTGCCAAAAAAGGTCGTGTAGGGCCTCAAAATGGCCCCGGAAGTTCAGGACCCGAAAAACTGCTAAAAATAGTACACTACCAAAATTGCCATAAAACTGTTTTGAGCCAGTTGGAAAGGTGGGTGGCCACCAATATCCACCTGGATCAATGCGAAGCAGAGAAGTCATCATATGCATGATGACAAAACAGAAGCAGAATATAGTATGCACATCATGGTGAGGATGATATGAGGCAAGTGCATTAAACCGAAAGGACAAATCATATGATGCGCAGTATGTCGCATATTTTCTAAAAGACTGGGCACTTAAACAGAATGGACACATCTATGAAGTGTGCAGTTCCATCTGATAATGGTGCACAATCTCATATCAGAAAGCTATCAATTGAAGCATAGTATCAGTTGGTTAGTGCAATTCCGCAGTAGTAGAATGATAGAGCTAATCAGTGGCATAGACTGCAGCAGATGAAGGAGCACACAAAATATGAAGTGAGTCATCAGTAGAAGTGAAGAATTGAGTGGAATGCGAACTTAAATGATGTATGAAGGGAAGTGACATCAATACGACCGTATACAGAAAGTGTGCACAACAGAATGAACATCAGAAGATTAGAAGTGTGCGCGTGTTCGAAGTTTAGTAAGGAAGAATATTATTTTGTATATCTGGGCGGCAGGATGGGGCAAGGAGAAGGAGGTTGTAGCCTCCTTCCAGTTGGAGCTGGAGAACACAGGGAGTTGGTTCTTCCTTCAGGTCAATGTCTGTAAAACTAGGGGGTCATTGCCTCCTTCTAGTTGGTACGGTAAACACGAGAAGTCGGTGCTTCCTTGAATGCATTCTTTTCATTACAAAAGACATTATGTGGTTTTCTCCCGTTTGGGTTTCCACGTCAAAATTATGTATGTTCTGTGTTCTTTGTCTTGGTGCATATATGGATTAATGTTTTATTTATATTGGATGCATAATTGAAGAACAAGATTAAGTTAAGACTAATTGGTGAAAGAAGGGAAAATTTGTTGATAATTGTGCTAATACCGATTCACCCCCCCTTCTCAGTATTATATCGATTACAACACTTTTTTATCCATGTTATAAATGATGACATGTTGAAACTCAATATAGAAATTTTATATAAGGATTGGAAGTGATGGCAATGGTGGTATTGGCATAAGCATCTCATGGATGCATTGCTTGTAAGCAATTTGTCAAAGTCCTTTTTGTTTGCTTTGAAAAGGATACTAATTTTATGGGGATGCTAGCCAAATTTCATCAAATACATGGTGGAAGAATATATCATTTGCTTCAGCTAGGGAAAATTTTAAGGACCCATAATTTTTTTAAAGTGTAGAAACCTTGGCGAACCTTACTGATTCTTAAATTTCCAGCCATAAAATGTTTGATGATATTTTTTGTAAAAAAATTAAAATTTATAAGCAGTTTATATAGTTTCTGAACAATTTTGGTGATATTTAATGTAAAATATTTTTATCCCAACCCCAAGTATTAGCTCATATGGTCGATCACCCGTCGCTAAAGCACCTCTCATTAAGAGGTCGCAGGTTCAATTCTCCTCGACGCTCTCGGGGTTAGGCATGATATATGGTGAGAGGTGTGAGGCCCCTTCAGGTGGGCCTACCTAGCTTTATTATGTGGATGTAGCAGGTACCGGTCTTCGGTATGGTGCGAACCACATGGAAAAAAAACTATCCCATGGAATTTGGGGGAATTAGTTTAGAAAAAAATGGAAATTGGTGACTTTTTTTTGAAAAAATGGAAATTGGTGATTGATCCGAATTTTAGGGGGCATATGGTCTAAATTCGGATGTATAAGCCATAAAAGTATTAAATTGAGAGGCCACCATCTCTCATCCATGGTATTTGGTAGCACATAGTTTTGGCCCATGGTATGGTCTCAAGACACATTGTAATAATGTTATATAAAGGCCTAGCAAGCCTTCTCATAAGAACAAGTTACTCATTTGGTTTCTCTCCTATTTTCTATTGTTCATTGTGAGATTATTTAGATCTGAGTGAGTGATTGGTAATTATTTTTAGAGGTGGGGATCCTCTTTGAGCCTCACCTCCCATTCACTTCATGTGTTTTTGTTCATGCTTATTCTTATGCAATATTAGGGTTTTCATGTGAATTTTATGACAGATTTGCATGCTTAATCTCCTCCTCTCTCGGCATTCAAGCATTTCGGTTCTCAGCTCCCAAGATCCGGATCAGTGGTATCAGAGCGGGTACGCTCTCCATCGGGACAAGATTTTGAAGCATTATGCGGGTTCAACGGAGGTTCCACAACCTCTACAACAACCCATGCTTCTCTACAAACCCTTGGCATCTATATACTCAACACTCTCACATTCAACAAACTTTGAACAGGTACCATGGGATTCACATGACGTTTTAGAGGCTCTACCATAGCTCATCAGAAAGGTATTTCCGTCAGCTCAAATGGGTATTTCACGGAATTTTCTTTCGTTTCCCAGTTTGTGAGATATGCTTGTTTGAAGTAGCACGTGTTTGTGCATAATGCGGCCGGACGTACAACAACTTTAAACAAGTGCTACAGACTCCACATATGGTCTCAAAGGCTCTTCCATAGCTCATTGGAAAGATCTTTCCATCATCTAAAATGGGTATTTCACGGAATTTCATTTCATTTTCCGGTTTGTGAGATATATTTGTTTGAAGTAGTACATATTTGTACACAATGCGGCCAGACGTACAACAACTTTAAACAAGTGCTATAGACTCCACAATATGTCTTTGAGGCTCTACCATAGCGCATTGGAAATCTCTTTCCGTCATCTAAAATGGGTATTTTGTGGTTTTCCATTTGGCTTTCTGGTTTGAGAGATATCATCGACTGAAGCAACATATGTCTGCAAAATAGTGTCCACGCATCTCTTAAACTTCAACAAACATTTTCTCAATCTCTGGGCCACCCTAGAGCAAGTATGTTATATGGATGGAAAGGTCTCTTCGAGATCTCAAATGGGTCTTCAATAGAATTCAATTTCAGTACATGCATCAGAATCTATGAATGGATTTGCAGCGAGACATCAACTGCACCAAAGATCAAGAATTTTCGATTTTTTTTTAAATCTTAATGTAATCACGGTTATGGGTCAACCACACAAAACCCATGGTTATGGGTTAACCACACAAAACCCATAGTTATGTATTGTAATCATGGTTGTGGGTCAACCACACAAAACCTACGGTTATGGGTTAACCACACAAAACCCTTCTCTTCAGTGGAAACAAGCTTATCATTGCCACCATGGTTATGGGTCAACCACATAAAACCCACGGTTATGGGTCAACCACACAAAACCCATGGTTTTGAGTCAACCACACAAAACTATTCTCTTCATTGGAATCAAGCTTGTCATTGCCATCATGGTTATGGGTCACCCTCGCAAAACCCACGGTTATGGGTCAACCACACAAAACCCTTATCTTCATTGGTAACTAGCACATTATAATCATGGGTATCTTTTTAGCATGAAATGATGGGGACCATCATTTTCTAAGGGGGGAGGAATGATCCGAATTTTAGGGGGCATATGGTCTAAATTCGGATGTATAAGCCATAAAAGTATTAAATTGAGAGGCCACCATCTCTCATCCATGGTATTTGGTAGCACATAGTTTTGGCCCATGGTATGGTCTCAAGACACATTGTAATAATGTTATATAAAGGCCTAGCAAGCCTTCTCATAAGAACAAGTTACTCATTTGGTTTCTCTCCTATTTTCTATTGTTCATTGTGAGATTATTTAGATCTGAGTGAGTTATTGGTAATTATTTTTAGAGGTGGGGCTCCTCTTTGAGCCTCACCTCCCATTCACTTCATGTGTTTTTGTTCATGCTTATTCTTATGCAATATTAGGGTTTTCATGTGAATTTTATGACGGATTTGCATGCTTAATCTCCTCCTCTCTCGGCATTCAAGCATTTCGGTTCTCAGCTCCCAAGATCCGGATCAGTGATTTTTTTTAAAAAGGTCAAAAATTAGCCCATGGGATAAATTTTGCCCCTAAAATTTTCCCTAGCTTCGACACACTTGGAAATCATAATATAAATTTGATTAATGAACTATTCAAGCAATCTTTTATTAGTGGTTTCAAGGAAGAAATCAAAGCACATGTTGAGATGAAACACCTCGCTTCCTAGATGGAGGACTCACAACTAGCTTGTTGTGCATAGGTTCTGACATATGCCTGGTCCAAATGCCCAATATTTGTTCCACAAACATGGCAAAATTTGTGCCACATTAATATCTTGCTCTACTCCTCAAGATCCATAGGTTGATGTAGACATAAATGGTGGAACATCAACTCAAAGGTCTTTTCTATAATTTTGATGGCAAATATTTCCTAGGTCATAAATGTAAGGAATTTTTTTAATTTATGGCCATCTTTAAGCACATATTTGACAATGAAGCCAATGAATTGACTCTAGAGGAAATTATACCTCCTATGGAGGATATTCACACTCCAGACCATCATTGTGAGGAACCCTAAATCTTTCTCCATGACTTGACAAGCATTTCATCCCCTTAAACATTAAATTTGATTGAATATATCAAGCATAGGAAGGTACTTGTCATAATAGACACTCGCAACACACATAGTTCCATTCATTGTTGCATCACAAAATAAACACAATGTTATATCCATGTTTTTAGAAAATTTCAAAACATTATAGAAAATTAGGGATGTATGAAATGCGGTGGCAAGTTTGAAATATGAAACACTGAATGGGAAACTATTTCCTGAAAAATCACATGTTTTCCATTAAAATGGGATGTTGTGATATCATTTTGGATGAAAAATGGTTGAGAACATTGGGTCCCATTGTAAGAATAATTAACCCATTTACACCTTAGTGTATGCATTTTTATGTTTCCTAGGTGTTAAACCACGGTCAGTTGACTCCTAGTGCATAACTTGACCACCTTTTGATGTTTATCCACAAGTGCGCCCCACTTTCTACTTTTAAATCAACTTTTATGTGCTAGAGCGCTCATCCATATTTTATCCATATTTTTTGAGCTAAGGCATCTTTTATCCTGATTTTCACTTGGATAAGGATGAGCTAGGTGCGCTATGGTAACTTGGGCAAGTTTGCCAGCTTTTTCCTCAACCCCTTCCTACTTTTTCTTCTAAAAAGACTCCAACCAATTGCCTTTTGGTCACTCGTGGCCTACCTAAGACAACTTAGCCAATTCGTGACCTTTAGCTATGAATTGGAGTTTGATGTTTCCTAGATGGGGGGGGTTTCTATTCTAAGTCGATTACATGTGAGCATTTCGAATTGCCTCCAAGGCATTTGAATTTTCTTCATTGGGTGTATTATATATTTTACTCTTATTACTCATTAATAACATGATGGATTTTTATCCAATTGAGTTCTTTCTTATGTGTTTCTAGCTCATTCTTCTTCTCTACTTTATGCAAATCTCTGTTGCAATTCTAAGTGAAGATTACATTGTGCTTGGATCCTTAGCTACGGAATTTCCTGCATGGAATCAAGGCCATAGATTATGACACCCACTACCACGGATTTTCTGTAGTTATACATGACCATAAAAAATGATGGGAATTGATATGCTCTAAAAGGTCTCAAAGTGGGCTCTCAAAAATATTTAGTTCTCACAGTAGGGAAAAGCTCCTGAAGAAATATGATTATAGCATTATTGCACAATTCAATGCCATCTAAGTTCTGGAGGGTGATTCCTAGTCAATTCATGACTTGCAATCGGTTTCAAACAAACACTAACAAGTCTTTGAACTATCCCACAAAATACCACCCTCATGTGGTGAGCATGATCATAGAATCCCATTAATCCCAAGCTTACAACTACCCAATGTGTACCCATATTGCCATCCTTTTGCATAGAAAAATGAGATAGAAAATATCATTTAGGAATTGGTGGAAGTGGGTGTGATCTATCCTAGTACTAGATACTAATCCTCTCTAGTCGTTATCGTTCTAAAAATAACTCGGTGCATGTGTCCTAACTTTCATGCTCTTACAAATTGATAGTCAAAGATTAATTTCCCATTTCAATCATTGATGACCTCTTAGATTAGATATACGAAGCACAATTATTGAATAAAAATGATGTGTGTTTGAGTCGAGTTCATGGTGATTCCTTTTGGTCTTAGCAATGCACCATCCACTTTTCAAAGCCTCGTGATTAACAAAATCTTCCAACCCCTTCAATGTCATTTTGTCCTCTTCTTTGATGATATCTTGATCTACAACAAAATTTGGGAGACACATGGTAAACATGGATTAGGCCTTACAAATCCTCAACAAACATCATTTTTTAATCAAACATTCCAAATGTGTTTTTGGCACATTAGAAGTGGAATAGTTTGATCACATTGTCAATCGAGATGGAGTATATGTTGATCCTATGAAATCGAGGCAGTGAAACAATGGCCATGCATGAAGACTCTTAAAAATTTCTATGAATTCCTTGGTCTCACTAGTTACTATAAGAAGTTTGTGTAGAACTATGGTATATCGTGATCCCCCTTACCACCTTGCTCAAGAAAAAATCATTTAAATGGAATGATGATATAGAACATGGATTTCAGGCTTCAAAAGGAGCTATGTGCACTACACATGTTCTATCCATGTCAAACTTAATAAGACTTTCATCTTGGAATGTGATGCATCAGAAAAAGGTATTGGGGTAGCATTAATGCAAACAGCATTACCATTGGCATTCACCACTGAACAATTATGTGAATAAAACTTGGGCAAATCAACCTATGAAAGGAAATATGGCTATACTTCACACAATTGATACGTGGTATCCTGAACTAATTGGGTATCGTTTCCAAATTAAGATAGATTATTAGAGTTTGAAATACTTTTTAGTACGGATGTTGTCTTCACCAAAGTAGAAAAAGTGGGTCAACAAAATTTTAGGCTATGATTAAGAGATCATTTACAATAAGGGAAAGAAAAAAATGGTGGTCGTTGTTGTATCTCATAAGTATGAGGAGGAAGGCTCCTTATTTTATTTATCTTTACTAGTGCTTGATTGGATCAAGGTGATATATCGGGAGTGGTTTGTTGATGTCAAGATTATTCAACTTCTCCAACATTGACAAGAAGATCCGCAAACACAAAAGGGACACACTTGGTAGAACAATGCATTGTGGTATACAAGATGTATCTTTTTGGTATAGAATTCAACGTTAAAATCAATAGTGTTGATTGAATTGTATTCGTCTCCCACGGTAGGCCACTTAGGGTTCCAAAAAAAATATGAATGAATTAATCATTTGTTCTTCTAAGGCGGCATCAAGAATGATATTTGAGGCTTTGTGACAAAATGTGACATATGCCAAAGGAACAAGGGTGAAACCATGAAGCCTATAGGAGCATTGCAACTTTCATTAATTCCTACAAAATTTTGTACTAACATTTCCAAGGATTTTACTGTGGAGATACCCAAAGCAAGAAACAAATTTGTAATCATGGTGGTTGTTAACCACCTTTCCAAATATGCCAACTTTTGTGCCCTTCAAGGCCTCAACAATTGCACAAGTCTTCACGGACAATGCTTTTAAAATACATAACATGCCTAACTCAATTGTGTCGGATCAAAATCCTAGATTCACAGACAATTTCTGGTAGGAGTTGTTTAAACTACAAGGTTCCCAATTGAAAATGAGCACAATGTATCATCCCCAAACAAATGATTAAAGAGAAGTGGTCAATAAATGTGTAAAAACCTATTTTAGATGTTTTGCCTCAGAGAGGTAGACAAAGTGGGTTCAATGGCCAAACCTTGTTGAATGGTGTTATAATACCACCTATCATGGTGCTACCAAAATTTCACTCTATGAGGTGGTCTATGGACAAAAATCCACATAAGTGGTCTCGTACTTACTAGGCACATCCATGGTTTAGGAGGTGGAAAAACCTTGAACGCACGTGTTGAGATTCTATATACACTCAATGAAAATTTAGTATTGGCTCGTAACATAATGAAGCAATAAGTCAATCAACATCGATCCAAGCACCACTTTGAAGAAGGGGTGCAGATTTTTCTTGGTCTCCAACCCTATAAGCAAAAATTGCTCAAGGAGAAGAGCCACCAAAAGTTCACATCTAATTTTAATGGACCCTATCAAATACTCTTTGTCTACAAATTAGCTCTTCCAACCCACTTTAAGATCCACACATTGTTTCATGTGTCATGATTGATGATTGGTGGTAGGGTTGAATTGATGCATTTAAACCATCCTCCCAAAACCATATGAAGAGTGTTCCATTTGGTTGTGACCAAAAGTAGTTTTAGACAAAAGAGAGTGTCATTTGTACCAATGCATTATCCAAGAAGTCTCGGTCCAATGGAAGGAACACAGCCTGAAGATGCCAGATCGAATCATTTGCGGTCCTATAACGATTGCCACATCTCCAACCTTGAGGACAACAATACTTTTGAAAGGGGGGCATGTTAGGGTCCCACCTTAATTCCCCAAGTTAAAGGAGTAGTTGTTACTTAATGATAGTGACCATCTTTATCAAATAAGATCCACTAGAATGTAAGGTGGTCTCATTAAATAAGGTCCACTAGGTGGTTGATGTAACCTAATGAAAGCCCACTAAGTACTTAGGGTTTGTGATATATAGAAATTATTTATAGTTGTAGATGTTGGATAAGAGTTGTCATTGATGTCAAGTTCATTCATTGATGACTAGTGAGTGGTGTGAAAGATAGTGGATGACAAAGTCAGATTTGAAGTGAGCTTTAGTGGACAATGAAGAAGATGACACGATGAGACTTGGATGATTTTTGGATAAATGAATGCCAAGTGGAACATTGGTTCATTAAAAAGGGAAGAAGAGCAATGGGCTTGTAGAACAAATTGAAAGCATGAAGAACAACATGATATTTTAATCCTAAGTGTCAATCAATTATGGTGGGTCCACAAGGGTGCCCAAGACCCCACGAAAATCTTTAAACATGAAATCAATTTGATGTGGATGTATCTCTCTCCCAAATAATTAGTATCCAAACAAGAGTGTTGAAGAAGTGTCATGGAATAGCAATGTTAATAGATGGCAACTTTGGATCAATTCTGGTACCCCGTAAAATTCCTGCACTTAAGATCGTTGGTTGACAGGATTGCACACTCTTATTCAGAAATCGAGCGTATGGGTTTTGTGTGCCCCGGGGTCGATATGAATTTCCCTTCCTCATAGAGTTCCCAAATGTTTCAACAAAGGTGTTGGTCTCAACTCAAAGTCTGGTCCAACGCCCATTGTATGTGAGTTGTAGCAAGAATTCTTTGGACCAAATTGATCCACTCATGTACAGATCGGCCATGAAACAAGTCGGACCTCCCTCTATCATTGTTTATCCCACATTGTGTGGCTTCGACCTTGATCCAAATGGACAAATTTATGAGTCCACTTAAAGCGCAAGGATAATGTATAAATAAGAGCAACGACTTGTTGAACAATGTGGACGATTAGCTCGGGTTTCTTTCTTCTCTGAGATCACAGGTTCTCCAATGGCAGCGAACTGGGAAAGATGAAGATCTGAAGAGAAGTGAAGGAGAAGACTCAAGTGTGAAGGAGAAGACTCAAGTGTGAAGGAGCAGGGGTCGAAAAAATGAGCATGAAAGCTACAGACCAAGAATGATCAAGGATCCATACCAGTCCTATGTAAGTACATTTTTGGTACTGTTTGTAATATTTTGATAAACCATATTTGGACTTGGGTTTAGAATCCTATCTGGACTTGTTTGAGAAGTCTTGGACTAGTTGTGGACTGTTTAAAGGCCTGAGAATGTCAGTTCTAGGACTGTACATGAGCTGAGCATATACACAGTCGTCAAGACTATTATGGAGATTGGATTTAAAATAGATTTGAGAATGTCAAAGCACTGAGCAAGAATTTAGTGCAAGATCTTTTGAAGAGCTAAAATTGACATGTTAAGAACTGATCCTAAGGGTTGCTTGAGGACTTGAAATAGGAAATTATTGACTGTACAAATATTGTTAGTAAGACCGAGCTTGAGACTGTATAGAATATGCTAAGAGGATGAACTGTTAGATGATCATTTGAGGGATTATTTGATGAACTAGTATAAATAACTAAAAAGGTGTTTTGAAAAGTACATTGGACTGTCAAAGGGCTACGAAAGTATTATATTTGCTCAATACTGTGGACAGACATGATGAGCTGATCTGTAAAGTGTTTTGGCACAATTGTCAAGGGAAGCATTGGACCTTTGAAGAGCAATCTTAGAGCAGACTTGAAGAGCCTATAACTAAAGAGCAAAACAGGGCATATCTGTTGAAGTAAGAACGGGTCAGGAGCAGCCTTGAATAAAACATTAGAGCAGAGATTGTGTAAGGTTAGTGTTCTGTTGAGACAGGTTTGTGAGACAACACTGAACAGAGGTTGAGGCAAACGTAAGGTCTGTTGTGAATCAGAGGTTAAAGAAGACAAGTTGGAGCTTGTAATAGTCAAGGGTGGTTTGGTGGTGTAAGGAGTTTGAGTTAGCGCTCAAAGAGGATTGGATTTCTCATCTTTCCACAGGTTATAGCCTGTGTAGTAGGGGGTTGTAGCCTCCTTTTAGTTGGAGCTAGTAAATCAAGGAGTTGGAACTTTCTTTTAATTGATGGTGATAAAACTGGAGGAGTTGAAGCCTCCTTCCAGTTGGAACTAGAAAATCTTGGAGATTGGTATTTCCTCATATTCTGTTATAAAAAATCACGGTTTTTATTAGTATGATCTATTGATTTTTCCATATATATTTTGTGTACATTCGTGTGATTATCGATCTCATACATGGTTAATGTTAATGATATAACTACATATATTTGATGAAATAAAAAATAGTCATTGTGCTAGACACTTATTCAACCCCTCCCTCTCAGTATCTCTCCATGTTCTCAACGGTAAAAGCTATCTCATTTAAAGTCAAAGTAATTAATATTGTATTGGAACTTTACGCAATTGGAAGTTGCCCCTTAAAAAAGCAAGTAAGCATTGCTTCTTATTCGAAATATCAATAAAAAATTGCTTATTACTGCAACCTCAATACTTTAATTATGTTTGAATTCCTTTCCATAATTGCATTTCTATACTATTCTACTAAAAAAATTATTTAACTATCAAAGTACGCCACATAAAAAGGATACCATTTAAAAAACACATATATTTGAAGTGCCATCAAAACCACTTTCAACTAGCATATTAAGTTTGGTTTATAACAAATTGAACTTAGCCTAGAAAGGCATGGATGATATGAGAGGGCAATAAAATTGAGTGTTGTGATCATGTTTATGTAAGGGGATTCACACGTGTTGAAAACCTAGAGCATTAAGGAGCACTAATGACGTCCAAAACCCACCTGGGTTTTGGTGAGTTATATATATGAAGGTGGATGGAAACTTATATATATAGGGTTTCTTTAATCATTAAGAAGCTTTGTATGTAAAGAAACCAAATGTGATCTAAGTTATATATGAGATTTCGAGGCAAATAATGTATGACTTATGTGTTTTGACAAGGACAAAATAACATATTCCAATGAAAGCAATAAGTTTATCTTCAAGTAATTGTTTTGATGGTTACACTGCATGATTTAGATAGAGTTGATGCATTTAACCTTGGTGAAAAAATCTTAGCTTGATTTTATGTTGAATGAGTAACCTAATTGGTGTAAAGATCGTATCCTCATTCTAGGTTAGAATGAGCATTATAGGTCTGTGTTTATTATGTTTATTAAAATTAGATTAAGTGAAGCTTTAGGATAACATTTGGTTTTATAGATCAGGATTATGGGTAGAATGTAATGCATTATGAGTAAAGTTATCCATTTTATAAGTTTGAATTATATCGTATACTCAATTTAAATTCACAAATGTTCACTTGTTTCGGTTAATGGGATGGTTAATTCCTTGATTTGGAAATTTCCATTTTTATACGTAAGCTATCTAATTAGTGACTCCCATAGTTGAATACTTTGGACCAACATAAATGAAGTTTGGGATGCAACATTTATTTGGCATAGTTTATTATAAGAGTGGCCATGCAATGAATGGGAGGCATCACACACACTTTGGATTCCAAAAGAACTAGAATTCAAGGTTGCAAAGTCACTGGCCACTGGACTAGAATACTACCTAGAACCTTGACATTTCCAGAAGATGAAGCAAATTTTGAGTGTATTAATGAAGTTTGTTTCTTGGATTATTGTTGCAAGTTGTTTCGAGAGTTGCATCATCATTTCATGGATGGTGAGGGAAGCAATGCACAAGTTGCATACATCCCAACACCTCACAAGTTGCATCACTAGATGTATGTGCATACATACATCCGAAGATGCACATTGATGCAACCCATAAAGCATTGGGATGAAAACAACTTGTGTATGGTGCATATCCATTGCCTTCATGGATTTCTCTGAGATCAATTAATCTGCAAAATTATTATTGGATATTGATTGTTTCCTTAAAGACGGCAATACATCCCCCAACCACTTGGAGTATCTTTATGTTTGTCTAAGATGCTTTCAAAGTTCAAGAATTGAAGACATTGGCACATGTTGTCGAGAAAGACTCAATTGCAGCAAAGAACTTATGGGGCACAACCATTCAAAACCTTAAATGGTAATTTATATCCTCTGGTTTTTAGTTTGTTCATTTTTCCAACTAGGATTTGTTATGTAATGGATTGGAGCAATGTGCACTTATACAACAAATATTAACAATATTTTGTTATTATTCCACATCCCTAAAAGGCCTAAGATTGGATTGTTACCAGCCTAGGTCCATCTTAACCCCAAACCTATCATGCATTGAAAAGGATAAACTCCCCTGAGATGCAAATATTCCTACACTAAACTCTATATTAATCCCCCTTTGATAATATGTGAGTTGTAGAGATGTTTTAATCATTGCAATTTTGATTTAAATTATTTATATATATATATGGAAAATGTGCTCAAAACCCTCGAGACACTTATTGCACCTCGAGGTAAATGTCATTGAAGTACATGTACTCCTAACCCAAAGGGACTCTACCACACTTAAACCCAAGACCATCTCTACTTTGAAATTTTGGTTCATGTTGATTTAGCTAACCCACTAGGTCTATATGTCTGTGAACATATATGTATGTATTTAGTATCAACATTGAACATTTATTTATTATTAATATTATATATATTTTTAAATCACATATGTCATAGCTCATCATTAACATTATATACATTATATTATTTATTTGTGTTGGCTCAAACACTGTAAATTTTCAAGCCCTAGGTGATTATTGTCCTATGTTTATCTTTAATTAAATAAATCAAATCTAGACTTATTTAACATATATATATATATATATATATATATATATATATATGAACATGCAACGATCACACATATAGATGAAATTAACAATGGAAGCATAAACATGATACACAAGAATTTTTTCCTCCAAATCAGCTTATCATTAAATAATCAAAACTTACAAGGACACCTCGACCTGAGGTTTACAGCCTACTAAAAATAAATAGTACGCCTACACAAAAACATAAGGAATTGTTGTACCTCGTACGACACTGTATGATACTATCCTTGCAATCTTTGGCCTTGTTGGTCAATCATCTTCATGTTATCTATGTTTTCTCCTCCTTGGCTTCACTTGTGTGTGTTCCTCACACAACTTCCTTGGTGTGCTCTCTTGGTGTGTACTTCTTGGAGTGTATAACTTCTCCTCCCATCTTGTCTTATTTATGATTTGAGAGAGATAACTAATATCCTCAATTCTAGCGACGAACTTCTTTGATTATAGCAACCAATCTCAACTAATATCCTTAATCCTAGCAACCATCTTATCTCAACAATGAGGTGTATGACTAAGGTTATATCAAATCTAACTCATTAATATTCTAGAATCTCTAGAATATTTAATTTAGAGTTCTAAGACTAGGAGGTCAAAGGAAATTAGACTTTCACTTCTATTTTTTAAGTGAAATTACAAGATGGTATTATTTCCCACTTTTACTAAGCGGTCACTAAGAAGTTGTCTCGAACTACTTCTCGCATGTTCACACCTACACTATGCAAGAAGATCCTACTGAAACTACATTTTTCAACACTTCCTCTTAGCGAGGAAGGAATTTTGCACCAATCCAAATATGTCTTTGAATGCTTCAAACCTCCCTTTTGCTAAGAGCTTGGTTAGAGTGCCAACTACCTGATGATATGTGGGTATGTAATGAAGCTTTATTTCTCCCTTCTTAATATTATCTCATATGAAGTGGTATATGAGCTCAATGTGATTGGATCGATCATGAAATATTGGATTCTCAGAGAGTATGATACAACTTTGATTGTAATAGTAGATCACCATGGGATACAACTCCTGATCAAACAATTCTGCGAGTAACTTGTGAAGCCAAATGGCCTCACAACTAGTTGTATTGGCTTCCATATAGTATGCCTCTACTAAGTTGTGTGCCACAAAATTTTGCTTCCGTCTAAACCGGGATATCAACGTTGATTCGAAGCTAAAGAAACACCCTGAGGTGTTTTGTCTTGTCTAATGCACTCCCTTCTCTATCTAAGTCTATATACCCCTACAACTTCACTTCACCATCTCCAAGATATCTTAGCCCATACTCCATTGTTCCCCTCAATTATCTGAGCACATGCTTTACTACTACCCAATGCTCATGCCTTGGCTCCACCATTAATTGGCTCAAGGTGTTCACTACAAAACATATTTCTAGCCTAATGTTGACCAAATACATCAAAGAATCTATGAGCGGCATGTACAACGTGGGATCTACCATATATGAATCTAAAGCAGTGACCACCTTCAATTTAGTGATCATAGGCATGGCCACAGGCCTGTAGTCTTCCATCTAAAATATCTTTAGGATCTCAACTGCATACCTACCTACCCAAAAAAAATCTCCCCTAGTTTCTACCAAACCTCCAAACCCAAGAAATAACGTACATGTCAATGTCCTTCACCTCAAACTCAACTGCCATGTCTTCTTTGCACCCTGAAATTATCTTCTCTACACCTATAAGAAACAAGTCATCTACATATAGCACCAAAAAGATAAAATCACCCTCAACAAATATCAAATATAAGTCAAGATATACTTTAATTTTGGTGAAACGCATGCTCTACAAGTATCCATCGATTCTAGAATACCATGCTCTCAATCTTTGCATGAGTCTATACAAGGATTTCTTAAGCTTGCAAAAATGGAACTCCTTCCCATTTACCTCAAAGCCCTAAGTTTTCTCTATATACATTTCCTCCTTAATGATCCCATTGAGAAAAGTTGTCTTCACATCCATCTGATGTATATTCCATCCCATAAAATAAACTAAAGACATCATTGTTCTAATGAAATTACACCTAGTGTCTTGAGAAAATGTCTCCTCATAGACCACTCCCTCTTTCTAGGAGAACACTGTAATACTCCCAGTTTTGACTTGGAATATATTCAATCAAAATCATGTAAATGATGTAAATATACTAGTATGGATTCCTACTACAAATCTCAAGGAAAAGGTCCGACTAGTGAATGGCTAAGTATATATATAATGTAATTATTTTTATATGGACCATATGGTTGGATTGTCATCCTAACTCTAAATCTATGTAAACATTATGTTGGAAAAATAATAAAATGGTCCAAGATGGTTGTCTAAAGAGCATTAGAGGGGTTATTTTTCCACTGGAGGAGAACTTGAAAGAGGGCCTGTGGGAGATTAAATCATCTATTTCCAAGTGCCAACCTTGGAACTCATCTATTTGATTCCATGTTCCTTAAATGATCCAATTACTCCATTTTGATTATTAAATCCAATCATTGAATTCATGTCTGAGGTTGGTGGGGAAAGCCTTCTCATGTAGTTATGGAAGCATGGGATTAATATACTTCTATAATTGTTGTAAGAGTCCTCTCTTCTATGGTTACAATTTATGTCAATTGTCTTTTCCCCGTCCTCTCATCTCTTTTGGGTATATCATCCATTTTTCTCAGGCAGATTTTGGATAGCAAATTTTACACTACATAAAGTTTTCCTCTTGTTGTTCATTTCATTGCCATTACCATTACCAGACTATGTTATAACCAGAAATTTAAAATTGTGAAGGAAAATTGCATATTGAGAGAAAAGATATGGTTGTACGTGAGCATAGAGGTTGGGAAAGATAGGGACCCTTACCCATTGAGTTTTTTTGCTCATAAATGCTTGAGAATCCATGAATTAATGTTACATGAGGTTTTCCAACAACATGCAACAGATTGGACTCTTTCTGCACACACTGGTAAGCACTGTAATGGTTGGATTTCCTGAAGGAACTGTGGAGTAGTGAAGGGAAATTCCTTTCTTGTGTTGTGTAGGGAAGTAGAGAAGTGTGCTAGGGCTATGATGACTAGGTGAGGTCCCTGTAAATGCTCAAAGATGGGAAAGTGTGTTAATCATGAGAGAAAATGGCTTGTGGGATGAGAGAGAGAAGCTTGTAGGTGTTTCCTTCACCCTGGTGGCCTCATAGCCCAGATTGGGGGTGGTATCTGCAGTTGATACCTACAATTGAGTGGAAAATCGCTTTTACACGGCTAGTTGTTTGGATCTTCTTTGTTAAACGATAATATTTTCTTGTATTTGAATGTAGATTGATTTTAGTTTCTTCCTGTGAAAATTATGCTTGTATATGCATGTTGTATGTGTGGATAGAATTTTATTTCTGATTTGTTTTAAATGTATGCATCTGCACATACGTTTCATATAACAAATTTGTGATTTTATCCCATGGGGTGAAATTTGGAAACCCGTAATTCGTAAATATCCCCCTCTATTGGATGAAACGATGGATGGGGACATGACAAACCTTCTCACCATGAACCTCACCTTGAACTTTTGAATGCTGCCATATGTCGCATGATTGATCTTGTAAATCCATCTGGAAGTCACCACTAACTTCCCCTTTGGTCTAGGCACAATGTCCCAAACATCGTTCTTCACAATGGAGATGTACTCCACCATGGCATCCCTCCAAACCTGTTGGTCGATAGCCTCCTGAAAAATTGGAAGGCTCGAAATCTATGATGTTACTCATCAATGCCAAGTAGTTCGAAAACTTCTTGAGGATCTCCTATGAGCCTCTACATACTCCTTAACATCCCTCAATGTCTATGTGAACCATCGAGGTCTTCTGAAAAAAATGGTAGGAGTTGGTGGCTCTTCCTCTACATTTGAAGGTTGTTGCCCCAAACTAGAATTCGTTGGTGAGCCTAGCTCAACCTTCGGAGCTTCATGCTCCCCATCCTCTGTAATGTCCCCATTTTTTTATTTCCTCTCTCGGTAAGAGGAGATGACCTTAGGGGTTTGCGTCAGCCTGATCCAAGGAGGTTCATTAATTCATAAAGTGACTATTGAAAAAGTCATTGTTTGTTAAAGGAAGATCATGAGAATTTTAGGTGGTGTTGGGCAATCCATGGTATTGCACGTGGTATGGAGTTCTGGGAGAAGATCAATGGAGAATACCACCTCACCTGTGGGATATGTTGATTTGACTTGATCTCTTGTGTTAGCCTGGTGAACCAGATTTTTCGTTAGGGTTTGGAAAACCCTTCAACTTGAATTTGGTTTCAATGGTGAGAGATCCACCCTAGATAGATAACTGGGAAATCCACTCAGGGTTTACGATTGAGCTTCGTTTGGGTGATTTACCTTCAGTTTTGTGGATATTTTCCCCAAGGGGATGAGTTCACTTTTGGAGGCTAAATTTGTTTAAGCGGGTCAAGTTTGCTTGGGGATCCAAATTCATCATTGAAGAGGCCAAAGGGCTTGTGGAAGTCGATTTCATCTCATTGCTTGTACATTATTATTGATTGGATCGAATCTCTCTTGCTAAGTTTGAGTCATAGTCTTGCGTGAAGGAAGAGACCAAGACTCTTCTTCGTTGATCCTTGGCATAGATGGGAATTGTAGCAACTTGTGGCATTCAAAGAAGTCGATGGCACCAAGGAGGGGTCATGCTCATTCATTGGACAGGACTGTGGGTGCTGAGAGTGGATCGTGGCATTGAATTAAGCCAATCCCTCTTTGTAGCATGTGGAAAAGGAAAAGGGGGACCGAATCCCATTTTAAGTGTGACGTGGATTTGGGAGAGGGTTGTCTCTCTAATTCATGGAATTGTGGAGAGGGTTCTAAGGGGCCAACCCCTTCTATGATGAAATGAAACTGTTGAGAAGGGGTCGAGATCCTAGTAGAAGCCACGTCTCCTTGTGCGTGAGGACGAAGTGTGGTAGCCTGGACCACAAGCCTCAAGAACAAAGCACAAAATTTAGAATAAACCGTGAGGAGTCGCGGGGCCTTCCAAGGTTGTCTCACCACTTGGAACGTGACCAATTTTTGGAGGTCGTGAAGCAGTAAGGGATTCAAAGGGGATTTAGAGGAATCCAAATTCTCCAAGGGAATAAGTGAAGAGCAGACTCATTTTTGAAGAATCCCAGATTTGGAAATGGGTGGAACCAAATACACTGAAGCAAGACCGAGTTACCCATTAAGGAGGAAATCAGTTGTTGCAACATTGGCATAATTTCAAGTTCACTGCGTTTATGTTTGGTGAAGAGTTGCTTCTATAGCAGCCATTAGGTACTTGTGTGTTTCCATATTCTATCTATAATAAAAGGCCAATGTTATTCCTTCTATCTCATGTGCATTTGGTGTGTTTGTTATTTGTTTGACGGGAAATTTTATTAAAATTCAAATTGTTCGTGGAAAGTTATAAATCAATGCAAAATTGCAAACTGTTTGAAGAAATCACTCAACCAAAACATCAAACTTGCCTATAGTTGCATTGGGGATATCACAATGGTATCAGAGTTGGTTTCCCTGCCAGCCTGAGGGGAAAATCAATAAGGAGTCAATTCAAATTATGGGATCAAAAAAGATGAAGGTCGAGATAGAATGCTTAGCTAAATTCCTAGAATATCGAGCATTAGATGGGGAGATCCAAACAGCGATATCCTTTCAAGCATATTACCACATCATGTCCAAGGATTTGGACAAGGATCCAAGACAAAAATTGAAGAAGATAACATGCATGCTTTTCTATCGAGAATATCTGGCATTGGAAGGTGAGGCACATGCAGTCGTACCCTTTCGAGAGTATTATATAGCCAAGTACAGAAGACGGCCCAAGGATCTGGATGAGGATTATCTTAAAATATTAGAGAAGAAATTGAAGGGAGATGAGCATGAAGGACGAGAGAAGAAGCATGCAGCTATCCTTAATGAGGATTTGTGCATAGAGGAATACCAAATAGCAGTTTATGAGGCTAATGACACCAATATAATGGAAGGGTCTACCGATGATGAAGTAAAAGATGAAGATGCAGTAGCTTGTCCTACTTATGATGATTATAGGGATTTAGAGGAGCCAACTTCTTTCCCCATGTATGATGTTGATGATGATATGGTCTCCACTCATCATCCTATTTATGACATGTACGATGATGCAAGCATAATTGTACCCAGATATGATGAGTTGGGAGTGGGTGAACCTAATCATGATGAGGACTTAGTGAGGGATGAGTTACCTTTTGAGGATGATTTCAATTCTCAAGAGGCAGAAAATGAAGGGACCAAAGTGATAGATGAGAGCTTGTATGAGGATAATGGTCCATGTGGGTCAGTTGATCCTTTAGGTGACAACCTACATAGTGTTGATGAGATGACATTAAATGACTTGGAGAGCCGACTTTTGGTCAGAGAGAAACAAATTGTGTAGGTGTTGATGAGAGAAGATGGTGCACATAAGTTTATTGAAGACCTTATGTGGAAAACCCAATTGTAGGAAGACACAAAGGAGTTGCAAAAGGGGTCACTACTACTCACTAGTACCCAATTGCACATCATCAAAGAAGCACTAGATCGGATGAAATCCGACTATTTGCAGTTGTTCATGGATTGGGACCTCGCTCTTAAGTTCGTTGAAGATGAGTAAAAGGAGGTTGAGGATCTTTGTTACCAACTGAGCTTAGCATGTTCTTCATCAATAACAAATGAGACTCCATTAGCTTTGGAGGTCATGACACATGAGGGTGTGAGTGGAACTCATGGGTTGAGGGAGGAGCCTCTTGTGACGATTGTGCATGAGGAGCATACAGAGCTACAGATGCTTGGGGAGATTTTGCACATGGATAGTTGTGACCATGCACTTGTTTTTCAATATGGGGATCCTAAGCCACTAGAGGCCCAAGGTTTAGTTTCGGAGGAGATCGTTGGGCATAGTCCTAGTGGACCAGCCAGCATGAGAGTATATGCATCCATATATTGGGTGGACAGATATATGACAGATATGGAGACACATTGGGATACAAGTTCATCTTACATCAGTAGAGTGTTGACTATAGTATCACATACAAGATACTCGATGGCACAAGATGTTCGTGTGAACACCATTGGGGTTTACCGAAGCACCTGACATTGTCCAGTTTTTCTTACCATTGTAAAGGTTTATGTTGTCATTCTTTGATGCTTCCATTATATGCAGCAGGTTTTGGGAGGATCATTCGGTACAATTGGGTGAGTCATGGGGTAACATGGAAATGACTTGGATTTATCGGTTGGGATATATCATCAGTGCGTAGGGTGCATAGGAGGAGATTCAGGATGTATTGGATCGGTACACAGAGATTGCAGCTGACATAGTAGGGGATGACATTATCCGCTACAGAGATCATACATTTTTAGTCGAACTTGAGTCCTCAAATAGGGAGAGGACCATGAGCGTTACGTGTGATTCACACTAGGTAGGGAATTCTCGGTACTTGCATTAGTATGAAGTATCGAAGGTGGCAGGGCTATTCTCCAGGGAGGTGCTTAGACCCCATGGGTTACTTAAGCACATAGATGGTGAGTGGGATAGCAGATCTCTCGATGTGGTTTGGAAGGATCCAAACAGATTAGAAGGATCAAAGTTGATGTCAGGTACTTGGTTTCCACCAGAGGAATGTTTTTCGGTGGCTTGGCTCATAAGGAATTCAATGATTATCAGCATGGCACTATAGCATCTTGTAGGATTTGGATTTGGTGGACTCCCTATTTGGTGGTGGGATCCAAGCATTCATTCAAGCGATGGATTGTTTCAGATGGTAGAGATGATCGACAGAGTTGTGACGATGATCGGTCTGCTATATTTCTAGGATGTCAGTGGAGGAGAGGTTGATACTTATTCTTTCTGGTAGGGTAGGCTATCCTTTCTGGCATTTAGGATCGAGTCTAACAATGGAGCTAATACGTATGAGACGACCAGTGTTTGTTTTCCAAAGTTTATTCTTAACATGCTTAGGCTTGGATGCATAGGGGAGTCGTCTTTGAGGTGTTTGTGCAGCTTATGATTGCTTGGCTTTTCAGGGGCAGACAGATGGAGTCTTATGATAGCACATGGTATACCGGCGTGCTGGATAGTGGGTGTTTCACACCTTACATCCTTAGTGTGGGACCCTTGTGACTTTACCATTTATGGGAAGATTCGAGATAGGTTTGCATGGAGGGACTTTGCAGACGTTGTATAGAAACATATGGGGGAGTGTACGATTTGACGACAGATCAAGTCAGGCCACACTCATTCAGCAAGGTTGATGCAGCCATCGACCACTTCTAGGTAGGAGTGGGAAACCATGCTGTTATATTACATCACAGGTTCACCAAGGATGCAAATGCGGTAGGACAGTTGGATGGTTATGAGAAGAGTGGCGCAGCGTCAGCATGATGGTCTCTTTCTAAGACTAGCTTGGGACCCTGGGATTTCCACATTAAACAGTTTTGCAGCTAACCCCGAGGCGAGAGCTAGTTTTTTCTTTCATGAGACATATTCTGTAGTCGAGCAGTTCCTTGAGGGGTTGATTGAGTTGTTGCAACATCAGGACGATCTACTTATCTGCAGTATTCCAGTGTGGGACCCTTGTGACTTTACCATTTATGGGAAGATTCGAGATAGGTTTGCATGGAGGGACTTTGCAGACGTTGTACAGAGACATATGGGGGAGGATCTCCACATCTCCCTAATTGGTATGGGATCCTGATATCCTTTCCAGTCCAATCCAATTTTTTCGGTGGAGTATCAGGTTGGTGTGGCATTGCTTGAGGAAAAGCAATCTTTGGGAAGGGAGGACTGTAATGTGCCCATTTTCGGATTTCCTTGCTCGACAAGAGGAGATGGCCTTGGGGGTTTGCGTCAGCTTGATCTGAGGTGTTTCATTAATTCATAAAGTGATTATTGAAAAATCACTTTGTTAAAAGAAGGTCATGAATGTTTTAGATGGTATTGGAGGATCCATGGTATCCCCCATGGTATGGAGTTCTGGGAGAAGATAAATTGAGAAGACCACCTCACCTGTGGGATATGTTGATTTGACTTGATCTCTTGTGTTATCCTGTGAACTAGGGTTTTAATTAGGGTTTGGAAAAACCCTTCCACTTGAATTTGGTTTCAGTGGTGAGATATCCACCCTCGCTAGACAATTGGGAAATCCACTCAAGATTTCCGATTGAGCTTCATTTGGGTGATTTAACTTCAGTTTTTGGAGATTTTCCTCAAGGGTCCAAGTTCATCTTTGGAGGCCAAATTTGTTTAAGCGGGTGGAGTTTGCTTGGGGAGCCAAATTCATCATTGAAGAGGCCGAAGGGCCTATAGAAGCTGATTTCATCTCATTGCTTGTACGTGATTATTGAGTGGATCAAATCTCTCTTGCTAAGGTCGAGTCATAGTCTTGAAGGAAGAGTCCAAGACTCTTCTTCGTTGATATTTGGCATAGAAAGGAATTGCAGTAGCTCGTGGAATTCAAAGAAGTCGAGGGAATCAAGGAGGGGTTGTGATCACTCGTTGGGAAGGATCGTGGGTGGTGAGAGTGGACCGTGGCATTGAATTAAGTCTATACCTCTTGGTATCACATGGAAAAGGAAAAGGGGGACCGAATCCCAATTTATGTGTGACATGGAGTTGGGAGAGGGCCATCCCTCTTATTCGTGGAATCGTGGAGAGGGTTCCGAGGGGCCAACCCCTTCTACACTGAATCGAGTATGTTGAGAAGGGGTCGAGATCCTGGTAGCATCTATGTCTCCTTGTGCATGAGGACGAAGTGTGGTAGAGGGATCACAAGCCTCGAGAATAGAGCCCTAAATTTAGACTAAGCTGTGAGGAGTCATTGGGCATTCCAAGGACGTCTCGCCACTTGGAGAAAATTGTGACCAATCTATGGAGGTCATGAAGTGGTAAGGGAGTTGAAGGGGATCGAGAGGAATCCAAATTATCCAAGGGAATATTGAAGAGCATACTCATTTCTGAAGAACCCCGAATTTGTAAAAGGGTGGAACCGAATAAATTGAAGCAGGACCGAGTTACTCATTGAGGAGGAAATCAGTTGTTGCAACATTGGCATAATTTCAAGGTCACAGTGTTTATGTTTGGTGAAGTGTAGTTGTTGTAGCATCCATTAGCTACTTGTGTGTTTCCATCTTCTATATATAATAAAAGGCCAATGCTATTCCTTCTATCTCATGTTCATTTGGTGTGTTCATTATTTGTTTAATGAGAAATTTTATTAAAATGAAAATTGTTCATGGAAAGTTATAAATCAATGTAAAATTGTAAACAGTTTGGAGAAATCACTCTGCCAAAACATCAAACTTTCCTATAGTTACATTGAGGATATCACATCCTCTATCACTGGAATAGGCTCATGAGAATACTTGGATGCAAAGTCTTCCTCGAACTTTACATCCCTGCTTACAATTGTCTTTCTCTCCCCTAGAATATAGATCTTGTAAACCTTTGCATTCTCGTTGTAACCAACAAAAAATGCTTCTTGTTGGAGGGCTCCAACTAGGTCCTCTTATACACTAGTATATGGATATAAACTGGACAACCAAAGATGCAGAAATGACTCACCTATGACTTCACACCAGTGAATGCCTCCTCTGGCATCTTATCCCCCAAAACCCTATGAGGACACATGTTCTGTATGTAGATTGTTTCATAGCATGTTAATAACTATAGAAACATCGAAACATCCTGGTCATGTATCATGCCCTTAGAAACCTCTATGGTGGGTCGATTCTTCCACTCTGCAACCTCATTATGTTGTGGGTTGTATGGAATAGTAAACTCACTCTTGATTCCTGCATCCTTACAGAAATCATCGATGTAATCATTGGAGGTATACTCACCCCCATTGTTTGATCACAAAACCTCGATCTTCTTCCATATCTATTTCTCAACAAAAGCTTTGAACTCTTGAACATTATAAAGACTTCATCCTTGGTCTTCAAGAAGTAGATCCTTGTTTAGTGAGAGAATTCATCAATGAAGGAAACATAGTACATGCTTCATGTGATTGATGCTACTAACATCATTCCACAAACATCTTTATGAACCAAATGTAGAATCTCCTTAGACCTTTGTTCACTGCTTGGGAAAGCAGCCTTGGAATGCTTATGAAACACGTACCCTCTACATATGCCCTGGTGCTCAATGTTGAAATCTAGAATATTTGTGATGATCTCCCTCAGAATAGGCAATGCTCGGTAATGTAGGTGCCCTGTCCTCTTGTGCCATAATTGGTACAAGTTATATGTGATATGAACTAGGGCTCGAAAAAGTTCACCCCGTAAACTATATGAATTTCCTTCTCTAACCCCAATCACCTGAGCTAATCTTGGGCTAGACTCCTTCGATCTAATGAGGATTTGTTGGTTCTTGAATTATACTATATATCCCTTTTCTTCCATGACCGAAACTGAAAGGAGATTATTCCTACGACCTGGAACAAATAACACATCATTAAATTAAAGTCTCATTAGAGGAAATTTGGGGTCTAAAATGGGCCTTATAAGAAAATGAGCCAAAAATAATTTCTTGATGATTTGGAATTCAAGAACCAACAAAATTTCAATAAAATGAGTCAACCATAATGGTTGACTTGAGATATTTTTCATAAAAAAACTATTTTTTGTGTTCGTATTTTCAGCATATCTCCATATGTTTTTACTCAAATTTCGAACGGGAGCACTCATTGGATCATCATCATGTTTTTTCATGTATTTCTTGTTTTTGGGGCAGCGGAGTCCGTCAAAACTATGCAGTGTGGGTACACGTTGGATGCGGAATTTAATTATGCATCCAACGAGTGCTCCTGCTCA
This sequence comes from Larix kaempferi, assembly GCA_027924585.1. Lineage (NCBI taxonomy): Eukaryota > Viridiplantae > Streptophyta > Pinopsida > Pinales > Pinaceae > Larix > Larix kaempferi. The sequence continues at coordinate 1,905,720 of BSBM01000545.1, forward strand.
AAATTTGAGTAAAAACGAAGGGAGATATGTTGAAAATACGAACAATAAAAGTAGTTTTTTCTTTCTTCCTCCAAAATTAATAAATATTATTTTATTATTTTAAATATTATTTCATTATTTTAACTATTATTTTATTATTTTCCTTAGGAGGCCCATTTTAAACCTCAAATTTCCTCTAATGAAAGAGTCACCCAACTGGAGCTAGAAACAAATGGTACCAACGCCTGCTATTGGGTACTTGACATCATCACCAAACTCAATTTGAACTCCAAAGTTGTGCTCTTCCAAACTTGAAAATAAATCATAGGCTAATGCCATATGCCTCAAAGCACTTGATTTTACTCAAGTCCTTATTCCCTGGTTGTGAAGCTGACTCTTCACTCTTCGTTTTACCCTTGGTGGGTCCTTTACCTCTTCCCTTCTTCGCTTGACCAACTAGAGCATGGTCATTGTCACCTCCTTGTTTTCTTGACTTTGACTCCATCTAAGTCTCCTCCTGGATACAGTCATCCCACAGTATTTCCCAAGTGGGGAGTTTTTCTCAAGCACAAATTATGTGGACAAATGTTTCCCATTGAAGTGAGAACCCATTCAATGCCCAATTTACTAGCTCTGTCTTCAACCTTCTCCCCAATTATGGCAAGTTAGTCACAAATCTGTGTGACCTTCATCATGTAACTAGTAACGGTGTCTAATCTAATCATCTCAACAGATCTAATCTTATTATGCAATATCATCCTCTAGTTAATGTTCACACTTTGGTAAAGGATAACCAGGGCATCGAACATGTCCTTCGTCTTTTTCTTCTCGTATATGTGAGGGGTCAAATGATCCTTTATGGAATCCATGATCCTCTGCTTGGCTCTCTCTTCATTCTTGTTGTGAACTGCCAAAAGCTACAGATCTTTCGACGAAGATACCACATCCTTGATGATATCCCATAGGTCATTCTCTTCTAATAGAAGAGTTACCATAACTTTTCATGATAGGGAATTCAAGGCACCATCCAATATGTCCTCGAACCTAAGGCTAGTTGATGCCATATTTGATCTATTGCAAAAAATTCTACATCTAAAAAAATAGTCCTTAAAAGAAAAAATGAAACCCTCCAATTGTTTATCCTTATTTTCGACAACTGATTTACCATTGTAAATCCTTAAGAATATCAATCAAGAGAACCATCCTCTAATACCATGTAAATTTCCAGGCCTTCTGTGATTGTTGTCCTATGTTTCTCTTAAATTAAATAAATCAAATCCAAACTTATTTAACAACAGAAATATAAATTTCTAAACATGCAACAATCACCCATATAGTTGAAAATGAAAAATGGAAGCATAAACATGATACACAATAATTATGTTCTTCAACTCAGCTTATCATTTAATAATCAAAACTTACAAGGACACCTCAACCTGAGGTTTACAACCTACTGAAAATAAACGATACCCCTACACAGAAATATGAGGAACTGTTGTACCATGTATGACACTATATGATACTATCCTTGCAATCTTCAACCTTGTTGGTCGATCTTGTCAAATAAACTCAGAACATGCAAAGGATAACAACACAAAGATGGAGGAGCAATGTATTATTAATGTTCATCAAAGTACATAAGATGGTGTTGTATATATCTCTATGAGGTTCCGTTATGTAAGTTACGAATATTGTAAGTTTTAAACCTGTGTAGAGAAGAAAAGCATACAAATTCTTTTAAGCAAAATAGAGATTACATCACAGCATTCACACATAGTACACAGAGATTTACCCTGGAAACCCTTAACCGAAAAAACCAACAAACCTTGGAGCCACACCTCCTATTTTTCTCATTCTCTCATTATGAATCACTCACAATACAATATAGATATTCTGAAGCATCCAAAACCCTAATCCATTAACCTGGATTAGTAAATAGACCCCAATCCCTTAACCGAGATTAAATCACATATTTTTAGAAAATTACCAAAAATAATCGAAAACAGGCACACTCTCCCCTTCACAGGCGCACTCTCCCCTTCACATACATGCAGAGAATATAACACATACCCAACATTCTCCCACTTGTTCTTTTCTCTGCATAATAATGAGTCATGTACTCATAAAGTCACAGGTTCATGGCATCGATGCCCATAGATTCTCTACACCAACAAAACTTCTCTGTACTAACAGACTTTGTTAATAAGTCTGCAACATTCTTCAAGGTGTCAACCTTCTCTAGCAACACCTTATGGTCTTCAACCATATCTCTCACAAAGTGATATTGCACATCAATATGCTTTGTCTTAGCATGATAAGTAGGGTGCTTTGCCGGGAAGATTGCACTTTGGATGTCACAATCTAACCTTACAGCTTTCTGTACAAACCCAACACCTGAACATAATCTTTGCAGCCATACAACTTCTTTACTTGCATGAGTGGTTGCCATATATTCAGCTTTAGTAGTTGATAGAGAAACTACAGCCTGTCTCTTGCTCATCCAACTGATATCTCCTCCAAATAGGTTAAACACATACCCACTTGTAGATCTTCTATGATCAATATCTCCAACCCAATCTACATCAACAAATCCATGTACATTTATTACTCTATCTGGTCCAGGTCTTCCTTGGTAGAAGATTGCATGATCTGTAGTGCCACGCAAATATTTGAAAACCCTCTTTACAGCTATCTAGTGATCCTTCCCTGGTTTTGACATATATCTGCTCAATACTCCCACTGCATGAGCAATGTCCGGTCTGGTACAGACCATTGCATACATCAAACTGCCAACCACACTAGCATATGGAACTTGTGCCATACCTTCTTCATCTTCCTATGTCTTGAGACACTGATCTACAGATAACTTTACACCTACATGTATAGGGACCTTGACTGGCTTACTTCCTCCATTTTAAATCTATGTAGTATTGTCTCAACATATTTTCTTTGATTTAACCAGATCTTCTTGTTTGCACGATCTCTTTTAATCTGCATTCCTAATATGAATTTTGAAGCACTGAGATCCTTCATGTCAAATTTGGAGGATAGTTGAGACTTCACCTCCTTTATGACATCTTTGTTGTTTCCAATCAACAACATGTCATCAACATACAGTACTATGTTAATGAAGTGATCGCCAACTTGTTTGGAGTATATACAGTGATCAGCCTTACTTGTCACAAACCCCAATCCAAGTATGTATGTGTCAAACTTTTGGTACATCCTTGGAGATTGATTTAAACCATAAAGGGAATTCTTTAGTTTACATACCATCTCTTTATTTCCCTTTACTGTGAACCCTTCTAGTTGTTTCATGTAGATTTCTTCTTCTAGATCCGCATGTAAGAATGTTTGTCTTCACATTCATCTGCTCTACTTCAAGATAAAAAGCGAGCAGCAACAGAAAGAAGAAATCTAATGGAATTTAATTTTGCAACTGGAGAAAATATTTCACCAAAATCAATTCCCTCTACTTAAGAATATCCCTTTGCTCCCAGGCGGGCCTTGTACTTCTCCACTTTACCTTCTGCATTTAACTTCTTTTAAATATCCATTTGCTGCCAACGGATTTTCTTCCAGGAGGTAACTGAACTAGATCATATGCTTCATTTTTGTCCAAGGCTTCCATTTCTTCAAGCATGGCCTTCTTACATAGATCTCTATCCTCTGAATAAACAGCTTCCTTCACATTTCTAGGATCATCATCAGTAATAGATAAAGAAAAACTACACCGAAAATCAGGAGGGGAATACCTTTATGGTTTCCTTCTTTCTCAAGATGATCTCCTCAAAACTGGGGTGTGAGATTCTTCTTCTTCTTATTCATATTCTTCCATTGAGTCATATTCTTCATCTTCTAACTCAAACTCTATCCTATCTGGTTCCTTTTCCATTGGGTTCACTTCCTGTCTGGGAAGTTCTTTGACCTCTCTAAAAACAACATCTCGACTGTAGACAGTCTTCTTAGTTACAGGATTCCAAAGCTTATAACCTTTCATACCATCTTTATAACCAATAAAGATACATTTTTCAGCTTTATTGTCCAGCTTACTCCTTTTCTCCTTTGGAACATGTACATAAGCATCCCAACCAAAAACTTTCAGATGTTTAATAGAAGGTTTTCTTACCATTCCATACCTCTTGTGGAGTTTTTTTAACCAAATCTGATGTGGGTGATCAATTTAACAAGTAACATGTTGTCTCCACTGCATCTGCCCATAATTCTTGTCCTATCCCGGCACTGCTTAGCATACTTCTTGCCTTTTCCATTAGCGTCCTATTCATCCTTTCAGCAACTTCATTCTGTTGAGGTGTGTATGGAGTAGTCTTATGCCTTGCTATACCGTACTTCTTACAGAATTCCTCGAATTCATTCCCACATAACTCTCCACCATTATCTGTCCTCAACACCTTTACTTTATTTTTCGTTTGATTCTCAACAAGAGCCTTAAATTCTTTAAACTTAGAAAACACTTCAGATTTCTTTCGAAGGAAATAAATCCATGTTTTCCTTGAGAAATCATCTATGAATGAAACATAATGCACAGATCTACCTAGTGATGGAACAGACACAGGGCCAAACACATCACTATGTATTAACTCTAAAATTCCCTTTTCTCTTGTAGCACAGATGCAAATCTTACTCGATTCTATTTTCCATATATGAAATGTTCACATAAATCAAAATCTAGAGTGCAATCAATCATACCTTCAACCATAATTTTACCTTGTAATGCTCGAAGGCCCTTTTCTCCGATATGCCCCAATATTTGATGCCATGGCATTGTCTTTCCTCCTGATGCAATTAGGGTTCTATGTTATGTATCTCCCCCCTCAAGAACAACAAAACTATTACATTCACCAATGATGGTTCTTCCCAATAGTTTGTACATATTTCCATATTGAATTCCCCTCATCAATACCAATGATCATCGAACCATTTTGCAACCACCATCTCCACACACAGTCTTTACACCTGCAATATCCATCTTTCTGACAGATATCAAGTTTCTCGCTAGATTTGGAATGTGTAGTACTCCAAGAAGAGTTCTAATCCTTCCATCCTTAAGTTTCAACTTGACTCTACCACACCCAATGATACTGGATGGTGAGTCATCTCCCAAGAACACATCTCCTCCGTTGTACTCTTCATATTCACATAACCACTCCCTATGAGGGGTCATATGACCTGATGCACCTGAGTCAATCAACCATATATCACATTCTAAAGGATTACCAGTAGATGCTAGGTACACATCCCCTCCTTCTGAGGAATTCTTTGCCTCTGTGGTAGAGGTGTCCTTTGTTCCCTTTCCTTTATCAATATTCTTAGATCTGCAATCCTTTTTATAGTGCACAGCTTTACCGCATTTACAACACTTCCTTATAAATTTTCCTGTGGATTTAGATCTACCCTTAGATTTGGATCTTCCCCCAAATCCTTATTTTTGTTTCTCTCCTGGGGGCGGCCTCTCACAGACCAGGCATCCATGCTATGAGTATCCATGGCTTTCCACCTCATCTCTTCTGATAGCAGGAATGATACTATTTCATCAAATTTTAAAGTTGCTTGATTAGAACTCCCTATTGCTACAATTAGGTTGTCCCGGGAATCTGGAAAAGAACACAATAATGTAATACATTTATCTTCTTCAACCATTGTAATTCCAACAAAGGTTATTTGACTTACAAAAGTATTGTAGACATTTAGATGCTCTGTCACTATTTCATTATCATCCATTCTGAGGTGATACAGTTTCTTTTGCAGAAACAACTTGTTCACAAGGGATTTTGATTGATACAAACTCCCTAGTTTCGTCCAAATCTTTACTGCAGTACCTTCTCCAGATATGTTCAACAAAACAGAGTCTGATAAGCACAGTCAAATCGTACTCCTCGCCCTTATATCTAATTTCTCCCAATATTCTTTCAACGTTCCAGTGGGTTGTGTACCTGGATCCACAGCAATCCACTGATCCTGATCTATAAAAAGATCCTCCATTTTGAGCTTCCATAGCTCAAAGTTCTGGCCGTTAAACTTCTCGATATCAATTCTTGAACTGCTCGCCATTATCTTTCAATGCACAAATCAAGGCTGCAAAGTTCCCATTGAACCCAAGTTTATCACACACCCAAGATCTATCAACTGCGTCGAACCCTCAGCAACAGAGGCCTCCCCCTGAAACCAAAAATCGAGCTCTGATACCACATGTAATTTTTAAACCTGTGTAGATAAGCAAAGCATATCTATTCTTTTAAGAAAGAAAAAAATTACATCACAACATTCACACATAGTACACAGATATTTACCCTGGAAACCCTTAACAGGGAAAACCAGCAAACCATGGAGGCACACCTCCTATTTTTCTCATTCTCTCATTATGAATCACTCACAATACAATATAGGTATTTCACAGCATCAAAAACCCTAATCCGTTAACCCGGATTAGTAAATAGACCCCAATCCCTTAATCGGGATTAAATCACATGTTTTTAGAAAAATCCCAAAAATAACTGAAAACAAGCGCACCGCTGACAGGCGCACTCTCCCCTTCACATACATGCAGAGAATATAACACATACCCAACAAGGAATTCACAACTAATTTCTTAATTAATCACAAATACTTTATTTACGTATCATTTATGACTTCTATGATATTAATGTCATTTAAAACTTATGGCATTATTATATAGTTTATACTTAGAAAACAAATATTACAATATCTAAAACCCCCTCTTAATGTTTATTTCATTTTCAAGGACTCCCGACATGTCTTGAAACTTTTCAAACTTGTACTTACTAAGTGATTTGGTGAAGATATATGTCACTCAATCCTCAGAATTGCAATAGAGTAGTTCTCTCTCTTTATTTTGTATTTGTTCTTTGATATAAAGATGATGAATCTCAAAATGATTTGTCTTCGAATGATAAATAGGATTCTTGGTCATTTTGATAGCACTTTGATTGTCACAATGTAGAATTGTAAGTTGCATCTGAGGAAGCTTCAAATCACTTAGAATTCGGCATAACAATATTGTTTCACATGTTGCTCCAACAGTTGCTTTGCATTCTACTTCTATTGTTGAAAGTGCTATGGAAAGTTGCTTTTTACTCACCCATGAAATGACCCCACTACTAAAAATAAATGCATCACATGTTGATTTCTTGTTATCTATATATTTTTCTCAATCTGCATCTGTTAAACTTGTTAACATAAAATTTATCATTTTTCTCCAAGACAATACCAAACTGTGATGTGTCGTTGATGTACCTAAGTACCCTCTTTGATGCATTCCAATGTGCTTCTCTGGGACAATTTAAAAACCATGAGAGCATGCCAACTGCAAATAAAATATTTTGGCCTAGTCTTGGTAAGATAGATCAGCCCTCCTACAAGTTGATGATAAATAAACTCATCAACTACATCAGACTTGTCATATTTGGAAATTTTTAATTTTTCCTCCATTGGTGTTTTAATGGGATTACATTCTTCCATTCTTAATTTCTGTAACAACTCTGTAGCATACTTTGTCTGTGAGATAAAAAAATGTGTTTAATTGTTGCTAGACTTCTATGCCCAAATAGTAATGTAGTAAACCTAAATTAGTCATTTCAAATGTTTTACTTCCTGTATCAAATGGCTCAATACTGCTACATGTAATGATCAATTCATCTACATAGACAACCATAATAACAACGTCTTCACATTTTTCTTTGATATATAAATTAGAGTCAAACTCGGTTCGCTTGAAACCTCTTGATTGAGGATACTTGTTGATCTTGTCATACCATACACAAGGGGCTTGTTTCAATCCACATAATGTCTTTACCAATTTAGATACCAATATTTTCTTATCCTTCAACTATGAATCCTTCTAACTGCTCCATATACACTTCTTCTTGTGGATCTCCATTTAAGATTGCACTCTTTATATCCATTTGATGTATCTGCCAACCAAATTGTGCTACAAGAGCTAACAACATTCTGATTGTGATGATTTTAGCAATAGAAACAAATGTTTCCTCATAATCAATGCCTTCTTTTGGTGGATATCCTTTGGCAACTAAAATGGCTTTATATTTGTCAACGGTACCATCTAACTTAAACTTTGTGCAATATACTCATTTATAACCTATTGGTTTATTGTTGGAAGGTAACTCAACTAACGTCTAAGTATTGTTTTTCATAAAGGCATCATACTCTAGTTGCATGGCATCTCTCCATTCTTGTTTTTTATTTGCATCATTAAAGGAAACTGGATCATAAGCTTTCACAATGTCAATCATTAAGGAAAAATTTAACTGTGGTGATTTAAATATTTTTCGTTTCTCACCATATTGGAGCTCATCTTATTTGGCATCTTGAAAAGTTTGATAGAACCACTTTGGTCATTTTTTAGAAGAATTTTCCTCTGTTTGGGACTAACTGTCTGTCTAAGATTGATCCTCCAACACTATTTTTCCTTTCTCCTCTTTTTTTTTCTACTCTCGTTATCTTTGTTGTTATGTGATTGAAGTTTTGAGAGTAGGTTCTATAAGAGGATCCTACAAACTTCACATTTCTAGTCTCATGTATGCATATGTGAAAGTATTTCATCAAAAACTATATATCTACTTGTAGCAATCTTTTCATTTGTTGAATCATAGAATTTTTATGCATTTGATTCAGCACTATAGCCAATGAAGATACATTTTTTACTTTTAGCTTCCAACTTATGTATGTCAATATCTGGGACATAGAAATATGCCAAACAATCAAAAACCTTGAAATTGGTTACCTCTAGTTTTCTTCCTAACCAAGCCTTAAATGGTGTCTTTCCATGTACAGCCTTAGTGGGACTATTGTTCTACAAAAATACTAATGTCTAAAATGCTTCGGCCCAAAACTGATCACTGAGTTGACGTCCTTTTAGCATGCACCTTGCCATTTCCATAATATACATGTTTTTTCTTTCTGCTACACCATTTTGTTGAGGTGTTTTAGCCACAAAAGGTTTTCTTTGAATACCATGAGCACGGAAAAAATAACTAAATACATGATATTCATATTCATCGCCTCTATCACTGTATAATATTTTAATACGATGACCACTTTTATTTTCAACCATGGCCTTAAATTGTTGAAAAATAGCAAAGACATCATACTTGTTCTTCAAAAAATAAACCCATATTTTCTAAGAAAAATCATCAAAGAATGTTAAAAAATACATAGCTCATCTAAGAGATGGACTTCTTATGGACCCACATACATCACTATGTACAAGTTCAAGTACCTGAGATGCTCATGTTTTGTTTTTATCAAAATTGAACCGATGTTGTTTATCTGCAGAACATGCTTTGCATACACCCTTCTCTTCTTTAATGTTAGGCAAACCATTCACCAAATTATGTTTATGAAACGATTTTAAGTAAAATTAATTAAGATGCACATATCTTTCATGCCATAACTTATTGTCTAAAGTTGAATAGGTTAAAAAGCTTGTTGTTATTATGGTATGCCATCAAACTTATACATATCATTGCATCTCAACCCTCTAGCAATGGTATTATTATTGTGATCTTTAATCAGACATCGTTTCTTATCAAATATAACTATATAATTTTCATCAATAATCTCACTAATAGAAATCAAGTTCGTCTTCAAGCCAAGAACAAATAGCACATTATGTATAATTTGAACACAATCACTTAAAATTCTCATGGGCACATCTCATTTTCCTTGTACTTCATTAATATTATCATTACAAGGAATATTAATTTAATTATTATTGAAAGCAAGTTTGAGAAAGACTTCTTGTTTGAGGGTCATATGCTTTTTGGCCTCTGAGTTAATATACCAAACACATTGCGAAGCGGAAATATCATTATGAGAGGCCATAAACAAATAATCATTGGAAATTTCTTGTAAAGCAATTGTATTACTCTCAACAAAATGACTTTTGAATTCTGTCTCCTCTACTTCTTCCTCTAGATTGACCTCTAGTTCTATTATTTGTAGCTTCATGCTTTTGTTTAATATAACATTCGTATTCATTATGATTATTCTTGCTACAATAATTGCAATGTTTAGAACTTTGAGAAATACTTATCGGGCATAAAGAATGTTGCCTCCAATTTTGATTTGAAGAATTTTGTCTCCAATTTTGATTCCAACTATATCGTCCACCTCTGCATCCTATTTCACGGCCTCTTCCTCTATGCCTTTCTATAAAATCCCTACTGTGGTTCTGCAAAGTCATTTTTCTTGAGTCTATGTTCTTCATGTAGAAGAAACCCTACAATTTCTTCAAATGTAGGGGTTTCATTTCGAGAAGAAATTCAAAATGATGTAACAAAATTTTGATACTCATTAGGCAGACTATTATATAAGATAGTGATGAACTACTTATCTTTAATATTTGAATCAATCACAGATAACTCATTTTTAAGTTCTTGCGACTTATGAATATGATCTCTAGGGGAATCCATGAAACTGTGCATTTTTAAACTAGTCAACTTTGTTGCCGCCTCTTACGCACCTAGGGTTAACATAGCAAAAATCTTCAAGCTACTAGGTGAGTCCTTGGGGGCAACTCTGAGTCAAGTACTGTCACTTGATCTTGACTCCTGTTGGAGCATAGGCCGCAGCTAGGGTAAAGCTGCCAAATTTGGGGAAAAAACCACTAAGTTTTGAAGGAAAAGTGCTAATTTTGAGTAAAAGCACCATTTTTGGGTAGAAATGAACAGTGTGCGGTACGGCGCCAGATGGACGAGCTCACCGCAGATTGCGAGCCGGAAATCGCGGAGCTCGCGTGCACAAGTCAAAGGAAAGAGTAAATAAGGTGGCCGAGTAGAAAGCTCAACCACCACAATAAATGAAGCGGCGGAAGAGGGCTCAGCTACCCTCATTAAGGCAAAGTACAGGAGTTATGGTTGCTCGGACCAAGCAAGAGCAACGGGCCGAAGCATTGAAGGCGAAGGACAAGGAGCAAAGAACGATGAAGCGGCTCCCATACCGGCGATCTGCGCCGAAAATCGCGGAGTCTGCAGGAAGCTGCGACGTGACTATAAGAGGCGCCTACAGTACACCTAGCCGTGTCAGTGGTTAGGGTTTTTGGGGATCACTGTTGGGAAAGGCCCACAGTTTTGAAAAGGTGCGACCCTCAAGGCCACCTATATATATGTCTAATTGAAAAAGGGAAAAGGGTTGGTTAGGTAGTTAGATAGTTGATACACTGAGTCACTTGTATTGCTGTGTCTGGTAAGGTTGTTAATGATCATTTTGTGCATGTAAGAAGGCCGCGATATCGCAGGAAGACCGCTTGGCGTAAGGGCCAGTGTATGTATCGACCAGTCGCAAGAGGACTGAGAGGGGAATGTAATTGTATGTCTTTTTCATTGTAATATCTGTAGAAGAAGAGAATAGATCTAAGAGAAGGGCTCCCAGCTGTGTGCGTGGAGTTTCCCAGAAAGATCTAAGGCTGCAGCTGTGTGCGCAGCGGAACTGTGTTATCCCCATCTCAAGAATATAAAACACAGTTCCCGTGGGCGTGGCTTCCCCCCTGGACATGAACCACATAATTCTTCTTGTTGTGGTGATGCTTTATGTGACTGTATTTCTTTGCTTTACTGTCTATGTTTCCATGAATGTTTCGCTATCTTTATGAATGAGTATGTAAAGTAAATCCTTGAAGCTCCCTTAGAAGTGTACTTGTGCATTGTCGAAGGAGTCTGTAAGAACACTGTCGCCGCAGCGCTTAAGGAGTGTGTTACTGCGTTGTGGCACAAGGGGAGAGACGATACATAGTGTATCGAAGGTAGCGGGTAAAAGACTCGTGCGCAGGTACGGAGCTACCGCGCAGCTCGGCTGAGAAGAGTGAGTCCCGCGCTGTAGCACTGTGAGACCTGTGAAAGAGTAAGACGCTCTGTTCCAGGGTTACCTGCAAGAAGGGAAGGGAGAAGACTGTAGACTCCACACCACCTAGGTTAAGGAAACCTGATTCCTTAGCCCCCCCATAGCCACTTCGGGTGAGACTTCGGGCTGCTGCGCAGCTCGTTGCCGAAAGGGCCAGTGCGCCAAAGGGGTGTTTGTTGCTGCGCATCCTGAAAACCCGGGTCTGTCCAGAAAGCAGCCAACAAATGGTTCCGTTGTCGGCTTTAACCCTACTATTTTGAAGGCAATGTGGTGCTGGAATCCTATAGCTAAAGAAATTCAAGAGTGGTTTGATTCAAAGGCTAGAGAGTTCGTTGAACGTGAAAATAGAAGCCCTAGGCTTCAGACAGAAGACTGGTTGCAGAAGCATATTTATACTGAGCTTCACGAAATCTTCTTTGTAACATTTGCAATCGAGTTGCATGAGTGGGTATCCAGGCTAGCAGATACTGGACCCACTGTGCATGTTGATCAACCTATCGTTTGGATGCCTGAGCTAGTTACCATTGTGAAGCGGGTAGATAATCCTGTGTCCCGCGCAGTAGACTTTTGGTTGAACAGTCTGCTGGAAGGTTTCATCACCGAGTTTGCAGTAGATATGAGAAAGAGCTTCAGCGAGGCTGAGAGGAGCTTCTTCAAAGCATACAAGGGTAAGTTCTTAAATTCTCTGAACTTGTGGATTAAAATGCTCTTATATGAAAAAGGAAAACTATGCATAGCTTCCGATGAATAGCATAGACAAGTAATGTCCGCAGATTCTGATAGTGATCTTGAAGTTATTGGTTGCACTCATAGCGGAAAACGGTATAAAGTAGGCCTCGACCAGCATTCTTTTGAGTCTATCCCAGAAGATAGTCGAGCTCGTAGAGCGAGCCATATAGAGAGACAAGGGAGTGCTCATATCCCTTATCACCCTTTTACACCGCAAAAGCCAGACGGGGCTCAGCATAACCCCGCAGTAACACCCTCTAGTAGCCCGCACGGTACTTCTAGTACCTCAGCCCTACCTTTGTTTAACTATCCCGGAGGTAGTGCCACAGCACCTCCACATCAACCTAGCGCAAGAAGGATGGGTGATGACATGAAGCTACCAACCTTTAGAGGAACAGGGCTAGAAGACCCTGAGCAGCACTGGTTTCTATGTGAAGCCATTTGGACGATTAAGCAAATTAATGATGATGATGTTAAGTTGGTTCAGTTAGCAACCACACTAAGAGAGAGAGCCTTAACCTGGTTTATGAAATACTCAGCAGCACAGAATAGGACGCTTGCTGATGTAAGAAGTGCTATGATTAAAGAATTCAAGAAACCTAAATCAGAATCACAATGCATAACAGAACTCAAAGACATAAAACAGTTACCTACAGAATCAGTATGGGACTTTGACCAGAAGTTCAAAGCCTTGATAGATCAAGTAAGCTTTGAGTTTGCACCGCAACAGCATAAAGAATGGTTCATTGCTACGCTGCTTCCTCATATTAGACTTCCTCTTATGCAACAGAATCTCACTACTCAAGAACAAGCTCTAGAGATGGCTATGAAACTAGAAGCTTCACCAATTGTTGGAACAAGCAACGATGTTGCGCAGTTGCAGAACCAAATAGCAAACCTAACTTTGCAAGTGCATGATATTAAGAAAGGAAAGGATGTTAAAGAAGAAATTTGGTGTACAAAGTGTAGAGCACAAGGACATTCAAAGGACCATTGTCCTGTTTTCATAGATTATATTGCAACTGGAGCACCTAACCCTTTACCACAGGCTCAAGGGCCTTGGTGTGAAATCTATAGAACTAGACGCCACAGACCACAAGAGTGTCACTTGTTACAGAAATATGTACAAACTCCAAAGAATCTATATTGCAATTTCTGTAAATCAGTAGGCCATGATGAGAACAATTGCAGAGCATATGACCTTATGATAGAAAGAAAACATGATGTTTATAGAGTACAGTCAGAACCACAGGGACCCACAGCAGGTCCGCAGTATGATCCAGCTCGCGAAGGCCGAGGAGGAAATTACAGGGGCCGAGGATGCGCGGGAGGCTTTGGTCGTGGAAGAGGACAGATCACTTTCTATAACTGCGGAGCTCAAGGCCATTATGCAAGGGATTGCCAAAACCCTACAACCACCTGCAGATACTGTAAATCTTATGATCATGTCATTGAAGAATGCCCTCAGTTGATGGCCAAGATGCAAGAAAAGAAGCCACAGGTTAACTAGAATATTCAGTTGATTGCAGCGAAAAAAGAGAACCAGATCCCACAGTTAATATAGTGACGCGCAGTGGTGCAACCACTGGTGCGCCAGAGTCGGGAACTGGAAAGCCAGCACCACAATGGGTGCGCCGCGCTAATATTAAACCATCCCCGCTTGACCTACAGAAGCAAAAAGAAGCATTCAAGCAAGATCAAGAGTATTTCTCAGATCCGCGAGCTTCAAGTTCTGTCGCATCACCGCACAATGATATCAGACCGCATGTGCCAAGTCAAGAGAACCTGGTACAAGAGCAGGCTACTACATTTGGAAGTCCCGATGGGGAGGATACACTAGGCAGTGTTCATGCTTTCCTGAGAAGTTGCTTAAAGATGTTGCGCAATGAAAAAGCAACTATGGAACTCCAACACCTGTTGGATCAGTGTCAACAATCTGCTTCGATGAACACACCGCAACGTGTTGTTCATCAGATCAGGAGTCATACTAGAACTGGAAGAGAGATGAGACTCACAGTGCAGATTGGAGCATTTGAAATGGACGAAGTCATTTTGGATTTAGGCTCAGAAGTTAATGTTCTCACCATGCAGACATGGGAATAGATGGGTAGCCCTCAGCTTATCAGATCTCCTATCCATCTAAGACTAGCAAATCAGCAACGAGTTTCTCCATTCGGCAGATTACCCAATGCACCCATTGATATTGAGGGAGTAAGAAGTTCTGCAGACTTTGAAGTAATCAAAATTCTGGATGACAGTAGACCTTACCCAGCACTTTTAGGCATAGACTGGGAATTTGATAATCTGGTTGTTATTAATTTGAAGAAAAGACAGATGACCTTTGAGGATGACCAGATTAGGGTCATTGCACCACTTGATCCCCTTCAAGGACCACGGTATATTGAACCCATTTGAGCAGAAGAAGAAGTGCGCCACATGGAAAGTTTGTATCAGATGACTGCTAGTCATAATGATTATGTCAATCCCACAGCGGACGGCCATATCAGCTGGCGATGCGATAGCTCGTGCGCATCAGATTCAGAAGCAGGACTGGAAAACTGGCAGAATCGCTTACATGAGGTTTCTGCAAGGCGTTGCGCCATGATGACTAAATCCATTCAATGGATTGGCACAGAATTGAATAACACTCCAATCTTTGATGGTTTAACTGGAGTAAGTAAATTCATACATGCATATGAACAAGAAATCCCAAATGAGCAACGCATACAAGCATTGGATGTAGCACTGCGCGCTACACCCGCAAGATGGTGGGGTGCGCATAAGGAAAATATCGACACATGGCAAGACTGTCGCAGGTTGATACTGCGCAGATTTCAAGAGACTACAGTAGAAGTTTTGCGCAAATATGATGGACAGAGTCACCCCAGGTCACACGTTGAAGCATGTATTCAGCAATGGTCAGATATTCCAGAGGATGAGTGGGTTCACCTATTCATCCACACGTTGGATATAGTTCCAAGGAACTGGTACACTAAAACAGAATTGCGCAGAGGCACTATCACTTGGCCTCTCATGATTGAAAGTTTTCAACTCACTTTCAGCTTTGAGTCAGAACATCCAAGCATCGATCAAGCTTTAAAGTGTATTAGAAAGAAGGTATTTGGAAAATGTCCTTTACCAGAGTATTCTCAACCAGATTGGGCTGTCCAGATGGAACATGCCCTGGAATGCTACAATTTCGCCACTGGAGAAGAGGATGATGATCCTCGCAACATCAATATTCCAGATTCAGAAGGGACGCGCAAAGTCGAAGGCCCTCAGCTTGATATCCCTGCAATTACAGAACACATCAAGCTCAAGAAGATTAACATTGGTACAAAAGCCGAACCCAAGGTTGCCTCTATAGGAGATTATTGGGATGAAGAAACTGTTGACCATATTGCAGATTTACTACATGAGTACCAGGATATCTTTCCTACCAAGTTTACAGAAATGAAAGGCATCCTAGGAGATTTAGGAGTTATGCGCATACCTTTGAAAGTGGATGCTAAGCCAGTAAAACAGCGCCCGTATAGGTTGAACCCGCGATATAAAGAAAAGGTCAGAGAAGAAATTGATAAGATGCTCGCAGCAGGTATCATTGAGCCAGTAGAGGAAAGTGATTGGATTAGTCCTATGGTGGTACAAGAGAAAAAGACAAAAGGTGAAATAAGAATCTGCGTGGACCTGCGCAAGCTCAACGACGCATCAGCGCATGATCCATTTCCTACGCCCTTTACAGACGAAGTGCTTGACAATGTTGGAGGACAAGAGGCTTACTCCTTCACTGATGGCTTTTCAGGATACCATCAGATCAGAATCCATCCAGAGGACCGCCATAAGACCACTTTTGCGACTGAATGGGGCTCATTCCAGTATACGGTAATTCCCTTTGGTCATAAAAACGCTCATGCTATTTTCTCTAGAGTTGTTGTTGCTGTTTTTAAAGAATTCATTCATAAGTTTCTAGAAGTCTATTTTGATGACTGGACTGTGTTTGGTTTACTAAAGAACCATATAGGGAATCTAAGGATGATGTTAGAAAAATGTAGACATTATCAGATTTCCCTTAACTTGAAAAAATGTATCTTCTGTGCTCCTTTCGGTATTTTGTTGGGTCACATTGTGTGCAAACAAGGACTCATGATGGATCCTGCGAAGGTTGCCATCATTGCTAACTTGCCTGTGCCCAACTCAGTCAAACAATTGTGCACTACATTGGGACATACAGGATACTACAGTAAATTTATCAAGGGTTATGCAAAGATCACTGCGCCTATGGAAAGACTATTGAAAAAGGATTCGAAATTCCAATGGACAGAAGAATGCCAACAGAGCCTGGGCACACTTAAAGGAAAGATGGTCACAGCACCTATTCTAGTTTTCTCAGACTGGAGAAAACCCTTTCATGTTCATGTAGATGCTTCTTCCATAGCATTGGGGGTTGTACTGACACAACCGGGAGAAGGAGGTATTGACCACCCCATTGCTTACTCTAGCAGAAAGCTGTCTACAGCTGAGAAGAACTACACCACTACAGAAAGAGAAGGACTCGCTATGGTGTATGCCTTACAGAAGTTCAGACACTATCTATTGGGTGCTCATTTTAAAATGTATACTGACCATTCTGCTTTGAAGTACTTGGTCAATAAGCCAGTGTTAGGGGGAAGAATTTGCAGATGGCTACTCCTCTTCCAGGAGTATGATTTTGAGATTATTGTGAAGCCAGGTAGATTGAATGCAGGACCTAACCATTTATCTAGGATAGAGTCAGGGGAGGAACCTACAAATTTGGAGGACAATCTGCCTGATGCGCAGCTGTTTTCTATTCAAGCAGTAGACGAATATTATTCCGATATTCTTGAGTTTCTCACTACAGGACAAGCACCAATTGAGTTCGCAATGCAGCAGAAGAAACAACTTGTTGTCAAAGCCGCAGACTTCACTTTGATAGCAGGCCAGCTCTATAAGTTGGGCCCTAATAAAGTCTTGCGTAGATGCATTTTACCGCATGAGAATAATTCCATCATCGCAGAAGCGACTGGAGATCCCTATGAGACCCTTACCGCGGGGCTCAACCAGTACTTGAAGGAGCAATTTCACGAGATGCGTGCCTCTCAGGCCAATATCAGAAGTGCTCTGAACCTGCAGCTCGTGGAGTTGAAAGGTCTCGCAGGATGAATTGCGCAGACCCATGCGCCATCATCCGGCTCGCAGGCGCCGCAAGCATCTACAGGCACCGAGTGGGTTGAAGTACCTACAGAAAGGCACACTGTCGTCCACATCCCGCCTGCAAGCATGACACTCCCGGATCCTCTGACTGCACCGCAGGTAAGCACGGTTGGCCCTGTTGAAATAAATTTGTCACTAATTCCGTTGGAAACTCTACAGTTGGTTCAGGAGCAGGTCTCTACTGAGCTGAGAGCTAGGGAGCTCTCCACATTCCATGCCAATCAAAGACTGCAGACGCAGGAAGTAGAGCTAAGGGCAGGCTATAAGGAGATCTCTACGCAGCTTGAACTTCACGAAGCGCAAGACACTAGGCTAAGGAATGTCGTCGATAAAATCACCCAGGAGCTGCCAGCCTGCCAGATTCAAACAGACCTTCCTTTAGTTTAGAAAGTGCAACGCATTGGCAGAAGGGCGCAAGCCCTAGAACAGCAAGTAGTTGCTATGGCTGAGGACCATAGAAAGCAGCTCGCCGAGTTGGAAGCTCGTGTCGTAGTGCCTCCCGTAGATGAGAAGCAAGAACGACTTGAAGCACTGCGCATAGCTTCTACCCAAATGAAGTCCAGAACAGATGAAGCCCAGCAGTTAATGACGCAAGCTATGCAGGCTTGGGCTGAGCTCGAGAAGCTCCCTTCTAAAGTATCCCTTTTGGAACAGGTGGAAGCAGCAGAACAGTCCCTAACTGTTCTGAACGAAGAAGCTAAGCCCTTGGAAGGCTTAGCCAAAATGAGAAAGATGAGCGAAGTCCGCAAAGTCCAGCAAGAACTGAACAGGCTCAGAAACAAAGATGCTACTCTTGCCAACATCATTCAGTCGTTTATGGATGAGTATGCTGAACTTGCTGCCCAAGCAGAGGCCAAGGTCAAAGCATTTGCTGAGTCTCAAGAGTTGGTCGACGGCGTGCAGACAGCCACGAAATGCGTGCAAGACATGGACTCCGCTATTGCGTAGTGGAAGAAAGCCTTCGCTGCGACCCAAGCAAAGTCAGATGCACAACTAAAACAACCGCAAGCTAGTGCGAGTGGCTTGGGGACGAGCCACAAGTAAGTGTTAGGGGCATGTTGGAGCATAGGCCGCAGCTAGGGTAAAGCTACCAAATTTTGTGGAAAAAGCACTAAGTTTTGAAGGAAAAGTGCTAATTTTGAGGAAAAGCACCATTTTTGGGCAGAAATGAACAGTGCGCGGTACGGCGCCAGATGGACGAGCTCACCGCAGATTGCGAGCCGGAAATCGCGGAGCTCGCGCGGACAAGTCAAAGGAAAGAGTAAATAACGTGGCCGAGTAGAAAGCTCAACCACCACAATAAATGAAGCGGTGGAAGAGGGCTCAGCTACCCTCATTAAGGAAAAGTACAGGAGTTATAGTTGCTCGGACCAAGGAAGAGCAATGGGCCAAAGCATTGAAGGCGAAGGACAAGGAGCAAAGAACGAGGAAGCGGCTCCCATACCCGCGATCTGCGCCGAAAATCGCGGAGTCTGCAGGAAGCTGCAACGTGACTGTAAGAGGCGCCTACAGTACACCTAGCCGTGTCAGTGGTTAGGGTTTTTGGGGATCACTGTTGGGAAAGGCCCACAGTTTTGTAAAGGTGTGACCCTCAGGGCCACCTATATATATGTGTAATTGAAAAAGGGAAAAGGGTTGGTTAGGTAGTTAGATAGTTGATACACTGAGTCACTTGTATTGATGTGTCTGGTAAGGCTGTTAATGATCATTTTGTGCATGTAAGAAGGCCGCGATCTCGCTGGAAGACCGCTTGGCGTAAGGGCCAGTGTATGTATCGACCAGTCGCAAGAGGACTGAGAGGGGAATGTAATTGTATGTCTTTGTCATTGTAATATCTGTAGAAGAAGAGAATAGATCTAAGAGAAGGGCTCCCAGCTGTGTTATCCCCATCTCAAGAATATAAAACACAGTTCCTGTGGACGTGGCTTCCCCCCTGGACATGAACCACATAATTCTTCTTGTTGTGGTGATGCTTTATGTGACTGTATTTATTTGCTTTACTGTCTATGTTTCCATGAATGTTTCACTATCTTTATGAATGAGTATGTAAAGTAAATCCTTGAAGCTCCCTTAGAAGTGTACTTGTGCATTGTCGAAGGAGTCTGTAAGAACATTGTCGCCACAGCGCTTAAGGAGTGTGTTACTGCGCTGTGGCACAAGGGCAGAGACGATACATAGTGTATCGGAGGTAGCGGGTAAAAGACTCGTGCGCAGGTGCGGAGCTACCGCGCAGCTCGGCTGAGAAGAGTGAGTCCCGCGCTGTAGCGCTGTGAGACCTGTGAAAGAGTAAGACGCTCTGTTCCGGGGTTACCTGCAAGAAGGGAAGGGAGAAGACTGTACAATCCACACCACCTAGGTTAAGGAAACCTGATTCCTTATCCCCCCCATAGCCACTTCGGGTGAGACTTCGGGCTGTTGCGCAGCTCGTTGCCGAAAGGGCCAGTGCGCCAAAGGGGTGTTTGTTGCTGCGCATCCTGAAAACCCAAGTCTGTCCAGAAAGCAGCCAACAACTCCTCCATTTAGGATTAACTCCTAACAAAGCCAAGGGGGGTAGACCCTATTAATATTACTAAGGCTTTTAGGTACTTAGCTCTTATGGGTGAAAAAATGTTATTTAGGAGTTTTTTGGAATTAAAATATTTGATCAAGACTATTGCAAGATGAAAATAATTATACAGCACATATGAATATAAATATCACGACAAGATAAAATTAAAATAAAATAACCAATATCAAAGACCAGTGTCATGGAGTCAGATTAAATGTTGTTATAAAAGTAAATGTTTTGCAATTGTGTTCTTGGTCAAAATAACCAATATCAAAGACCAGTGTCATGGAGTCAGATTAAATGTTGTTGTAAAAGTAAATGTTTTGCAATTGTGTTCTTGGTCAATTTTAGGAATTATTAAAGGATGAGTTGATTAAAGGGAAAATGGGAGCTCCTGATATACCGTGAGGTACAAGGAGTGATGTCCGGAAATTGGGAAAACGTGGCTCCTCACAAAGACGGGTGGGCTGGAGCAGAGTTTCGAGAGCGTGTTCAGCACTACATCATCAAGGATGTAGTCTAACGGTGCCCTAAGGTCACTCTCCAGTGCAAAGATGAGCAATGAAACCAAACCTTATCACCCAACCTGGAACTTGTGTGGAACCCGATGCTGGTCATGTCGCTGCTTGTACTTAGTGTTGAATTTTCCAAAATGTCATGGCCCTGTTGGCGGATGTGTTGGATTCGTTCAACAAATCTAGTGGCCTTATCAGCCTCGGTCTAAGCATGGGAAGATTCCTCCCGTATAGATGCAATGGGCAGAGATACATCAATTGGGGCCAGTGGTTGGAACCCCAGCACACTTGAAAAGGATTGTGGCCGGTAGAGCTATGAAGAGATCTGTTATAGCTATGTTGAACATAAGGAAGGTTCTCATCCCATTTGCAGGGATGTTTTGAATTGTACATTCTCAGAATATGCACAATCATTCTGTTGACTACCTATGTTTGTCCATCGATTTGGGGGTGGAAGGAAGTCGATTTAGTGAGCTTGGTATCCATCAATGACCATAGGCTGGACCAGAAAGTGCTTAGGAACCTGCTATCTCGATCTGATATGATAGTTTGTGGCAGCCCAAAATGAACCCAAACACGCTCGAAGAAGAGCTTAGCAGTGGCTTTGGCAGAGATGTTCTTCTTGCAAGCTATCAGAATGGCCATCTTAGAGAAGCGATCCACGACCACAAACACACAATCATTACCATGCTTGGTTGAAGGTAGTCCAGACATGTAATCCATGGAGATGGATTCCTAGTGTCCATCAGGAGTGGGCAGAGGGATGTACAACCCCTGTTTTTTTATGGCAGGTTTCGCGATGGCGCAAGTAGTGCAGGATCTGATGTATCGACCGACATCTTGTCGGAGCTTGGGCCAATAAAAATACTTCTGCAATATGGCCACTGTCTTTTCGGTGCCGAAGTGCCCTGCCACTTGACTGTAATGCGCTTCCCAAATCATCTTCGCACGCTCGCTTGAAGGAACACAGAGATGGCCCAGGTGACATAGCAATCCTTCTTAGAGATGAAATTCTGTCACGGGTGTGCCTGCACATAGGGCTTGATAGATGGGAGAAAAATCAGGATCACTGCTATGTAGTTGAGGCCACCTGACGAGGCTTGAACACCGTGATCAGTGCTGCTACTGGAGGTCGACTGAGGCAATCAGCGACTCGATTGGTGCTGCCCTTCTTATATTTAATGTTCAAGTGGAATTGCTGCAAGTAAGTGGACTGCTTCTGGTGGCGGTCATTCTGTAACTTTCCTTGGGTTTGCATGAACTGTAGGGGCTTGTGATCAGTGTGGATGACCGTTTCTTTTCCTAGGATGTAATGCTTCCATTGGCGGTAGGCTTGGAAAATGGAATACATTTCCTTGTCATATGTGGGGTACTTACGGACTGCATCTGAAAGTGTCTCACTGTGATATGCCATTGGATGGCCATGCTGAGTGAGGACTGCACCAATAGCATAGTCTGAAGCATCTGTCTCAATCTCAAAGGGTTGTTGCAGATCTGGTAAGGAAAGGACAGGCGTTTAACATAAGCGTTGCTTCAGCTCCTCAAATGCTTATTGTTGTGGCTTGGACCAAATGAACTTCGCCTTAGATCCCCCGTTTGTCACCTGGCTAAGGGACCAAGCAATATTAGAGAATCCCAACACAAATCTGTGATAGAATATTGCAAGGCCTAGGAAGCTGCGAAGATCTATGAGAGTTGTCAAGGTTGGCCAATCGCGAATGGCTTGGATCTTGGTTGGATCCACATGAACACCATGTTTTTCCACGGTGTATCCAAGATACTGAACCCTCTCCATGCCAAATGAGCACTTCTCTAGATTGGAGTATAACTTGTGTTGTCGCAGAGTGCTGAGGACCTGGTGGATATGCTGCAAATGTTCCGCCCATGTTCTGTTGTAGATGAGGATGTCATCTAGATTTACGACCACAAAAGAATTGGTGAATGGACATAGGATATCGTCCATCATCCTCATAAAGGTTGTTGGAACATTAGTCAATCTGAAAGGCATGACCAACCACTCAAAAAGTTCGTCCTGAGATTTGAAGGCAGTCTTCCAGACATCGGTCTGCTCAATTGGCACTTGATGATAGCCATACTTTAGATCAATCTTGCTGAAATATTTGGCACCCTTGAGCTGGTCAAGAAGGTCGTCGATCTGGGGAATGGGATACTGATTCCAGACTGTGATCTTGTTTAGATCTCGGTAGTCAATATATAGTCGCCATGTCCCATCTTTCTTCTGTACCAACACAATTGGGCTCCCACAAGGTGGGGATTTGGGTCGAATGTGACCCTTTTGGATTAAATCTTGAATCTGGAGTTTGATTTCTTCATTTTCCATGAGGGGACGCCTGTATACTTGCCCGTTAGGTAAAGGCACGCCAGGTATCAAATCAATGGGATGCTTGACCTTGCAATGTACTGGCACCCTAGCAGGTGTGGTGAAGATGTCCTTGTATGCTTCCACGATCTTGTCCACATGTTTCTATTCTGCATAGGGGCTTTGTGTGGAGGTGGTGGATGTTACTGCGATCTTTCGTTCTCCTTCAGAAAGAACCATGAAGAGGATGAATTTCCCTGTCTGGGAGATTACCTTCCTGCACTGCTTAGCTGTGATGAGGAACATTGCAATAGTGGGAAGTGTCTTTGCTATCCTGTAGAGTTTCTTTACCAAAGTAATAATGACACTACGAGGTCTAGACTCATACACAGCATGATGTTTCCGCATATATGGTTGTCCTAAAAGAACATCACAAACTTCAAGAGGGGCAATATCACACATTACCTCATCTTTGAAGGGCTTGATGTCGTAGGAGAGGCAGCACTGTTGACTGACGTGAATGTCTCGTCCCTGGCTCAGCCAATCGATATTGTATGGTTGGGGATGTGGAACCGTCGGAAGCTTCAATCTTTTGACGACCTCGATTGAGATGAGGTTCTTCTGACTACCACTATCAACAATGAAATGTAGTGGAGTCCCCTGCACCCATAGTTGAGAATGGAAGAGGCGCTCCCCTTCCTCTGGATCCTGTGACTCTTCTGGTTGGATCCTTGCGGTTGCGATGGTGGCACTCGGTTCCGCGTCAATGATCTGCTTTCCCCTTTCTTTCTCTACATCAGAGTCTGAGTCGGAGTTTGGATCCGGGGATTTCGTCTCAGCTAACAAGGATTGTTTTGAGCGGCATTCATCAGTGTTGTGTCAAGGGATCTTGTGGAATTCGCACCACTTTCCAATGTCCTTCTTCGATTTCCCATTACCCTTCTTCGCATGCGGATTGGGATGGTTGTCGGAGATTTGGTTGACCTTGCTCTGTCCTTTTCCTTGTGAATTAGGTCAACCTTTTCCAAGCTTCTGCTGCTGATTTGCAAACCCAAAATCCCGCTTGTTCTTTTGCTTAAACTTCTGCTCAATCTTGAGGGCATACCTATAAGCTGCTCCTTGTGAGGATATGTCCAGGAAATCCATCTCCATCTGAATGTACTTGTGCAGGCCACTACGATACTTTAGGACCAAGTGTCGTTCAGAGTCTCTAATACCTAGTTTGCAGTTTGGAGCGTAGGGTATGGAACATGTTGGTAAACTTTGGCACTGTTTGGTCTCTCTCCTGGCGCAAAGTTGTCCACCTGGTGTACTGGTCATCATACTTTCTGACTGGGTAGAACTCCTCCTTGACGACATCGACAAAAGCCTCCCAAGTGGGGTCTATCCTAAATAGTTCATACTCTTCTCTTGCTTGCCTCTCGCAGTACCCATCCCACCAGTCTTTGACATGGGGGAGGGACATAAGGAGCGCAAATGTGATCTTTTCACTGTCGGAAAAATTTTGAACAAAGAAGTAACCCTCTAACAAATTTAACCATTTCTCCAAAGCATCTACATCTATCTTGCCTTCAAATAAGCGAATGTCAAAATTAACTTGTACCTTGAATGGAGTCGCACCCCTGAAACGGCTGCTCCTTGAAGGTGCATATGCCGTCGTTGGCATTCTTAGAAAGATCTGGGCGAAATTATCCATCACCTCATTCCACTGTCGCGCGAGGGATTCCTCGAGCAACAGCTTAATAGGATCTCCTACTCTGTCATCTCTCTTTTATTCCCCCGCCAAGTGAGTCTGCTTGGACCGACGGGAGGGGTTTGACCCAAGCTCAACTAGTTCAAGACCCAACTCTCGATATTCAGATCTCGTCGGGGACATGCACTGAGAAACCACAAGAGCAGAACGCTCGGATACCACTGATCCGAATTTATGTAAGAACGAAATGAAAGAGCATAAATATATTCACATACACAGATATATGGCAAGAAACACAGTGATACAGTAAACTCAAATTATGTTAAATGAATGAAATAGAACAAACTATAAAATAAAAGCAGCTAGAATGGTGGTAGCTATATCTCTGAAAAGAGATGTGGAGGCTACGCTCATTCGTGACAAGTTGAATACAAAGAGAGGCCAAAAGGGCCTATTTATCATACGCATGAGGGAAAGATCCTAAATATCCAAAAACCTAACCCTAGAAGATGAACCGTCATAAAGTTTGCTGCCCTAAGGTGGTTATTTGAACAGTCAACTTCTCGGGGTCATAACTTTTGCATACGATCTTCGTTTGGGGTGCTCGATAGCCCGTTCGAAAGGTCTATTCGAGATCTACAACTTTTCATTAAAACCAAATGCATGTCGTTGGCAACCATTTGCCCCCCCCAAATCGCCAAAAAACGTCGTTTAGGGCCTCAAAACGGCCCCGGAAGTTTAGGACTCGAAAAACCATAGAAATATTACTAGAAAACTGCCAAAATGGAAAATTGTTTTGAGCCAGTGGAATAGGTAGGTGGCCACCTATATCCATTTGGATCAAGAAGCTAATTGATGGTGAGGTTCTTTCTTAACTCCCCATCTTGTCTTGAATCCTTTCAAGAAATCATCATAGGATGCATAGGAATTATCTTCAAGGCCCAGGTGCCATTCACATGCATCTTCTTCTTAGGACAGAGCAAACAGCTTCATATAGACATCATCATGTGTTTGAGTGGGATCTCTAACCCAACTGAGGAAACACTTTGAAATTTTTCCTAGATGGACTTCGACACTGATAGCATTGTTCCCTTGGAAAGTTGGAGGCTTTTCAATAGCCTTGTCGGGTAGAGTGTGTGGTTGACCTGCTATCTGAGTGAATTCAAGGGGTTTAAAGTAGGCATCACCTATAGCCATATTATTAATTTCACTTATTTTTTTAAAAAGGAAATGGATGTCTGAGAGAGACTCGGATACTAGATTTTCAAGGATCCTACGAGAAGTTATCTTACTTGTTCTCTTTCGATAAACCTTTACAGGATCAGGAATGAAATCACGTAAGCCTACAAGATTTCTCCTTGTGGAATACCTTGATTGGTTTATGGATAGTGGAGTCGCCAAATGGACCAAGTTCAAACTTCAAGGTTGTTGGACTGGGTCAATCAGAAAGGTAAAAAACAAAAAAGAAACTAAGGGTAGGTCGAACTCCAGGAATAAAAATATTTATCCCCGACAACGGCGCCAAAATGTTGTCGCCTCTTACGCACCTAGGGTTAACGCAGTAGAAATCTTCAAGCTGCTAGGTACATCCTTGGGGGCAAGTCCGATTCAAGTACTGTCACTTGATCTTGACTCCTCCATTTAGTCTTAACTCCTGACGAAGCCAAGGGGGGTAGACCCTATTAATATTACTAAGGATTTTAGGTACTTACCTCTTCTGGATGAAAAAATGTTATTTAGGAGTTTTTTAGAATTAAAATATTGGATCAAGACTATTCCAAGATGAAAATAACTATACGGCACATATGAATATAAATATCACAAGATAAAATTAAAATCAAATAAACAATATCAAATACCAGTGTCGTGGAGTCAGATTAAATGTTGTTGTAAAAGTAAATGTTTTGCAATTGTGTTCTTTGTCAATTTTAGGAATTATTAAAGGATAAGTTGATTAAAGGGAAAATGGGAGCTCCCGATATACCGTGAGGTACAAGGAGTAATGTCAGGAAATTGAGAAAAGGTGGCTCCTCACAAAGACATGTGGGCTGGAGCGGAGTCTCGAGAGCGTTTTCAACACTACACCAACAAGGATGTAGTCTAACGGTGCCCTGAGATCACTCTCTAGTGATTCCCGCTTCTTTTGAGAAATTTCCCCACGCATTACTCAATGTTCGAGTGTCGGATTTTCACTATGTTGAGGGTTCTTAATTTTATTAATGTGAATTATTATTAGGTGTTTGATAATTAATGAGTTGTTGCGCTCTTTTCTGATTTCCCCGAGACCAGGCCAGTGCCCGCAAGGGGAAAGAGCATACTTTGAGAAACAACGGAATATTCGTTCAAATTGGAGTGCTTGAAGTATATGAAATTAAATAACAATAACTTGAAAAAAGAAATAGATAAACTTGTCGAACCTATGTGTCCCTTTATGATCAACCTCCACTAATCGGTAATGCCTTTGTGTGGAGGTGAGAGCATAGTTTGTGGCAACGAGATTGGATTTATTTAATTACTTGCGAAATGAAAAGAAAACATAAATAAATTACTTAATCAATGTATACACCCTACACAAAGTGTTAGAAAAAATCACGCTACAAAAAAGGAAAACATGAATCCCCCCAAGGGGGATGGGATGTGGGCGTTGTGTAGCCCACTTGCTCTCGTTTAATAAATGTTACAATACTTGCTGGAAGAAGTGTCTCTTAGTCCTTTTAAACTAGGATCTAAGAGCTTGCAATTTTAGAGAATGAAATATTGGTAAAGGATGGTCCTTGGAAAATATTTTTGGCACTTTCTAGTGAGAAATGGCCAGAGCTTCCTTTTCTTTTTTCTTGGACCTGCTAAAAAATAGCAAGCTTAAAACATACAAATTAGTGGGTTAATCAAATAAAATACAAAAAAAATTACAAATTTTATACTTGGAAAATTTTCAGTAAAAATGACTACTTCAAGTATAAAAAATTATGGATCTAGATCTATAATGAAAGTAGTTTTGAAAGCAGATCAGATCCAATATATGTACCTAATAAAAGAAATTTATTGATATGCAACTGTAGATCTAACTTCCACTGGGCAAGGGTAACTAAGTAACCAAGAATGTTTTTTTTATTTAATAGTGTAGAAGAAGCAAAAAACCCTGCTTCAGTCTTGAAAGATTAAGGAACCAAAGATGCCTGCAGCTCAACAGTAATTAGGCCAAGACAACCAACACCGAAGGTGGATGAGGATGCAACTAAGCTCAACCTCCTCCCTCAGATTCTTATCCTGCACTGTCACAAACACTTGCAAAAAAAGAGATTAAATCTAGAATACGTAATTAACAGAGATTAGAAGGGCATTAGTACAACTAAATACACCTGTTGCTTCACTATCTCTAATTAACCAAGCATTTATAAGCAAATCAAAACAATGAATGCTTATACTATAGGCACAAAGGTCGTCTAAGCTAGATAATCAAAAATTGCAAAATGACAAGGGATTAGCAAGATATCACCTCAGAACATCAACCAAACATACATCCAATGGGATAGATGCACAGCATATGGCCTCCAAAGCCTTTCAACTTTATTCCGAAGAGAAACATAAACAAATTACATGAACAGAGGTTCAATGCTATCCTTCATATGCAAATGAGGAGCCAAGATCTTGTTTAAATAGAAAAATAAGAGAGCGAGCGGGGGGGATGCACTTGGTGAGTTGGAGACCGATTGGAATGAGGTGTAATGAGTTGGAAAAGGCTGAAAATCAGCTTCTTTCCACTTTCCAACTCCACCTCACCACTTTATCTTACACTTGCCAATTTCCTTCTTGGGAGTCACACCCCTTTTATGAGGAAATTCGCCCTCTTGAAATAGAAACATCATACTGCCTTTAAATGCCGAGAAAAAACACTCACAAGTGTTTTAGAAACCTTAGGAATATTTCCATTTTGCTTTGCCAACTCAGAAATTTCACTTTCGGCATGTTTTTTGAGTTTTGGAAATTTCTGATTTCTTTATTTTCTCCATTTTTTGGGTGTTTTTTATTATTTTTGAGTAATATTCAATTTTGGAGATAAATAATTACTCGAAAACTTATGAAAGTGGGTCTAGGGATTAAGTGGGTGCTCTAAATTAGAAAATGAACACCCCCATGTCTAATTCTTCTTCCTAACCACATTTTTTTAATAATTTTAATTTTTCCAACTAAACTATTAAAAAAAAACCTATGTTTACGGAAAAATTATTTTTTGTCGGAACTGACTCAAACTCCTAGAAGACCTAGTGTATGTCCATACGGCTCATTATTGATGGCTAGCATGTAAAAAAAGCATAGACACATAGGCTTTAATAACTTCCTAAGGTTAGACCACCATGGAAAATACTCCAGCTTTGGAGGTGTGAGTGAAAAACTCAGGAATTATACATTATTGAAGCATAGCGCATAATTCCTAAGGAAAAAACACTCTAGAGTACTCCCTTGATAGATAAACCTAAGGTAAGCCAAGCCTGTTACAAAAATGCCATGCTTAGACCAACTTATTACAATTCCCCCCAGGGGGTTTGGACATGTAAATTTACAAAAGGGCCTGAAAATGACCAGGTGAACTTCTGAACACATATGATGAACAATTTAATTGTTTAAGTCTTTGACTTCTCATTGGAAATCCACGTAAGTGCAACTTAGTAGATAACAAACTTATTTCTCAATAATAAATTTGAAGCTCAATGAAGGTTTCATATAAACTTTTCAACTTTGACAAGACATCAATTGTTGTTTTAATACTACAAATATGAGGCAAAATATAATCTTACAAGGCAAACGTGAAAAGAAGTAATGCATTTTTATTTTTCTTAGTATAATCCTTAGAAATAGAGTCTGATTTTGGAGTTGTACCTATCACAATTTCTCAAAGATCATGGTATGAAAGAATTTGTTCCACTTTTTGTTTCCAAGTAGGGTAATTATTTATGTTTAATTTATGGGATTCAGGCATCATAAAGTTATTAATATTGGTCATATATTCTAAATATGTGTATGACTGTTCTAAATCTACTAACGACTCCCATAACAAAAACCCTTGTAGCTCCCTAAATATTTAATAAAGAACCAAAAAATACTTATATTGATGGAAAAAAATACTTCTTCAATGCCCAAAAAAATAACCTCCAGTAAAACTCCCAAAACTTTGATTTTTAAAGCACAAATTTAACCCAATGTATGTACCTTGTATAAATCGCAGACTTCAGTGCAACTTCTCGGATGGCTATGGCTCGGATACTTCCGACAACTAGGGCAGAGATCATCTGAACTTTCATTAGGTTGTTGTATTTCCTCTTCATGGGGGCTCAATACATGTAATCAACGGCATAATTCTTCACTCATTCGATCATTTGACTCTTCTTTCAAGTGTGACTTCTGTGTCTTTCTTTACGGATCTTCCACCTCTTCCTTTATGTTCCTGAACGTGGGTTCCTTTAATGCAAGATTCGACTCCTCCATCGGCCATCTTAACTTCAAAACATGGACCCGAGTCTTCTACAAATTGTCTTAACTTCAAATATGTTCGACAGTGTGGCGACTCGTTTTAATCAACGGTGTTAATCTTTAATCCACCTCTACATCTTCCTTTCATTTTTCCTCTTCGTGAATGTGACTTTTCCTCTACGACACGACTTGGCTCAGCCCTCATCTAACAGCGGCTTACCTTTTTTTCTTTTTCTTTTTCTTTTTGATATGCCTCGACTCTCACAAGTCGCAACAACTCCAACTCTGTTTGGGGGGTCGATACCTCCCCAAAATTGTCTTGTTCTTTACACAACTTTTTCAACTCAAGGTCACAGTCACAAGTTCTTTTCCTCTTGCGCGAACTTCCACACGAACATACACAATCACTAGCCTACAGTGGCAAATTCCGTCTCAACTTCTCTTCAAAAAATCTCGATGTGCCAAACTCTAACTTGGCACCAAACTCTGAAACAATCACTATGACCGTGACTCTAATACCATGTCAAATAAACTCAAAACATGCAAAAGATAAGAACACAAGGATGGAGGAACAATATATTAGTGATGTTCATCAAAGTAGATAGGATGGTGTTGTATATATCTCTATCAGGTTCTGTTATGCAAGTTAGAAACCATTCACAACTAATTTCTTAATTAATCACAAATAATTTATTTATGTATCATTTATGACTTGCCTTATGATATTAATGTCGTTTATAACTTATGACATTATTATATAGTACATACTTAGGAAATAAACATTACAATATCTAACACATCCTCTTCCTACTATCTGTGTTACCTCCACAACTTCACTTGTATGTATTCCTCACACAACTTCCTTGGTGTGTTCTCTTGGTGTGTACTACTTCTCATCCCATTTTATCATATTTACACTTTAAAAGAGATAACTAATCTCCTTAATTCTAGCAACTAACTTTCTCAATTCTTGCAACCAACCCCTTGATTCTAGCAACCAATCTCAACTAAACTCCTTAATCCTAGTAACCACCTTATCTCAACAATGAGGTGTATGGCTAAGATTATATAAAATCCAACTTACTAATATTCTAGAACCTTTAGAATATTCCATTTAGATTTCTAAGAGTAGGAAATCAAAGGAAATTAAATTCACTTTTATTTATTAAATGAAATTACAAGATGATATTATTTTCCACTTTTACTCAATGGTCACTGAGAAATTGTCTTGAACTACTTCTCACATGTTCACATCTAACCTGTGCAAGAAGGTCCTACTCAAGCTAATTTTTTCAACAGACATATCCCTAGAATGATTAAATGGAAGTTGGCAATGGAATGACAATCTAATAATTCTTCCATCCGTATGCATGTTTCCACATAAGTATTAGCTAGATAGTAACAAGCATCATAATCCAAGGCAAACCAAAGCAAAAACGCATTTATATGTAGATGAGAAATCTCACATCTCATAAATTCAAATTGCAGTGTTCAGCTTTTGCTTGGCAACTTGTAAATTGTACACGACTTCAAGACTGGATAACGAGTTAAGAAGCGACCAAAGCCAAGATGGAAGGAGCTTTGTCTAGGGTTTAGCTAGGCACAACATAAAAGGAGGTGTCAACAAAGAGATACTAAGGGATCTTCAAAACATTGAAGTTTCATTCAAAGAACAAATGGCCTCACTACATAAAAGTTACTGGTTTCTAAAAAAATAACTTCCAACTCAAATAAAAATATTAGGAAAAAGAAAAAAATAACAATAATTTGGTTATCCATGTAAATTTACCTAAGGGCGGAGATAAAGTTCAGAGCCTATTGAGATGTGGTGTGTGTGCTATGTGATAGGACCCAATGGCCTATGGGTAGTTAACCTTATGGAAAAACCATGGGCTTAATACCTTATTCACTCATGTGTCATAACCACCTACATTTTACAGTGTGTAATTGGGCTCTCAATGCCTTCATGAGTACGTTAGGTTAGCTACTAACATCTTTCCACCAATAACATCTAGAATTGAAGAAAGATGAACTAATCATCTCTAGAATAAGGATTCTCAAATCTCAAAACAAACTTCATTGCATCCATTCTAGACAAGGGAAAAGCATATCTAAAAGTTGAAAGAGTCAACGTTGCTACAAATATTTAATTAAAGGGGTCAAAGATTGTAAGTTTTAAACCTATGAAAAGAAGCAATACATACAAATTCTTAAGCAAAATAGAGATTATACTATGGCGCACACACAATACACAGAGATTTACCCTAGAAACCCTTAACCAGGAAAAACCAACAAAACTTAGAGCCATACCTCTATCTTTACCATTGTTTCTTAACCATTCACAATACAATATTTAGGTAATCCACATCATCCAAAACCCTAATCCGTTAACCCGAATTAGATATAGACCCCAATCCCTTAACCAGGATTAAATTACACATTTTGGGGAAAAACCCCAAAAATTTCGCACTCGCCTTCGGCTCATAACGGCAACGGACTATCGCCCATTGTCATTGTCCACTTCATGGAACAGGGGTAGGGCACCGACGTGCCCCCCTGTCCCTCCCACGACCCCCCCCAGGCCAAGCCACGTGCAGTGCCTGACTAATACCGCAGAGCACTAGATGAAGGTGGATCGTCAAACGACAATCCCCACACCCACATGCAAAGAATATAACACATACCCAACAAAGACAGACCATATGATATTCGACTTCACTCGGAATAAAAGTTAAGACTCGCGACAATATCATTTCTGGATGTGACCTCAAAACCTGGAAAGGCAATTAGAAAACTATAAGAATCCATGATTGTGTAGTGATAAAAACCATCTGGATGTTGTCAATGGGGCCTTGCCTGGTCAGTGAAAGCAGGGTTTTATTATAGCAGCCCCCCCACCAGACAGTGTTCAAGTCTCCCCAGCAACATGTTTGCCCTTCTAGGCTGCTTGTGTTTGAGATTGCAGCCGGGGCCAGATGCAAGTCATGTGTGGCTTTGACAGAATAGATAACACCCACTAGCGGCTTCTTAACCCAAAGATTCTGATTTGAGTGTTGTAAAGCCGGCTACAATAATTATAATAGTCTTAGATGGGGGTAGGGCACACTTGTGGCATCATGATAAAAGGAAGCTAGTCCAAAAAAAAACATGGATGTGTGTCTGTGTGTATCTTTGTTTTTCTTTCAACATCTTCTGAGAATGATTAATAGGCTAATGTTAGCACTTAGGTAGGGCAATATCTGACATTAGAACATAAGCACTAGCCACATTAGGCCACAGAACAGTTGGTTAGCCCGAAAGGACCTGCCAATGCTAAATTTGATCACATGATCAGCATCCCTGTGCATAAGAGACCATACAGAGAAGATATCATGTATGAGAGTCCACTCATTCTTTTCAAAAAAGTCTCTGAAATATATAAGCAATTTGAAAATTGATGTCAAAACTATATTGATTTCAAAACAGATGTCTTTGATAATATGACGGTTCAAATGGAGGGAAGATCATTACTTGCCATCTCGTGAGAATGATTACTTGCTTACTGATACAAAAATAAAAGTAGGTTTACATTGGAGGCATTTCATTTCTGTCACAGGTTGAAAAACTTACCGTGGCAATGTTTTGCAATATTATCTAGGCTTGCCTTAACATAAAATCATGAATTCCTGTACATGAGTTGTGGTTAAAAGAGCTACAATACATACCCTACACACTGATACCACGTCATAATACCAAATATGGGTCACATCCATACTACATTGCAGACTCCATAATGGATATCACCATTGGCTACACATCAAAGCCTCTTTGGTAGACTGTAAGTCTTTTTCAAGAATTTTGTAGCCGCCTCATCATTTCGATAACATAATACCCGTAACAGAGTATTTGGCTCTGTTGGGCTCCAAACACCTGTTGTCGGAGGTAAAGGTAACTTTGACTTGGTAGAAGATAGGCCATTGGCTTGACAAACTGCAAATCTGAAGTTCTCAATCAAGCCTTCTGTGTCAGTAGAAAACAAGGGCAAGATATCTGTCACAGGCATTGCTGCTTTTTCCACCAACTCTCCAGGAAGACCATCCCCATCAGCTTTGAACAGGTCTTTGAGAGCCACAAAATCTTGCTCTATTATTTCAGAATCGGACTTTGAAAAAGCACGAGAAGGGCCTCCTCCCAGCAATACCAACAAAAAACCATCAAAACAAGCCTTCATTAATGCTGTAAGAACACGTGTACGAACTCTGGGATTGACAGTATCAGCTATAATTTCTAGATTTAATTCAAGTTGTTCAAGAAATGGTCCTATCCTTGCACCCATCATTCCCCCAAGGTACAAACCATCCCAGAGCACAATATTCAAATCATGGAAAACCACCTTGTATGCAGTAGATTCACAAAGCTGCTGAATGCCTTCCTTACTGCCAGTTTGGGAAAGCTCAAACTTGACATCAGGCACACTTCCAATGGGTGCAAGAGCAGCTTTTGATTTCTCATTGTCTTTGGCTGAAAAATCTATCTTCCAACCATAGGATATTCTTTTTTCCAGTTGCTCCATTTCAGTTCGAATGTGATGTAAGGTGTTAATCCGAACACACAGTTGTGGCAGTGCCAAAGACTCAGAACTATTCAAGGACACTATCTGAGACTTCCTTTTCTGATGGCTTGACGATTTTTCCTTTTTCTTCCATACACCCTGAAACTTTGACCCAGTTGAGCATCTAGTAAGTGCTGGCAAAAGAGGGACGTAACTGTTCTTGGATCCTGGAAAGGTGCACAAAAAGCATATGGCAGAACTTTTATTATCATCCTTGAACATATCCCATATGCCGTATTGGCAATGATAAGAACCAATACAGTATAAGAACATAGCATATTTTTAAAAAGTTAAAACAAAGCAAAAACCAAGACACTTGTATCATACCACATCCAGATTTAGCTTGGGAAATATAGCGCTGTAGAGCTCTGTCAAGTCCAGCCACAAGATCTGGAAGTAGATCTGAATGTTGAGATAATGGCAATTCAAAGAAAGCATCCAGTGTCTCGTCAACAATCCTTAAAACTTCAACTGCTGAGGGTGCATATTTCTCCTTGTTTGCCACCGGACTCCAGGCCTGCAAGTCATAAAACATGTTTTCTTAACCACTGTATCTTCGAAAGAAGAAGCTGAATGTTCTTAATTAACAAGAGGCAGTGATTCATTTGGTGTTATTGTGATGAACTTTATGAGATGCACAAAGAATCTACCTCTATAATGAAAATGAAGCAAACATACAGACTATTTACTAAATTATTTGCTCATTTTAGTGAATTAGGCTTTCACAGTTCATTGAATCATCCATTGGGTTTTTCTGGAACAATCTGACATCTGGGTACAGTTAGATTCCCGAAACCCAAGAGATAGTTACTCATTTTAGCTTAACTAAAGATTTTGGCTAAGGTGTTTCCTCCATTCTAAATGGTTAAAAATCAAGATTCGACACCCCTTTTAGACTTCAATCATAAATGATCACAGATCACTAAAATAATAAGTTAAGCCTGTGGTTCTAAGGACCAACATTCTTATCCTCTGCTTATATCTGGATATTGCAGAAAGCACATAAGACTAGAACCCATATTTTTACTTGGACATAACTATTCTGAAAGAAATACAGTGCATTTTTCAGCAATCAGTTGGGATTCTGAACAATAAATAATATTAGAAATGAAAAATAATATAAGTACTGCCAGACATGAGGTTGCTCCCAGAGATCAAATAGATGTTATCACAATAGAAAGAAATACAGTGCATTTTTCAGCAATTGGTCAGGATTCTGAACAATAAATAATATCAGAAATGAAAAATAATGAGTACTGTCAGGCATGAGGTTGCTCCCAGGGACAAAATAGATGTTATCACATTAGTAATTCATAATGATAATGCCAAAAATGAAGTGACTTCAAAAGACATAAAATACATGTCATCATATGTTAATTAGGAGTTACATGTACAGCAGGAATCATGTCTCATGACAAAAATTACATTTTTCAGGTCCAACCCTAGATGTTCAGTGACAGCAATCTAGTTTCCCTTTGAGAACCTCCCTCCACCCTAACTCTCCTTTCCATGCAACCTGTCACTCAGGCATAACCAGTGGCATTTAGACCATATACTAGAGCATTTTAATCCTCTCATATTTATTACAGTACTTGCAGAGAGCAAAAACTGCAGCCTGCAGGAATGGATAGATTTTTGTGGATTAAACTTGCCTATAATTTCAATTTGCTTGTATCGAATTTGACATAAAAAACATTGTCAAGAATCTACAGAAACCTGCTTGAAAGCTAATCTTTCTAATAAACACTCGATGTCAAATGCTTGAAATTTTGAAAGTGGTTCAAGAGAACTCCAGTTTTGATTACCTGTAAGAGAAAACAAATAAAGTCCAGGCATCAACTATATAAATTAATGAATGAGATCCCTTCTTCGGACTCTGTGTAGCAGCGCTTTGAGCATTGCAAGTATTTTAATAAAAATAAGTATATACTATATATTATCAGTGGAGGAACAAAATACTATCCAAGAAACTGCTAAAGATTTGCTTAGTAGTGTGTTCAAACTTCAAATATCAGAAGACGCCAATGGGTTCATACTCCAGTGGTGAGGATGGCAGCATGTTAGAGCACCCGACAAGATCCAATTCTCCAAAGGCATGTTTCTAGTGGTGACTTTGACAGAATAGTACTCCCCTGTCATGGCAGCTTAGCCGAATGTGAGCTTCATGTTCAAGAATGTGAGATCCATCTTTCACATGCTAGCTATATGGAATGTTGTGATTCATCACTCACTCTTTGAGGGGCTGGATATCCTTGTGGGAAGGAGCCAATTGTAAGGAAGCATTCACTCTGTATAGATTTATATATGAGAAATCAAGGGTAAGCAGCAGCAAGCAAAGGTGGAATTTGAAGTGTAGGCTGCTTGAGGGGATCTCTGTCTGGGCTTTGATGGTCAGGCTGCTATTGCAGGACCGTGCTCAATAACAGGCCACTGCTCTATGCACACTGATCAATTTGGGAGGCATATCAGCAAAGTACTGAGCAAAGAGGTGGAACTGCCCAGCAAGTAAGGGAAATCTCTCTAATAAACTGGTTTTTTCACTGAGTATCAGATCTTTAGACTGGCTGCTTGAAAGAGGAACCCTAGGGGCATAAAGCTGGCAAGCTCAGTACTTTGTGCCTGCTGATCAATCATATCACCAAAGTGTTGAGAAATGGAGTCGTCGAGTCGACCTGTCCAGAGAGAAAAGGAGATCGTGCTTTGAAGTGTAGACTATTTGAGAGAATCTATGTCTGGGCTTGGGTGGCAAGGCTGCTATTGCAGGACCCTGCTCAATAACGGACCAGTACTCTGTGTATGTTGAACGGTTTGGGACACATCATCAAAGTGCCAAGCAAAGAGGTGGATGTGCCCAACAAGAAAGGGAAATCTCTCTGAACAGGTTTTCTTACCGAATATTAGATCTTAGACTGGTTGCTTGAGAGATATGGAGGATGAGAAAAGGGGATATAAGGGCTCTTTGGTCTTTGGTAATTTGGAATCTGGGAGAGGGTCGTGCCATGTGATGGCAAAGATTTGTCATGCAAGAACACTCAGTGTCAGTAGGTTAAAGTCTTCAACATGGACCATCTCAAACAGGAATTGGAACCAAACAAATACATGATGGAGGAGCAAGCCCAATCCAAAAGGGCCATCATCAAAGGAATCCGCCATCATGAGAAGACGAGCCACACATAAAATAATCAAACATCTCTTCTCAAAGGAGGTAGTGGTAGGGAATCAGGGATCCAGATCAACAAATTGGTGGCTTGGGAGGACTCGAAAATTGAAATAACTCCCAGTACAAAGTCTAATGAGAATTCAAACTGGCGGCTTTCGATCAAGAGACAGTGTAAGAGGATGTGACTGATCAAGTGATCTGGAGTAAGGATCTTTTGCATAGCCCTCCAAATAATCAGTATTTTATTGCAAACATTGGAAGGATAGCTTTTGATGAGTACAGAACTAGATATGCTCAAAATCCCTACAATAGAAAAAGAGATAATAGGGAAGGCAATCCAAAGACGGAAACAACCTTAAGAGAAGGAGAACATTCAAATTCTTTGGAGGAAAGGATTAGAGCTAGCGAAAGAAGGAAGAAAGCAGCTTGTGTGAGGCTCAGAAAGGAAAGAATGATGATATCCATGGAACCAACTATCATTAATGAAAAAAACCTACTTTACTCAGAAACAACTCCAATAGATAAGTTTCAAGGGAGGGGAGTAGCAAACAAAACCCTAAAGCAATGGATGGAAAACGTCTGGGAGAAAAAGTTGAGATATATTCTAACATTTCACCTCTTGATATCCAACATTTTACCTATTAGCAAGATGACATATAACCTTTCTCTTCAAGAATCAAGTGGACAGAAACATGATAGATGTGAGTTTCTGGTTTTGGGACAGCTTTGTGCTCACTCTGTTTGACCATCTGAGGGAAACAACCAACAAAGAACCAATATGGGTGAAATTGGTTTGTCTCCCCCTAGAATTCTGGCATAAGGAGGCCTTTAGGGCAATAGGAGAAAAACCTGGCGGAATCATGATAGTGGATGAAAAATTCAAAATAATTGAGGGGACGTATATAGATAAGATTCTATTATAATTGAACTTGGGAGATGGCCTCCCAGAGAAACTTAATGTAGAAGTTGGGGATCAATATTTTAGATAGAGATTGGATCATGTAAACATCTCATTCAGATGTGGAAAGTGCAAGAAATATGGTTACTTCAAACATGCTTGTCCAGAAAGAGATGAGGAGGAAACCCTAGATGATGTGCACTTGATGTTCAACCAGGCAGGATATGGAAGGAGCACTCTCAGGAATTTCAATTCTGAGAACCCCCAAACCATTAGCAGGCAAGAAGAGCAGAGGGTGAAAGCTTTGAAACCAAACAATGCAAGAGGAAGTGTGAAAAAGAACCTTGAAGAAGTCCAGAGACGTTTCAGACATATAGCAAGTGTGAAAGGGGCGAAAGGAATAATACTATCTGAGGAACTAAGAGATTAGGAGAAGAACCAGATATGATTACAGAACACGAGGAGTAGATGTTTGAGAAGGGCAAAGAGAAAGGTCCAAACTTCTATCCATATGAAAGGCATGAACCAAAGTGCTCAAGAGGTATTAAGGGGTAGATTTGATGAGGGAAGAGGCTCATAGGCCTTGGGAAGAGACGTCACCAAGTCTCCTCTCTATCGAGGCCATTAATCAGAGGCAGGAATCAATCAAATCAGGAGCCCCATACTGTGGATAGACCTTCAAGGAAGAAGGGGAAGGTGGTATTATCAGTGAAAGACTTGAAGGATAGCTCATCATCAGACAAGGGAGTGAGAGGGGATGAGACTAATCCATGCATATCACACAGGCATTACCAACCAAGATCAGGATATCCAAAGGAGGATACAATTGAGAAGGATAGGTGGAGGGATGAATGGAGCAAGAACAAAATCTGAGGTAGGTGAAACCCAACCAAGGAAGGAAGTCCTATTTACAACTTGTAAAAGAGCAAGCAGATGAAGAAATTCACTTTGGTAGATAATAATCCATTAAGGAGGCCCTTAGAGCAGGGATGGCCTCTCAGAAGAGAAAGAAATGATGTCACTCTAAAAAGTTACAACATAAGGGGTATGGGAGCACCCCAGTAGAACAATTCCCTAAGAGATTGGTGCCGAAGAAGAGGCCAGAATCCCAGATGTTATTTTCATTCAAGAAACTCTGTTAAAGGATGAACAAATACTGGGTCCACTTTAGAGCCTTCTTCCAAGTTGGCATTTTCTGGCTTCCAGTGCAAGGGGAACATCCAGGATACTAGCAGTGGGATGGAACTTATCTTGCAGACTTAGAAATCACTTTTTCCTATAATCGGCCATTATATTATCTCTTTAGATTTGGGATCTCAACATAAAGGTAAACTTTGTTGATTGATATGGGCCTAGTCATAATAGGAAATAACATTGGCTAAAAATCCTCAACAATAGATCCTTTCCCTCACAAGATCTAGTGTATGGTGGGGACTTGAATCCAGTGACAAAGCGCTATGAAATTTGGGTAGAAAGGGGGAGATCAGATGCCCTGGCAGAATTCTTCTCACATTTTTTTGAAGTAAAGGGACTAGTAGATGCAGAACCTATTATCACACAACTTGTAGTTGTCCCTAAAGGTTATCCTATCCAGGACGGTAG
Organism: Larix kaempferi; assembly: GCA_027924585.1. Lineage (NCBI taxonomy): Eukaryota > Viridiplantae > Streptophyta > Pinopsida > Pinales > Pinaceae > Larix > Larix kaempferi. The sequence continues at coordinate 1,946,354 of BSBM01000545.1, forward strand.
AGGTGTTGGACGACTAAAGAGGTGACCCAAGAAATGCCACGGTTCCCAATGCAATTGGGTGTCGCATTAACCGAGGGACTCTTCACTTTAGATCAAGCCTAAGCAAGACCAAGGGGGAGACCCTAGCTTAGCCAATGAAGGCTAGCGAACCCAATCAAGACCTCCTAAGGAAATGTGATGATGATAAAGGAGAAGATCAAGATAGGATTAGATCTAGATCTAGAATGGATAAGTGGACCCAAATAAATTAGGGCTTGGTTGAAGAGGCTTAAGGAAGGACAAATGTTCAACCAAGGGTAAATAAAGGTCACTTATAGGGTTAAAGTAGTAGATCTAGATAGATCTAGTGCCAAAATTATAGATCCAAGGGGGGCCCACCCTTGAAACATGGAAATTGGTCCAAATGGGGCCCACAAGGTGAAAGTTAAAGAAAGAAGGCACTAGGGGTTTTGCAAATGATTGGATCTAATGAAATAATGAGGAATACGCAAAACCCAAGTTGGGATCTAGCAAAAAGGCCACCTACCCAAAAGTGCGACCTCCCTTGGAGAGGCCCAGTGCCTTAGATCGGGGGGTAAATGGAGTCGGATGTCCACCAAACTTTAGATTGGGAATGTTAAGATTAATATTAAGGTGGGTTTTAATTATTAAGCCCAAGTGATTGCTAGATCTCCATAGATCTGAAAAATAAAAATGTGAGGGTTTTAACTTTTAGGGTTTGAGAGACCAGTGGATGAAAATGCATGAAACAAGATACTAACCTTGTAGATCTTACCTCTAGAGCTTCAGGCTACTTTGCAAAGTGATAACTTTCCCCTGTGTGTTAATCAAGAGTGAGATCCAAGCTACCCAAGTGAAATCGCTAGCCCTCCAAGGTCACACGTGTGTCCTCCTCCTGCAAGAAAAGATCTATGTAAGAATCATTCTGGCATGAAAATGGCTATGAGGATGAAAAAGAAAGCATCAACTATGTCACTAAGATACAATAATGATACTCCCTTAGACAAAAAGAAGATCAAAGGTAAGATATGGGGTTTCCCCACAATAGCGTCCCCTTGAAACGTCCTCCTCTTCAACCCACACGACCCCCTGCAGAGAAAACGTTTGGATAGATAGATCCACAATGATACACAGAGAAAAAGTTGTATATTCAAGTTGCAAAGACATCCATCAAGGCTAAAGAAGCAGATCCACAAAAATAGTATTTTTAATTTTTTATTCCAAGTTTCCAGAGCTCCAAAGGTGCCTTTACAATAGGGGGTCTCTTCCTTAAATAGGATGAGGGAGACCAAAACCCTAAACCATTTTTGAAATGAGTGGTCGAGATCAAAAGATAAAATAATACAATCAACGGCTAAGATGAGCCGGTACAATAAAACATGGATCACTCACTAAAGGGGGGTGCGCACTCACTAAAAGAGGGCTCCAAGGGGGTGTGCACTACATACAAGTGACTAGGATACAAGTATGCCACATAAGATGACTAGGACAAGTAACTAGGAGCACATGGTGGGGCTAGGAGGCATTACTTTCCTTCACTAGCATCACCCCATGGCACAATAATATAACATCCGACTCAGTGACATGTCCAAGTGAACAAATGATCAAATCCTGGCCGCCTCATCTGAGAGAAAAATGCATCAAAACACAACCTGATGACTGTGTGGACACCACTGAATGCTACAAACTGATATGGAAGGAGTGGGATACACCATAGATGACCTCAGAGCTGACCTCATGCCAAAAGCTTGCCTCAATTGCCCAAATCGAATTCCTTAATGACCTTTTTATTCCATTTTTATCCCACCTGAAAATCCATCAAACTACCTGAAAACAGTTGCTTGGTGCCAGGGCACAAAATTTGATTGTACCATCATGTTCGGAAGGGGGGTAATATAGTAATAACAAGTGGTTGGACCACCCCCTTTCTCTGTAAAGCCCTAGGCAATGACTTGCCTCCAATGCATCAGCTGGACAGACCACATCAGCATGCCCAAACTGGTCAACATGTGAAAAACTGCTCATATCATCACTGCAAGTGCCTGAAACTGAAAGATAAGTGTCTCAATGAATCTAGAGGACCCAAATCCACTAGGGATGAGTACTCATACACCTCATGGTAACCTGTAAGATCATTTGTAGCATCCACCATAACCGGACAAATAAAAATATGATGATTTGGAAATAATAATAATCAATAAAAATTGCAAAACTGCATAAATCATCATCTGAAACCTGTGTCCAACATATTGAGTCATCAAAAGGTATATAAGAGACCATGGATCAACATCATATAATATAAATGGTCCACCTCATCACGGATCCCAAGGTTGACCTTGGTCAAACTAGGTTTGACCGATCAAACTGATCAAAATATGGCTCAGGCTATAGAAGCTTGTTGCTGCAAGTGCAAATGGTTAAGACATGCTCTTTAAATCATTTTCATAGCAAGACTTTAAAACTTTAAGCATCATTTCACTGGCAGTTAATAATAATAGGTTAGTTAATAATTTACTTTCAAAAAGAACTTCAAGAATATACTCATTTGTAAACATGATCAAATTGCTAGCAGAGGGTGAAGGCTAAGGACGCAAGGCTAGGAAAAGGGGGATGACTTGACTGACTTGAAACTGTGAGACTTTGGATAAGGGAAATGGTATTACACATTCAAACGTATGTTGGATAAAGAAAACACAAGGAATGGCAGTGTCTCACAAATGGGCAAGTTGTTTAGAGAAGTGCTTGTTCAACCTTGGCAGAATGTCTACTACTAGAACCGCCATGAACTAGGTGCCCAACTAACCGTAACTTGAGGTTCTAGGGGACACTTAGAATTAGTTGTCCCTTGCTCCATCTCACATCATAACCCGCAGGCTCAATGAGGAATATTTCATTTAAGGTCAACAGTCTTTAGATTTGGCATATACTTAACCACTGCTTTATTTAGACCTTGCATTTCATTTCATATCATTTCCTTGCCCAGCAATCTTTAGATTTAGCATACATTTATCCATTGTTTTTTAGGCCTTTAGGACCCCTCTATGATTTTGCATGTGCTTAGAAGCACAACTAATCGCGGCTTTCAACCGAGGTGCATTTACATTTCATTTCACAACCCTTTTCATTGGGCTTTACAAAAGATATATATCAATAGTTTCCAAAGGTAGTACAATTTGCTTCAGGTTTTAGCCAACACAACTCAAGCAACTATGGGGACTTCCATAATCAAGATCAAACATCAGGGCAAGCGACTAGAGAGATCAAGGTATAAAATCCAACTCGCCAGAGGTAAGTTTTGTTGCCAACTCAGAGTCGAGACATAGATTTAACATGGATGTTATTCAACACAGAGGCAAGAACGGGGAGGTCCTCCATATCACAAGTCAAGGTGTAAGTCAGGGTAAAGATCAAATAATGGGGAAGGACAATGGATGGATGGAGAAAGTGAAGGTGATGCCTAAGCTAGCAAGTCAAAAAGACGCGAATGATCATGTCCACACTCCTAAGAAGGCAAAACCAATGAGTATAAAACAAGAGTTTCTAATTGTCAGTAATACAATCATTTATATAATCCATAGTAAACAATTTCATTTTAACACATATATACTGCCAGATCATAATTACTAGATGCCAAGTCAAGCTATCAAATTGACTAAAACAGCAAGATAATAACACCAATGCACATCATATACCTGTATCTGTAATCTGGACCAACTGTAACCACTGAGAACACTGCTGCTGAAACTCTACTCACTGCACTGTACCTGTATGGAATAAAAGGTCATCTAGATCATCAAATCTCAGGTCTTAAGGCTCAGCCTTGACATAAGGTCTACTGCATGTCTGATATAAGGCTGCTCTGATGTGTGAGTGATCACAAATAACACTGCTCATCATAGCTGATCTCACTGAAAATGTGTAAAGTCAAAGCTCAAAAATATGTAGATATCTGCTCTGCAACCATGGTAACCCAACTACTATGGATGTGATAACAGAACCTATTGAGCTTAAGACAACATGAAGGAATGAGAGATCAAGGGAGGAGGCCTTGGCAAAGAAACTGGATAAGCTCCTGGTATCAGATGAGTTGTGGACAGGTTTAGGTAGATATATATTCTAGATTAGGGTAGAAGGAACCTCTGGCCACTTTCTCATTATCCTTTAACTGCAATTGGATGTGATGAAGCCTCCTTCCCCTTTTAAATTCAACTCATTATGGCTGGAAGGTGAGGAAAATAAAGAAATGGTGGAAAAAGAATGGAAGTCTTATGCCTCGGGTTAAAATGAGCGTGGTATGAGGGTTCCCAGTCAAATTTGCACAACATCAAAAGATTAATAATGGTTGGGTCAAAACCCATAATTTACAATCAAAGGAAACAATGGAGGAAACTAAGTCTCAACTAGAAGTGTTACATGATAAAATAAGGAGAGAGAGAGTCCAAGACTCCAAATAGCTTCAAAAGATGGGGGATATGGAAGAAGAGAGATCCAAATTGTTGGAATGGGAATAAACTCTTTGGAGGTAAAAAAGGTGGGCTATGTGAGAAAACTAGGGTAGCTTCACACAGGTCGAACACCTTAAGAATATGTGCACACAGATAGATTAAAGATCAATGCACCGATGTATACGTGGTTAAAACCATCAAAGAGGGAAACAATTCACGGCCCTAACCAGCATGGCCACTTGATGCAATATATTAATGCAAAAAAAGAATAAAATACATAAACATCTTTCACAGTCGATCATTGACAAATGACCCATCATGCTCTTTAAATAGAGATCGTGGACCAATCAAGCACTAAGCCACAAATCAAGTGTTGTTCATATCGAGAAGGTGTTAGAACCATTGGATCACTAGTGTAGGACATGATTTTGACCATTTGATTAGTGAATTACAAAAGCACACTAAAAGCACACTTTAACCTAATATTACATTAGACCAAGTTGACCTTAACTAACTCCTAATGTCTAAATATACTAACATCCCCGATTAAGAACAATTCAGGATAGAACTGAAGGATTTACCAAGTGACAAGATGAGAAGGAAGGAGGCAATAAAGCCTAACCCCCCCTAATGACAACTTCCTAAACACCTAACATAGATCAAAGTTTTAGAAATGTTACAATTGTGGGGGAGCTTGGTTATTCTCTTATGGTCTGTTTGTTGTAGATCTCTTAGAGGTGCATGTATTTTTAGTTTAATTGCATGCTTTCTAAGTTTCTGCTACCGGCAACACCTTTGTGTTTAACCATTTCTTTGTGAAAGGATTTCTAAGTAGTTGCAGGTGCTTAGCTTGAAGAGGCAATTGATCTAGTTTGACTCTCCCATCTTTTCAAGCACTTCCGAAGAAGCATAGTCCCTCCGCTCTCCACGAGCAGACTCCACGGCCCAAAAGTTCCCAGCTTTCAATTTATGTCTTACCCTCTCCCCTTCATTTAAATTTAAAATTCTTCTTTGGTTATAATCCTGCATGCTTAGCTAATTAGTCTCTTTTTTAGAGGATCTAAAGCTAGTTTGTTAGGTATGCTTTCTTTTAACTAGATATAAGTCTTTAAAGTTCAAATCTTTGCAAGTAGATCTAGCCCTTTTTAAGTCTAGCTTTCAGTTCATTTAAAAGTCTATCTTTCGACACTTAAAGCTAGTAAATGTTTTAGGCTTTTAACGTCTTATTCAGCACATTTGGTGCAAAGTAGGTGGCTGGTTTTACTTTTACAACAAACAGGTAAGAGGAAGTTCTATTGAAAATTCGACGATTCAAGTCATCCGGGACCTAGGACCCCTCTGCTCTCTTTGAAGTCAATTCTTTGAAACTTGTAATCCTTTGGATCCTGATTTATTAAGGACCAAAGGCATCCACCCATAAAATTGTAAAATAATAATAAAAGCAAGTGGGCTACCCAACGCCCACACTCCATCCCCCTTGGGAGTCTTGCGTCTTTTTCATGACGTGACTTTTTTTGCTTTTTGTTCTGTTTTTATTAGCTAACCTTAGATTCATTTCAATTTCGCAAAGTAGATTAAATCATTTACACACATTGCACTAAAGTAGCTAGTTTAATTTCAATTGTTTCATTTCGCAATAAGGAGTAATTGAATCTTTACTAGTATTCCCTGAGTATGCTCTTGCAGTCACTGCGGGCTTTGCCTGAGTCAATGACCAACAATTAGAAACGGGATTCTTAGCAGTAGTTTAATAGGAAAGTCCATTTAAACTTTTATTATCATAGTAAGTGGTTCTCATTGAACATACTACGAAGCCAAGGGGTTACTTTAAGCAGATTATGTCTCACCCCGTTGGACACCTGGTACTGTTTCTCTACACTTACTAGCGAGGATAAAAGTCTAAGTGGGCCAAACCAAAAATAAACCCACCTTAATTCACTCATCCATAATAATTAAAACTGTCAATAAGCACTGCAAAACATTTCCCTTTAACAGCAATTAATTAACTTACTATGGCACTGGTCTACTTTACATTTGCTTAAATCAAATATGTGTCATAATTGATTATCTTGCATGCTGCTATCTTAAATTTACTGTGGTTGCTTCCTTGCTTCAATTTTTTCGAAACTCCTAGATTTACTTATTTTTTGGAACTTAACGTAACTAGCCTTAGTTATTGTTATCCACTAAATTGCACTTAGTGGATTCCGAGTGAACTATTGAAGACTTGAACAATCAAAGTGTTCATAATAGTGTTCCGAGATCCATCAGGCCAAAAAATTTTGGCCCTTTGTAAAATTTGCATGTCCAGACCCCTGCGGGGGGATTGTAATAAGTTGGTCTTGTTGACCGCCAATATGCACACCAGCAGCGGAAATCTTTCGAAAGCTGTCTCTTCACTACAAGTGAGAGAGGTGTGGCCTTGGGGGCAAGCAATGAGCCAGGTACTGTCACCTGAATCCCAGCTCCTCCGTTTAGGCAAAACTCCTAACGAAGCCAAGGGGGGTAGTCCCTACGAAAGAGTTTCACTAAGGCTCTAGTATTTATAGTGTTTTTAGTGTAGTGATGCGGATGAGTGTTGTTTAGGAGTTTTTTGAAATGAGAGACAATAAAATTAAAATATAAAACAAGATAGCGCAATCCACGTTGCAAATACATAATGAAAGATACACTTGGGCAATAAATAAATCACTTTTCACGTAAATATAAGCAAATACTCCAAAGTTGATACTTAAGAAAGCAGAATATAAGATGAAGGACCCGTGCCTTATGGAGTCAAAAATTAAATGTGAATGTGAAAACTTGATACAAGTGCTTTGAATTGGAAAGTTTGTGAGAACGTTGTGCAACTTATCTTGGTAAATTTAAAATTTTAATTGTCTTGATTATTAGGGCTAAAACCAAGGATGTTCAAAGAGTGTCCGGAAAGTAATTTTAAGCAGCTCCTTTAAGAGACATGACGGACCTGTCTGGAATCACAGCGAGGCACGCAATGCTAACCAGCCACCGTGTCGCAGATTAGGCACTCCGGCGCCTCCCCTGAGAACTAATTAAAATACTTTATGACAACGCCGGTTCGTTGGTTATGGGGGTGAAAGTTTTAATTAGATTTTCACTTGTAAATTAACAAGTCTTCCACCTTTCTGAGTACTAGCCCAACCGTTTCCGGTTGGCAGAGCATACGGGTGTAGGACAGAAACCAAGGTAAATTAATTAAAGGGTGTATGAGTGGAAAATTTTATTTATTAGAGAACCTTGTTCAACTCTCCGACAGAGAGCGCTCTTGATTTGGTCTTATGACCACAGTTCAAAAGACTTGCTAAACTTAAAATGCCTAATGCAGGGAGAATGCAAAACTAAAATGCCCTCCGATAGAGGGTGCTCTTGACTTGGATTTGGCCAAGTTCAAGAGACTTTGGTTTATTTTAAAGAGGCAGATAGTAGTTGTGTTGTAAAAGCAATAAATCAACTTCAGAAGATTGAAACCACGTAATAGATTTGACAGATGTGAAATAATGCTTAACAATACTATTTTGCCAAAAATAAAACTAAACTCAAACTAATGTTCTACCACACAAGATTTAATCTAATAGGTGGGATTGATCTCCGAACAAGATCAACCACTAGAACCGCCTGCACTTGAGAACCTCCAGCTAGCTGAAAGCTCTGCCAAGGAAACCGACGAGGAAGGAAGAGTAACCACAAATTGTGTGGTCCTGCCCTTGAGACAAGATCTCAAGGATACAACTTCCGGTCGAAGGCTTTGGAAGAGAGACAAGATAATAATAGATGCAAAAAATAAAACTAAACTACCCAAGAGTCTCTTTCAGGTCAAAGACCCTACTCGGGAGAGCATGGGGGTAAGTAAATATGGAAGATAACTTATTGAAATAAAATTAGCATATAACGGATCTAAAGCTAAAAACCAAACCACTCAATGAGACGAGACCACAAGGCTTCCCCAAATGGGGAAGTGGATGTGGGGGCTTAAAAACCCCACTTGCAAACTTTATTTATCTAGTACAATATTTAGGAATTTCAACCATTTGAAAGGACCTAGAGAAATAAAATGGAAAAAAGGCCTTAAAGGCCCTTTTTTACAAAGGAGAGTGATTGACTTTAGTTCAAGGAAACTCAAAATATTTGAATCTTCTTGGTTTTGCAATTTTCCTCTTCAAATTTTGGCAATCTCCTCTTGTTTTCCACTTTCCTTTTGGATTTGATTTTCTTCAACACCTACAACAAGGATAATTCACTCATGCATCCATTATTTGTTAACAAAACAAAATAAATCTAAGACCTAACTACCAAATGGAAATCTAAGACTAGTGAGAATGCTAACCTTAAAAATGAAATGCAAAATCCTAAATCTAAGATGTGAACTAACAAACATGAACTAAGATCTAAGTATGAAACTTGAAAATGAAACTAACTATCAAATGCCAACTTTTAAATAACTTTAAGATCTAGATGTAACTTTAAAAAAAAGCAACTAAGTTAGACTAAACTACTTAAGATCTAAGCAACCTTCACCAAAGTGATGAAGGGGAAGGGAGGGGAGGCAAGCCAAAGCAAAGGAAGGAATGGGAGAAGAGAGGAGAGAAGAATGAAGGAAGGGGCTGCCAACTGTTAGGGAGAAAGGGCAGCAAACGGGAACAGAACAGAAATGAGAAGAAGGTAGGGAGAGGGGCTGCCAACTAGATAAAGATAGGGCTGCAAACTAGATAAAGAAGCAGCAGCAAATAACAGCAGCAAGAGAATGGTAGAAGGGCAGCCAAGAAGTAGGAGAAGGTAAGTGCAAAGGAGATGGAAAAAAAGAGGCAAAAGAGAGCAGAAAAATAAAGGAAAAGAGGGACAAACAAGCAAGGAGTGGGCAGCGAATAGTGAAGGAAGGTGACCGAAAGCAAAGAAGAAAAGAGGGCAGCGAGAAGGGATGAGAAGTAGGAGAAGAAGGTGAAGTCGAAAGGAGAAAGCCAAACAAGGCAAGGGAAGTGGAGAAGCCAAAGAAATATAACTTGGAGCTTTAGGACTTCTTAAAAGTAACCAGTAACAAGATTTTAAGTAACTTTGAAGATGGAATTCAAGCAAGCTTTTCAAGCTTATTTTTTGCAACCCAGATTCGATCTTGGACAGCCCTGAAATGCCAAAAATGTTAGAGAGAATAATGTTGAAAGTGGAGGAGGATACAACCGAGTTCAAACTCCACTTTGCTATTTGGGGATCTGCACAAAACACAACTCAAATGATGCTTGATCAAAACTTACGTATACTAAATAGAATGGGACAAGAAATACATCAGTATTACCGACTACAATTTGTATTTCTAAATCACATAAAACTCAGCATAAATGAACAAATTTGTACCTTCAAATGATCATTCTATGGACTTGAAAAAGACTTCTAAGCTAAAGATTTATCAAGCATAAATACAAATGAGTAAATGTGAAGAACAATATCACCTCATCATCTTGAAAACATTTCTCATGAACACAATAGGCACCCCATGTAGACCTCCAAAGTCTCCTTTTATTCAAAGATAGCAATAGCTAGAACACAGTTACAATCCGGCAGAGTAAGTTTGCCCAAAGAATTCCATCACAATGGTGAGGCAAGAAGCCATATTTATACAATGAGCAGAGCTATTAAGAGCCCTTCGAATTAGCTTGAAGATCCAGGGCGAATGAGCAAATTGTGGAGTGATCGGAGCATGAGCTGGATGCTTGGAGCGTGAGACAGCAGTTCGGTTGGTGTGATTTGGGTTGGTGGGAGATGAGGTGGAGCCTCACTCCCATTGAAACCAACGCCCCTACCTTGGAGCTATCGCCCAAATCGAGGATGAAACATGCATATGGATGATAGAGCTTACGTGAGGACCCACGCTCACATAGTTTGGAACCTCATATATTATCCAAAGTTTAATTAACAGGTGCTTTGATCCTATCACAAGGTAGCCCACCATATTGGATTTGGGGCATTCGCCCACTACTAAACTCGTGATTTGCATGAAGTTTGTCGACGTGAGGGATGCTCACGTCACTCCCTAAAGCCAATTCGTTTATTCAAACCTTTATTTGACATGTGACTTAATCTCTTAAGTGGGTCGTATACATCATAAAAATATAACCCATGCTTTTCCAAACATTAAAATAATGATTTTTGACCTTTTTTAATTTTTGTCAATTAGTGGATTTTGTCATTTTTGGCCACTAAATGCCAAAATAATGAAAAACTGCTCCCAGAGGCGATGTAATCGCCCGAAACCTTAAAAAAGTTGGAACTAGGATAAAGAGGACGCTCCGAGCGTCAAAACGAACCTCCCCACGCTCAATTCCGCCTCCGGATGAGGTTTTTATCACTTTTTGAAATTTTTTAATTAAACCATTAAAAAATGGTCTAATTTTATGAAAAAATTATTTTTGCCGGAATCAAACGAAACTCCTAGAGGACCTAGTGCATGTTCATACGACTCAATCGATGTGGCTAACACGTAAAAAATCCTAGACACAAGACTCTAAAGACCACCTTAGGTTTTGACCACCATGGGAAATACTCCAGCTTTGGAGGTTTGAGTGAAAAACTCAGGGATTATACGCCACCGATGAGTAGCGCATAATTCCCAAGGAAAAAACACTCTAGAGTATCCCCCAAATGGCTAAACCTACGGATAGCCGAGTCTTTTATAAAAGGACCCCGTTTAGACCAACTTTTTACATTTTCCCCATGGGGGTATGAACATGCAGTTTTTACAAAATGGGCAAAATTGCCCTGAAATTGACTTCTGAACTTCTGAATGCTGATGATGAACATGAATCATGTTCAATAAACTGACGGCTCATCGGAAGTTCAACTATTTGTACAAAATAGGTGATAACAGGTCTAAGCATGATACTTTTGTAAAAGGCTTGGCCTACCTTAGGGTTTGCCATCAAGGGGATACTCTAGAGTGTTTTCTCCTTAGGAATTATGCGTTGCGCTTCAATGGCGTATAATTCCCGAGTTTTTCACTCATACCTCCAAAGCTGGAGTATTTTCCATGGTGGTCTATCTTAGGGAGGTTATTAAAGCCTATGTGTCTATGTATTTTTACGTGCTAGCCATCAGTAATAAGTCATATAGATATGCATTAGGTCCCCTAGGAGTTTGAGTTCATTCCGGCAAAAATAATTTTTTCCGTAAATTAGACCATTTTTAATAGTTTAATTGAAAAAATTCAAATCGTAATAAAAGAGTGGTATGGAGGCGGATTTTGGCGTGGGGATGCTCGTTTTCACACTCAGAGCTTCCCTTTATCCTAGTGCCCACTTTCTCCTTGTTCGGGGTGACTATGTAGTCTCTAGGAGCATCATTCCTTAAGGATGCGACAAATTGGCTATAATTGCTAAGGGTGCTACAAATTGCACTAGTGGACAAAGGTTGAAAAGTCAAAAAATTGATTAAAAAATGATTTGGAAAGGGTGGCATATGTTTCATTAGTGAAGTGCGACCCACCTTAATGGAATAAAGCATGTGTTATAAATCCAACTTAGGATAGCGAATTGTTTTGAGTTATGAGAGCACCCCTCTCCTCACGTGAAGGATAGCAGCTTCCCTTAGCATGGTGGCTCAAAAGGATTGGGTGGAGTTTACGAAGCTATAAAGGGAGCACCCTTCCTATGTGGCAACCCACCCGTGATTTGGCACATTTATTGGAGCTCCAATCAAGGATTGGATAGAGATACGAATCAATCACTCTAACGTGATGCGCCTTCCTTCTTCCCAACGGCTTTGGTTTTGTGGCAACGTTTGATTGATGAGGTGATGGTTCCAAGGTTTCACTATGGCGCCTCCATTATGTGGCAACCCTTTCACTTAATGCATCCCACGAATCAAGCTCCAATCAAGGATTTGGGCCCAATACTTGGCCTCTACTCCACAAATTCGCCCTCTCTTGGAGATTTGCCCTCCCTCTCTTGAAAAACTATAAGAGCAAGGCAATGGCTCCCCATTTGCATATGGTGGATTGCATTGAACCTCTGCTCCTGATATTTGTAACATTCTTTGATTAATATATTGTTGGAAGACTTTGGAGGTCATTGGTGGCTTTGTTCTTCATGCATGCAAGTTTTGTTCGAGGTAAAACTGTAGATTTCTATTCTTTGCTTTATATACTAATTGGTTAATCTAGCTTGGCAAGGATCTTGGATCATAGTAGGGTAAGCATTCACAGTTGTTGATTTGCTTATTTTCATTTGATGTTTAGAGATTTAGGAGCAGCAAATCGTATTCGGTTGTACATTTGCCCTTCTTGTTTTTTTGCATGGATTTACTAGATTTAATCTCTTGTTTGTATGAGCATTGTTGGTGATGTTACAGGATTCGGTGCTTAAGCTTGAGAGTAGATCTTGGCTTGACTCTTCTCTCGAAATTAGTGGTGGATCACTTCTTTACAAACACACATCTAATAGTTTTGCAGGCACCAAGCTCCTCTTCCATTTTTTAAAAGCTAACAACCTTTGGTTCGTCCATCTTTCTTCTTAAAAAATTTCAAGCAAACATTTTCTACTTTTTTCACATTGAAGCAAGTATTTAGATCTGAAAGTTTGAATTTGTTTTAATCTTGTTTCAAAATCAGATCTAAAAGTTTTCAAGTTTTCATATCAAAGAGGGCTAGATCTAGTGTTCATTTCTATACTTGTATATGCCAAATTTCTCCAATAATTTTTGCAAGTTAGAAGTTGTATTTTATGTATATTTGTGCATTCTAATCACTTTTTGCAGCACTTTAGCTCGCTGGAATTTAGAAGGTCTGCACAAAAAAGTGAAGGATTTGAGTGACCAAGACCACAAAAAAGTGCAAAAAACACCCTGGTGGACACCCAACTACTTGAACTTTTTTGTTCTATCATTGTAAGCCCTTAGATCCGAATAAAAATGGACTGAGACGCACATTTCTCTCATCTTTTATTTGTAACTATTAAACGAGAGCAGTGGGATACCCAGCGCCCACACCCCATCCCCCCTAGGGGGTTTCGCAATTTTGTCAAATTTTCGTGAATGATTTTTTCTAACTCCACAACATTCACACACACTTTGAAAGTGTTGGGTGTATAATTTAACTTTTACTTTTGTATTTTTTTTTTACATTTTTCAATTTCGCAAAAGTAAGTCTTAGAAATAACACAACCTCGTTGCCACAAAGTATGCTCTCGCCACCACACAAAGGCTTTGCTGATTAGTGGTGGATGATCAAAAAGTGACACATAGGTTTGTGTTTCTTTGCTTTCAATAAGTTTTGTACTTCAATTTGTTCTACAATCACAATTTTTCAAATCGGAATTAATATTTGGTTTATAACCGGAGTATGCTCTTTCCCCTTGCGAGCACTTTGCCTGGGCCTGTGGGAAACCAGAAACGGTTGTAGCTACTTTCTAATTTTCCACATCTAAACTAATACTCACTTATTAAAAGTAACTACCCATCAACATAGTGAAAATCCGACACTTCGTATTAATATTTGTGTGGGGAAATTCTTCAGAGAAAGCAGGAACAACTGGGAGGCGACCTCAAGGCACGGTTAGGCTATACCCTAGATTGGTATAGTGTTGAACATCGCCTTAGAGACTCCATTCCACCCCACACGTTCTCATGAGGAGCCACCAAACTTTAATTTCCGAACATTCCTCCCTGTACCTCACGGTATCTCGAGAGTCCCATTTTTCCCTATTAAATTTCAAACCATAATAATCTAAAAGTAACCAAGAGGCATTTGCAAAACACTTTCCCTTTTCAGCAACGTTATTTATCTGATATATTGACTCCATAAGGCATTGGTTATCATACATTTTTATTTGCCTAATACCATATCACTATTGTGCATTTCTGTTGGCGGGCATTTCAATTTTTGCTGGTGAAAGCATTCTATATTTTACTTTTGCAAGTCATCTTGGAACACTTTTAATCAACACTTTAAAACTCCTAAAATACAACACCTTTAACCACTTCACCGGAAACTCTAAAAACCTTAGAAACTTTCCTTAGCGACTAGCCCCCTTGGCTTCATTGGGAATTTTTCCTAAATAGAGGAATCAAGATCAGGTGACAGCCTTGACCCGAGACTTGCCCCCAAGGGCGCACCGAGCAGTAGCATAGATTTATGTTGTGTTAACCAGGTGCGCAATCCAACGACAACAGTTATTTTCTTAGGGACCACCCCCCTTGGCTTCACTAGGAGTTAGCCTAGACAGAGGAGTCAAGCGTTAGGTGACAGCGAGCTTGACTTGTGACTTGCCCCCAAGGACGCATCCAGTGGCTTGAATATTTATGCCACGTTACCCGAGGTGCGTATTAGGCGACAACAATCCCAAACATCATTATTCATGATGGAGGCGTACTCCTCCACCATGGCATCCCTCCAAACCTGTTGGTTGGTTGCTTCCTCAAAACTAGAAGGCTCAGAATCAATAATGCTACTCATCAATGCCATATAGTTCGAAAACTTCCTCGAAGGCCTACCATCCTTGAATGGTCTCCTGGGAGCCTCAACATGCTCTTGAGCATCCCTCAATGTCTACTCAAACCATCTAGGTCTCCTGACAAAACTGGAAGGAGCTAACTCCTCCTCCTCACATGAAGGTTGACTCCCTGAATTGGAAATCTATGAACTCTATTCTCCCTTCGAAGCCACCTGCTCCGTGTCCCTTGCCATTGGTGGTAACTCATGAGACTTCTTAGATGCCAAGTTCTCCTCGAACTTAACATCTCAACTCACCATTGTCTTTCGTTGTGCTGGCATGAAGATCATGTAAGCCTTTGAGATCCCATTGTACCCCACAAATATGCCCTTCTCTCATGAAGGCTCAAGCTTCATCCTCTTCTCCATAAGCAAATGGATGTAAACTGGACAACCAAAGATTCTAAGATTCCCTATCTCTGGTTTCACTCCTATGAATGCCTCCTCAAGAGTCTTGTCCTCCAATATCCTGTGAGGACTTCTGTTCTGAAAATAAATTGTTGTGTTAGTTGCCTCTACCCAAAGAAACATAAGCAATTCCTGATCATGAATCATATCCTTTGCGGTATTGATGATGGACCAATTCTTTCTCTCTTCAACCTCATTTTGTTGTGGGTTGTGTTGCCATTGGAAGCGCACCTCAAGTTAGCATGGCAGAAATCTTCAAGCTACTAGGTGTGTCTTTGGGGGCAAGCAAGAGTCAAGTACTGTCACTTGATCTTGATTCCTCCGTCTAGGCTTACTCCTAACGAAGCCAAGGTGGGTGGTCCCTATAAAAAAGAATCTAAGGCTTTTACTCTAACAAGGAAAAGCTAAAAAAAGATCTAGGAGTTGTGATTTTAATCACAAGAACAATGCAACATTAAACTTCATAGCATTCATTATCCAACATCATCATTAAAGCATAAAAATTCAACATCATGAAATATTCAACAACAAGACCAGTGTCGAAATAAAATGCTTAAACAAAAGACAATGTTGTGCAAATGTTCTTGGTAAATTTTATTATTAAAGGTGATGGTGATCAGTGGGTTTTTTGCTGGTTTGGCCCACAAAGATTCACCTTCTCGAACTGAGCATGTAAGCAGCTTTGTCCAACGGGGAGAGGACGAACCTCATTAATGAGTATCCCCCCTGACTCTATGGTAGTCACTCTTCATGACCTCCTGAATTCTTGAAGATTAACTTAGGTGGATTTTCCTGTTAAGCTAGTCACTCTAATCCCTTTCTAGTATGACCAACTGATCGGATGAATCGCGGAGGTCCAGAGCATACGGGGAGCAAAGCCTTGGTTTGTTTTATTAAGAACAAAATTTTAATGTTCCTAGTTAGTCTAATCCAAGAATCCATTTTCCGTTCGAACTCCAATACTTGGGCAAGCCCTTTCTGTGGCACCATACTTCAGGACAGCATGGGGGTTCGTTACTTTGCAAATTTAAACAAAACTTGAAAGCAAAATGTTGTGAGTGTGTGTGAAATGACTGATTTAGTGTATTATTAATCAAGAAAAAACAAAACTAAAGCAAAAAATGAAAAAGCACGCCATGACAGGTTGTATGAAATTGTCTTCTCCCTCTTGATCCTTGCATCCTTGAAAAAATCCTTGAAGTCATTTGAGGTGTACTCTCGCCCATTATCTAACCTCAAGACCTTGATCTTCTCACCTATCAGGTTCTCCACCTAGGCCCTGAACTCCCAAAGGGCCAAAACTAACTGAAGACCTCATCCTTGGTCTTCATAAAGAAGATCCAGGTTTTTCTGGAAAAATCATCAATGAACGTCACATAGTATGATGCTCACTGCATTGATACAACTGACATTGACCCACATACATCTAAATTAATGAGATCCAAAATCCCCTTGGACCTAATTTCGTTGCTTGGAAAAGAAAACTTGACATTCTTGCCAAGTGCACACCCTCTGCATACACCCTACTGCTCAACACTAAAATTTGGAAGACCAATGACAATCTCCCTCGGAATCGACAACGCTTTGTAGTGGTGTCCCATCCTCTTGTGCCATAGCTCACACAAGCTGTCACTATCAAGTACCAAGGCCTAAATAGGCTTCCCCTACAACCTACATAAGTTGCCCTCTCTAACCCCAATCCTCACTGTTGTGTCACGGCTAGCTCCCTCTAGATGTATGAGTACTTGCTCTCTCCAAAAGATAATGACAAAACCCTTGTCCTCCATAATTGGGACTGAGAGCAAGTTCTTCTTCAGTCCTAGTAAAAATAGCACATCCTAGACATCAAACGAACCTCCTTACTCGAGCTAGAATGAAAGTGTTCCCTCTCCCCTCACTACATACTTGGCATCATCACTAAGCTCCACATGGATCCTTGAGTCTGTCTCCGTCAAACTGTTAAATAGCTCCTGTGCATGTCATATGATGAGAAGCACCATTGTCTACGTAACATGCATTCCTAGCAACTGTGTTGGTGGAAAGGCAGGAAACTAGTGAAAAATCACTCTTGAACTTCACAGCAAACTCACTCGACTGAGACTCTGCACATGTTGCTACCTGTTGCATCTTTCATTTTCCTTTCTTCTACTTCGAACACTGAGATGCATAGTGCCCATTCTTGTGACACACAAAACACTTGATTTTACTCAAGTCTTTCTTATTCCTCGGCTCTGAGGTCACCCCCTCATTGTTACCCTTCTTGTTGGGAACCTTTCAATTGCCTTTTCTCATCTTGCTAACAAGGGCCAAGTTCTCGTCACTACCTCCTTGTTGGCTGCAATCATCCCAAAGCCTCTCCCAATTGGGAAGTTTCTCCCGAGCACAGATTTCTTTTACGAATGGTTCCTGTTATCACATACATTGTAGCTAGAGCTACCATGATGCAGACCTGATTTTTGCAGTCCATCGAGCCAGTCCTGTGGTTGAGATGACCCTATTTTTCAACGGTGATGTATATTTTTCGAGCCAACAGTAGCAGTTTGCCCCCTTGTCATGACCGATCCTACATGACCCCATTGAGATGATTTTGGTATAGTCATGTTCATTCAGTGCAGAGCAGTTAGCCGGTGATGTCCTTTGCCCTTGGTCAACTATAGATGTTCCAGAGACAGGTATATGGTTGAGCAGAGATATATATTTATTGCAATTGGATGTTTTAGTTGCTCTATAGTTTATTTTAGTTACTATGACTGTGCATGTTCTACTGACAATGGAATTCTGAGCTTCATGGTTTGAAGCCTGTGTCGTGAGTTGTTAGAAGAGTCCCAAGTGTAAGGTCATTACATATGCTTGCGAATATCTCCTACCTTACATAGACTTAGCCCTACTCTTGCTTTGATGGCATCACCTTTTCACCTTTCTCCACTCATCTGTCTCTTCCATTATCTAGTTTAATCCCAACTTGTACTTTGACTAGTGAGATCAAGGACTTCCCCCACTTAGACCTCATTGTTAGATAGACTCCATGTTTACCTTGTGTCTCGGCTCTAGAGTGTGTGGCCTAGGTCACCGGGATGTTATCTGTTATCACATCTATGTTAGCTGGAGCTACCATACTGCAGACTGTGCGGCCGAGGACCGCACAGTACTTTTTTTTCCAAATCAGAGATCAACCGCCTTCAGACGAGGCATTTTGTTCAAATTGCCCCTAGCAGATATATCAGAGGGGACAGACAGTTGTACAATGTTACAGACATCGTCACTTACCATTTACCGCAGGGTCACCTCTTCCTTGCCAGGCTTTGACATAAGCCCATTTGAGACAGTTTCCTAGTCTTGTTTTGATCGAGACTATCACAGTATATTGTTGGTTTACTATGTTGCCCGGATTCAGCAGAGATCCAGCTCAGAGATAGCTTCAGTAGCAACAGGTATATGGTGCAGCAGGTATTGCATTTGATGATTATTGCTCATGATGTAGATTAGACTTCTTTATACTTGTTAGTACACTAACTTTGCATGAGAGGATACATTTGGTGATCTAGCTATTGTATGATGTGATTGGACCCTTGATGATGTCAGTCCACCCCTCCTGTTAGACCTTTGTATATGCACGCTGGGTCATGTCCCCTACACTTGGCATAGACTTGGTCACTTAGTCCCTCTCGGTAGCTGACTTTAGCTCCACTCTCACTTTCGCCATCCATCCGACTCATCCATGATACTTGTTCCTGACTTGGATTCTGATTTGTGATCCTGAGGACCCCTTCCCCACTGATCTCTAAGTTTGCCATGACTCCCCGTTTATTGTGCCTCGGCTCTTTAGTGTGTGAGATACACTTTTGGACCTGGGATTTGCTCCTGTCGGTTGCCCCCGATGTTGCAATACAGTTAGGATTGTGTAGCCTCACCAGGTGTTCCCCATTGGTCATCGAAGCATGTATTGCTCACCCCCATTACCTTTGCAGTATGAGCACCATGTTTATATCTTTTGAGATATGTATGTAGCCCAAGAGGGCCTTGATGTAAATGAAGAAATGAAGAAATGTAAATCAAGCCAAAAAGGCTATTGTGTTGTAAATGTAAAATCTAGCCAAAAAAGGGCTAAGTATGAAACTCATTGTAAAATCCATGCAATGTGTTTATAAACACACATGGACACAGGTCAGCCATACATGTCAGCATTTGTAGTGGTTATTCCTCACTTAGTCCTGCGGAGCAAGGAGGTGAGAGGGAGCAAGGGACAAGTTCAAGATTGTCCCCTAGAGTCTCAAGTTACGGTTTGCCGAACACCCAGTTTGGCGGCTCTAGAAAAGAACCTCACAGAGTCTTCGAGCACGGATGTGAGTTGTGAGATACTTGTTAGATGACTAGTGGTGGTTTCCTTGCACTATACCCATTTGTGAGGCACCACCCTTCCCCGTGTTCTGTCATGGCATACTTATCTCAGTGGACCCCGCTTTTCCGAGTTGTCCAAAGGGTCACATGATCTTTATCCTTGTCTTCCCGTGTCCTTCGCCTTGTTGTCCGCATCACCTAAAGTCAGCAAAGTGGTCAATTCTATAAGATGTGCATAGCATTTCAGTCTTTCTGAAGGTGGTGGGCCCACCCCACCAAGGCCTCGTATTATCTCGGGATTTAATGTATTTTTTATCACCATGTTATCATCGTATTGCTTAGTAATGTACTAACTTGTATAATTGAGCCTTGTCACTCCATGTTTGCACACAGGTATTCAGCTAGCACTATTGTTGACCAGTTTTGACTTGGTCAAACTGAGTTGACTAGGCCAAAAATGGGCCCGAAAAAAATGTTGCGACTGAAATTTCGATTTTGGTCAATTATTATCTACAGGCGTCCCATATGAACATGCAGGTGTCAGAATTGCAAAAGATTGAAGCATTTGAGAAATTTTTAATTATTATTGGTCAATTTTGACCTGTTTTAATTAAAAATTATGGATTTTGGGCAAATAATGCCTAAGTGATGGATCGGGGTCGTTCGAGTGGTCATTCCTACTACTTTTGGGGTCCACGATCACATTGCAGCAGACGGTTCGGCAATCCGGGCACTAAAAGTGGGTCAAAAGCCCAAATTTCGTCTTCAGCCATATAAACCAGCAAAAATTACATGGAAAATCAAAATTTGACTAAGGCAACTATAAGCAAATGGCAAAATCAATGGTTGGAAAAGGAAAAGGTGATCTCTAAGGTAAAATTATGATGTTTGGACATTGTATTTCTCATTGTGGGTCCCTCCATTGGACCAACTCTCCATATGAGCGAATTGCCCATGGGGGGCGTTTTTCTCCACCTAGGGGAATTCGATTTTGTTGTATGATGGGTGTGGGCCCTTGTTGTATTAGTTGGGGGGGCTAAAACACACTATAGCCACCCCCCCCAACTCCTCCCTCCACATTTGTATGGACCCCACAATGGGTACCCCTCTCCACTTGTGGGCTTCTGTGGGCAATTCGCACCCCCAGCTAGGGAGATCTCCACCATTCGTTTTGGTTGATGGGGGAGTGATCTCCACCCTCCATTTTGGGGGGGAATAGGTTTTGAGAGCTGTCTTTCTCTATAAGAGAAGGCACTCACTCCATTTGTACTTCTTCTTGGCACTCTAGAGACTTGACATTGAGATTATAGAGAGACATTTTCATTGAGTTACTTGTGATTTTGGAGTGGGATTCTTCTTGTGTTGATTGAGATCAGATTTATGATGCATTGGTGAGTTGTTTGTGACATTCCTATCCTCTCCTTGAGCAGTTCGATTTGCAGGTGAAGCTGGCCACTGGAGGAAAACGCAGCTCTTGAGATAGAGTCTCCTTGCTAGCGTTTCTCTTCGAGTTCTTCAACAGGGAAGTGAATTCGCTTTGATTGTCATTTGCTTTCCTCATTATTTGTCATTTCATTTGTTGGTTTATTATTGTTCTTTGCCATAGAAACTGACTTCATCTTCTCTTTGGCAGGTACAAGAAAAACGCACTGGCTCACTGGCTGCTCCAAAAACGCAAAGGAAAAACACACTTTAGCTCAACACTTGATCTTCAACGTTTGTCTTCAGCACGGGGATATCTTCATCTTCATTATCCAGGTACAGGATTTCTGCTTGTTTCTCATAATCTCTATTTCACTGTTAATGCTAAGCTGCAACCATAAATAAAAACCCTAAAAATTAATAACTTAATTTCCAACCGTAGAAAATTCAATTTTATTGCAAACCCGACTTTTATTTGTGCTTAAACGTATAAATCTTAAGTTGAAGCATTTTCGACTCCATTAACCCACACTTTAGGCACTAGTCTACCTGGCAAAAACGCCCCACTTGGGCGTTTTTCTCTTGCTGCTTGATTGGGTTGATCTGGGGTTCTGGGTAGTTTAGATTTGGGTTTATTTCATCATCTTATCCTTAGAAATCAAACTACCAATAGTTAGGAGTGCCATTACATGCTTATTTGTCTCTACCCTAGGTCCATTGCTTCACCGCTTAGCCACTTTCCTTGGGCAAGATCACTCCATTCTTTCACTCCTAGCTTGTCTGCATCCTTAGTTGATTTTCAGCCATTTGATCATCTATCTAGTCTAATTTATTCATCTCAATCAATAGCTGGTCACATTTCAATTGCAAGCTTATTCCACCACTTGGGTCTGTCGATTAGCTGAAATCAAACATAAGAGCTCATCTGCACTCATTCTTGGTTTTCATCTCTTATTCCTGTGAGTTTGGGTGTATTTGTTGTCTCTCAACCATCACTGGTTGAGCAGGGTCTCCCCCTTGACTTGGCTTTGCGCCTTGTCTAAAGTGACTGTAGCCTTGTCCAGTGTGACTTTTGTCCCTTGGATAGAGGACCTGGCTACTGTTGGTTACACCTTCCTAGTTGCTCATCCTCTACCATCCCTATTAGGATATCCCTCTTTACCAACTAGAGTTTGTGTGATAACATTATCCTTTAGTCGAAGAAAGCAAGTACTCCTACAAAAAGCATCGGATCGCATAAATGTTATATCAAAATGGATGCGAAAGTCAGTTACAAACAGTGTAGCTAAACACTAAAGCAAATAAAAGTCTTCCGTAGCTAGTCAATGGCCAAGGGACGAGCACTCATCCCTTGTATGATGTAAGGTCGTTTGCCCCCACAGGGCAACAGGGTGGTAACTCCATCGCACCTATGGACGGTCGCGAGCAATGGTGGAAAGACCGAGTCATTATCTAAGGCCTGCAAGGCTATTCAAGGCACCTGCTCTTGGAGGCTGGATAGTGAAAGATGGTCAAAGTGTTAAATGTCAAATAGTTAAATGTGAAATGTGCAAAAGCTGATAGTAAATTAAATGCAAAAGGTTGCTTTTCTAGAGTCTATTGGAAGCATTCCAAGCACCCTACCCATTTGTGAGACACTACCATTCCCTAGTGTTTTCTATCTGGCATATGTATGAGTGGTTACCCTTTTCCCTCTTGACTGAGATATCATAGTGTTGAAGTATCAAGTCCTTCCCATTATCCTAGCCTTGTTTTCCACTTCACCCATCCTAGCAATTTGTCTAAGTCTGTGAGTGAGCATATGTAGAGGGCTTCATGAAAGACTTGTTAGTTTCTCTCACAGGTATATTTTATTTGATTATGTGGCCATTGTTATGTATTTCATGTTTTAGTATGGTTACTAACATAAACTTGTGAGCATTATTCATCTAACATGCATACAAGATCATCCAAATTATTGCTCTACCTTCAGTTTGAGTACTTTGACTTGGTCAACACGTTTCCCAAGGCAGTGACTGCAGTGTTCGAGATTGTTTACTTATCCCCCAGATGTATCCAGTACACCATTTCCATACTCAGTTTTTAGTTTGAGGCCATTCTACAGCAGTTACAGTGATTATTATTATTTTTATGGCCATTTTTATTATATTGGATATGGTATTGGGCTTCAGATGGATATTTTGATGGACATATGGAGTATGTGTGGTCACTAATAGTGGATCTAATGTCTCTGATTCACTTGGTGCACTCAGATGATGATTTTGGGCAAGGAAGTGGACCTAATGATGATTTTATTCTTCAACGTGATGAACCGACAGTTTTTATTCAAAAAAATGACCATGGCTTCACTAGGAAAATTGATTTGGCTACTGTGGGTGAGGAAATGGCATGGGGATGATCGATGATGATGAGATATGGCTCTAGATGCATGTTACATGGATTTGATTCGCCCGAGATGGTCTCCACATGATGATATCTCCGTCCTAGAGAGGACATCTTCTCCCTTGGGGCGCACTTGATAGTTGATCATTTATGTATATCATGTCATTATGTCATATCTTTGTAAAAGGTTGAGTCATAGGGTGATTTATGCCCCTAATGACTTCTTTGTGGTGTTTGTGCATGTTGTTATGTTGTATTGGCCCCTCCTAGGGCGTCATTGGGAAAAAGTGTGACCCCCTCTTTGACTTGATCATTGATCCATGTAATGTAAAAATAAAAGGATCTCCACCGTTGATGATATTCATTGTATCTTTTAATGTCAACCACTCATTCAAAAAGTGGTTAGGGTTTTGGTCTCTCTCGAATCTATTTATGAGAGAGGACCCCTTCATTGTAAAGGGACTTTTGGCTCTGGATTTTTGGCAATGAAAATTTTTTTTGGAGAAATCTTGTGTCTTTGTTGAAGATTGTTATTGTGCTTGATTGTAGATCTAATAGCCCAAGACATTCCGGCTATATGATGATGTTTCCATGCTATATATGCTAGAGTAGTGTGTGATTTGCAGGAGGGCGACTTAACTTGGAGAGATTTCGTGGGGTTTCTTTCAGATCTATCCATTGGATGAGTTCAACGATCAGGGAGTAGTTTGCATTGTATCTTTGATCATTGTTTATGCTCTTTGATTTATCTTGCATCATTTACTTTTCATCTTGTGAATCAAGTCTCATTGTAGCTTGTCTTTGCAGGAGGGACGGTGCACTAGCTCAACTTGGGCAAATCATTTTCACCTTGGAGCTCATCAAATTGGCGAAAATTGATTCAAGGGGGTTAGAGCATCATTGCACTTGGAATCTACAAGACATAGAGGTAACTCATCTATTTTATTTTGTTTTCAAGATCTATTCCATTAGTTATCATTTACATTTACTTTCAAACCCTAACTCCGTAACTTATAAAATTTCTCTAGGTCACACAACTTAACTTCTTGGCAAATCCTTTCTAGGTTTTTATCTTTAGCCTTATCCCAAAGAGGGTTCTCAAGGGCGTCACCCTTGGAGGACTCCATCACCCCTATCCGGAAGGCACTGTTACTCAACCCATTCGCCCTCCTAGGTTTGCTCATCTTTCGATTGGCTTGTGATCTGGGTTTTGCTTGTGAGTGTCGATACTATCAAACCTATCCCCAAGCTATCTCATCAAGGTGCTAGAAAGCCCTAATCTCCTCTAGATCTACTACTTTGGTCACTCTCTCAAGATCTACCTTCAATCCCCCCAAGGTAGTAGAATTGATCATTTAGACTAGCACCTAAATCCTAGATCTTTCATTAATCTCTTGAGTCACTTGATTAAACACATTGGGTTGATAATTTATTAATCATAAGCCTCTCAACTCAAACATAAACCCCATAGTGGCTTCATCCCATAGATCTAGGGTTTCATCTACCTATCATCTTACGTATTCTAGCCATATAGTTTGATCTGGCGATTTGGTTTAGGTCTATCTTGTCGGGTTAGATCAGGGTCTCCCCCTTCGCTACCTTGGGCTTTGGTTGCATAAAGCGAAGAGTGCCTCAATTGGCATGACAACCGATCCATCCAGGGATCGAGGCCCTATTAGGTCACCTCTTTAGTTTCCTAGCTCCTCTACCGTCCTAGACAGGATCATCGATTAGGGGCAACTACAAGTTGCGTGATAACAATTCCCAAGGCTTGGTGAATCCATTCAATGCCACATTGACAAGCTTTGCGTCAAGCACTGCCTCTCCAATGGTTGCAAATTGATCACATATCTGAGTAATCTTCATGAGATAGCTAGTAACATTGTCAGATCTAGTCATCTAGTCATCCGGACATCCCTGAAGCTTGTTTCTCAAGATCATCTTCATGTTCATATTATCACTCTGGAACAAATCTGTTAGAGCCTTGTACATTTCTCTGGCCGATGTTTTCTCTGCTACATGAGGAATCAATTGATCCTGCACAGTGTCTGGAATCACTCTGGGCTTTGATGTCCTTCTTCTCATGAGCTGCCAACTGAGTTGAATATGTCGGTACAAGAACAACCTTTTAAGTTTTCTACAATCTCCCAAAGGTCATGTTCATTCAGAAGCAAAGTTACTTTCGCTTTCCAGGACAAGAAGTTAGATGCCCCATGAAACCTGTCTTCAAATCTGAGACTGGTTGCTGCCATTTCTATATCTGATCAAAAATAATTGTTGTGTGTTTATTCCCTCAAACACCCACTTAGATCTACTGCTGTAAACCCCAGATCTGCACTAGATATGTCTATTGGTCACTCAAATCTAATAGATCTGTTGCTATAGATTTCAGATCTGACTCATTGAGCTCTGATACCATGTAAATTTTTCTAAACCCCCAATCTACATAAACAACTTCCTAGTGTGTTTTTTTGCTGAAAATTAAATTTGCAACCCACTGAATAATTTACACTGCTGGGATTAATCAACATAAATTTAAATAAAGGAAGCAAAATTATGGAGAACAGATCTACTCAATAAAAAGTTAAAACACATGCACAGAATTTTCGCCCTTCAAATCAGTTTTTTATTCAAATAACTTCCAAGCTTACAAGGGCTCCCTTACTGGGAATTGGGAAAATGGTCCAAGAAAAGTACAATCAGCAAACCTGGCAAAATGCCTTCCTCATAAAACTTCTCCAACTGCAAAATCGCCCTAGCAAAACCCCTGCAACCAGCTGTTGCACCTGTACAACCACTTTATGGTCTGTACAGCTGTGCTGTACTGCCCTGTACGGATGGCTGTACAATCCGTACTGGTGTACAGATCCACTGCGGCTCAGCCTGTATGGCCCATTGCTGGCTGTTTGCTGGCACGTGGTCCATACAGTCACTGTACGGCCTGCATGTTGCATTTAGAGGGAGGGCAGCAGGAAACCCTGAAACAACCAAGTGTTCACTGTTGACCCCTTTCATACTGTTAAACCCTAATTTCATGCTCACTTTTGTATTTTCAGTTTGGCTATGTGAGCTTGGAAGAGACCAATAGAGAAGAAGAGAGGAAGTAGGGCATTGTTCGTTGTTTTTACTGTGGGAATTTGGTGTCCAGGCCAGCAAGTTCACCACTAAGCATTATTCATCATTATCAGCATCATCAGTGTCAGCATTCTTTTCTCCCTGAGTCCCCACATTTCAGTTTCATCATGTTTAAAGATTCAGATTTTTTTGGTTGTCATTTCCACACCATGTCTAAGGCAAGGAACGTTAATGTTCAATGTTGAATCAAAAAACGTCAGTTGATGAATGGTGGACACCGGAATGATTTGATTCTAAAAATGAACTTGAACATTGTAGATTTACATTGATTTCAGTTCTCTTTTTTTCCATATATTATTGTAATATAAAAGTTGATATATGTACCTCTAATGTACCCCATCCCCTATTTCGGAAAGTGACATACCCATTCCCAGGTACCCTTACCTTGGCAACTTAATTGGAAACCACATATATCTAAGGGCCAAATTTTACAAGGGAGCATAATACAAAAACATATTTCTGATAATAAAAATTTGTATTCAAACATCAGAAGATTTCACACTTATTTCTTGCTATACAGTACATTTTTTGTGCCCTGACAAATTATCTTAGCCATAAATAGTTAAATACGTTTCTATAGTAATGCCAATTCCCTTCAAATACCAGAATACTTCCAAAAATAGTTACCAGGTTGGAAAAGTTTGGTAGGCTCGGGAGGAGGTTTGGAAAAGTTTGCGATTTCAAAAATGTTTGAAAAGTTCAGAAATCTGAAACTTACAAAATTTGCACTGCTGTCGTCTGTTCTGGGGAAGTTGCCATTTGGGAAGGGAGCAAATGAAATCATGTAGGAAAATAATAACAAAAAGAGCCATATGTTTTTAGCATGTATAAATGAACAGTTAAGTCTACTTTGAAATATGAATACAAGACAATTTAATACAAAGAAATAACAAAGACCAAGGATTTATCTTGTGCGATTCAGCCTTAGTTAAAACTTAAAACTGCAGGCCTCTGTGCTTCAATCAACGATGGCAGCTAAGGATAGTTACAGGAAATACAAATCAGGCAAATAGGCTAATCTCACAGTTGAGGAAAAGTAATCTACATATATCATGCAAGCTTAATAAGGATGAAATAAAATAAAATATTTATGTCAGAAACCAAAAACACTCAAGACAGCTAAGGATAGTTAACTCGATCTTTTTGTAGACTAATCTCACAGTAGAGGAAAAGTAATCTACATATCTCATGCAAGCTTGATAAGGTTGAAATAAAATAAAATATTTATGTCAGAAAGCAAAACACTCAAGAGAGCTGATAAGGCTTCTTTGTACAAATGCCATCAAAGTGAAGGGAAGAGAAAGGCACCGTTCTATAGTAGATCTGTGTGATAGGGTAAAAATAGAATATGGCATATAATATTATTGCAGGCCTCCTGAATATTAACCAATATATGTAGAAGATACACTGGAATTCGCATTATAAAAAATTGGCAAGTGTTTTCCTTGCCCTGTATCCAACTGTAAACTGTATGCTGACTCGTTCAATTAGAAGTCCAGAGTCCAGACTATGTAATTTTCCAGCATAGGAAATCATACAAGTACTAACTAGTTGAATAGTGAATCACTCTGCAAGCCATGCTGATTTGTTTTGAGAAAAATCTACCTCAGGATTCACCAACATCCTAACTTGAATTTCAAGACAGTTAGAAGAAGTTGCCCTATTTCTATTTAAAAGCCCATAACAGTATGATCTAAAAACTAAATCAGTAGTAAAACATTTAACATAGTAAAAAGATAGAATCCTGTTGAATAAAAGTAAGGTCAAAGAGATGGGATTGATATTTTTGTGTATTTGAAGAAAGTCAAAAGAACAGGCTCATCCTTACGCTCAACAGAGTTGATTAGAAGGATTTTGGTCCATTGAAGGTTGACATTTTCAAGGGTTCTCACTGATTCCAAACAATTCAATAGGAGTGATAAGGTTCAGTAAATGTACTTCTTGTTGCAAGTTCCTGTCCACCCATTCCCGAAGTCTGTCTAGTCTTTCTTTAATCCATGTTCTTGACAAGTCTGCTAGGATAGAGTCAACCTCGTATGGGGGCATTTCCCTTATGACACCCTTTCCTCCATCTTCACAGTCTACTGAATCTTCAACAGCAATCTGCACAAGGTCCTTCTCTAACTTGTCTGCAGCTTCCAATACCTGAACACTTTCAGGTGTCAATGCTGTGACACCTGACAAGAACTGCTTCAGCTCTCTTCCATAACAAGCATGAAGAGTTGCAACAGCCACACCTGCCGCAAAAGGGTGCCACCTCTTCAATATGGGACTGAATTTTTCCTTTTCATTTCTTGCAAGATCACCAATGTCCTTCGCTAGTATTGTAAGGGCTGGAGGAGGGTTTTGTTGCTTTTTGAATGATCTCCTCCTTGAATCTACTTGTTCCATCATCTGCTCTCAAAGGCAAGAAAGTTTTTGAGTGAGTAATGTGAAAAAGAGGGATTTAAGAAAAATGTAAGTGAGCGAAAAGTGGAAATTCAAATTCTCCAACAATACCAAAATACTCACCTGGGCAAAAGCAGTGCGAAGTGAGGAGCGAATATACATGTCAATCCTGTTTCGAGCTACGTCAACTTCTTCTTTTCTCTTGCGTCGATACTCATGTGAAATATCATCAACCAAGACCTTTGCAGCTGCTAATGCTACAGAAAGGACACTCTCCATCAATCCAACACTACTAGCTTGAAAAGTCTCATGATAAGCAAGAAGCCTCTTTTCTGCCCAGCCTTGAATTGCACTCAGAGTAGCACTTAGTATCTTGACATAGGATGGATCCTTGACTGTCTTGGCATCCTTAGCAACCTCAATCAATTGGTTTTCTGCTGCTCCAAGCAGATCCGTTTCAATTTGCCCTGTCATCAAAAACTGTTGGAATATAACCCATGTGAGGCAAATGTTGTGAAGCATCTGATTAATGCCCAACAAAGCCCAAGTTTTCTTCAGCAGCTCCATCAACTCATCAATTTCATCAATAACAGCTGTTTCTTCTCCACTATCAAAGCAGGCTCTAAGAAGCATTTGGTATAGCCAAAGATTTAGTGGAAACCCATCAGCCCAATGACAGGTCTCTGGTATGGATCCATCGGTTGTTCTCCAAGCAAGGCTCATAACTGCA
Organism: Larix kaempferi; assembly: GCA_027924585.1. Classification (NCBI taxonomy): domain Eukaryota; kingdom Viridiplantae; phylum Streptophyta; class Pinopsida; order Pinales; family Pinaceae; genus Larix; species Larix kaempferi. The sequence continues at coordinate 1,976,091 of BSBM01000545.1, forward strand.
CTACGCAATGCTTGCATTGCCTCAGAGTTCCTTCCTGTTTCAATAGGTTTCTCCTCGGCTCCTCGTACAATCTGCCGAAGTCGCTGAGCAGCAGCATCAGATCTTTCAAGCGGAACAGCAGGATATAACAGGAGACCAGCCTCTAGTATCCACAAATTTCTCCTCTGCCACACTTGATATTCTTGGGCATCTGAGAAATCAGAAGACTTGAATTGCTGTAATAACTCCAGTGGGAGCACTATTGATTCCACACGCTTCCCAAGCTGTTAACAGTAAAAGAAAGGCAACTAAGATTTCATGTCAATTGCCAGAGCTAACATCCTAGAAAAGTATAGTCGAAGGTTTATTGTTGTATTCCAAATTCACCAAAAATACAGTAAAGACAGTATTCATGTTGCGCACTTAGGCTAGAACCAAGAAAAGATTGTGCTAGATTTATCTTTTGCAGGCTAATAACAATGCCAAAAAAATGACTAACGACATTTTGAATCCTCTGCCCAAGCCCAAACTACATGCAGATGCACACAGAAAACGAATCATTTATATTGCACCCAAAGGCATGCACCACAAAGGGTAAACAATTTCTTCAACAAGGATATTACAATATCCAAAAATGGAGAAAATTGGAGACTTTAACACTGCTAGCAAAACCCATTATCCAAACTCCGGTACTGGTAGGGCCTGCATTTTCTTCAGGGCATGCATAAGCGAACTAATGGATCTATTACTGTTCAAGGCCCCTTGGAGAATAAGTGATTTGGATAGTGCCCTGCACCACTATGAGCGAAATCATCAGGGGCGAAATCCAACCATCAAAAAATTGCAAGACCTCCCAAACCACACTGAGAACATGTGCACCTAATAAACACGGAGTTGCGTTTGAACCCTAAACTTGGCCAGCTCAAAATTCATAATTCAAACCGGGGGTATAAGAAAATTTAGTTTCATATCAGGGCAAACCCAGCAGCACCCAAATGAAATCAAAAAACGATAGAATTCAAAATTTCCTATGTTTTAGCTTTTCATATATATTCGTTATTTGTCACAATTTTTCGAAAAAAAAGTACCAAAGAGATGGAAAGCTGTTGGTATGTACCTGTCCAGCTGAAATTCTTAACAAGGCTCTGCGAACACGGGCATCGGTCTGCTCGGATACATTCATCTGCACTCTCAAAAGCTCTCCAATTGACTGGGGTTTTTTCGATCTGGAAGGGCTGTTGTCCTTCAAATGACTGCTCTTCTTTGAGGATCTCAAACCAAGGGCTCTCTTGACCCTGCTGGCAGCAGTGGAGGTCAGTGACCTCTGGAGAGAAGGTGATATGGATGACGACGACGACGATGGGGATGATTTCTCAGGCCTCTCAGCCTTGTCTGCTTGAGATATGTAAGTGAGGGTGGATCTTCCAGCTGAGGGTCTGCAGGCTGCAATGAAGATCTCATAGGCTGTCTCCCTCAAATCGTCTTCAGAGAGCTGGCTGCCCAATTCCCCAAATGGGCACTCCAGATCCGTCGTCATACTTGATTTGGTGCCCACAAAACCTCTGTCTTGGACAGCTGCAGGAGCCATCGGAGGGATGGATGCTTTCCTTATATACCCAAATAGCCCTCTGTTTGGAGAGACCTTTTAAACCCGAATGGACCTCTGCTTGTGTACTTCTTCTGTAAAAGACAGATCTAAGTGTACCCAATCTGGGCGCTGGGCAATAGCTCTTCCGAAAACAAATCTGGACAAACGGAATGGCCTCTAGGTGTAGTGAATCCTAACTGTACAGTACGCAGAGGACCAATTCATCTACCTGAAATTACTTTGACAGTAAGATACATTGGCATTGAAGTGGTCCACTGCATTTCCCACCTGAATTGGGACTTAAATTTCTATCTGATGGGAACCTGCTTCCTAAAACTGACTCTAGTCCAGTCGTAGAAACACAATCCCCAGTAGGAATTTAAAAAAATAAAAAAAATAAATCCATGGCCATGGGTCCCCTGACAGCCCAAATATAGATGGCAACAGACTGTCAAAATAGAAAGATACATACATTCTTAATATATATATATATATGTGAGAATACGTAATTCTGAAAAACAAAAGTATATTCCCTCTCCGGTCTGCACATGCACGGATCCACTCCATTTACATTGTGCATCCAATTCAAAGATACTTAACAGCGGGGAAACATTTCCCTCCACCCAGCCTCACTTCATACCAACAAGAAATACAAAATAAATAAAATATATACATAATAAGAATTGTAAATTGGAGTTGACATTAATTGGTTTTTCAAATTCAAGATGTTAATGAAATATTATAGGTTTGACTTTCCAATAATTTTTTCCCCGCGAAAAAAAGTATACTATTGATATTCATATTTGAATCAAAGTACATGATATCAGTATAGAACTGTTCAAGATGTCACCTCTCCGAAGAGAGTTTATCAGTCACACAAGATTTATACAATATGAGTCAAAAACAGACATAAAGATGTCCTTGGCATAACTTACCCTGATCAACCCAAAAACTAACAGCTATCAATCTAACAGTCCAGAAAATAACACTTACCAGAATCTATCAGCTGGTCCTCAAAATATTCCTCCCAAAGTAGTAGACCATCTTCACTAGCCAAAGCCAGTTTAGAAATTATTAATGAAATTTGAACATTTTTTTATTTAAATTCCATTTTTATTGTAAGAATGGATTTAGCTCCCTCAAATATCAATTATATCTATAATTTCAACAACTCCAATCAGATTTAAAATAAAAATAGTTAAAAATATAATTCTTTAAATTACTCTAATTTTAAGTGTCAGAGTCATCAAATTTCTTCATATATATAAATTTGTTTCTTATCTTTAAAATGTTTAAAATACAAAATTTACATAAAAAAAAAAATTGATTCCTATAAATATTTGATAAATCTGAGTTTAAGATGAATTTAGGTTAATTAATCAAAAAGTTTAATCACCAAGTATATGTAAATAATAATAATAATATAAATGTAAGTGAAAAATATCCTATCTTAATCAATAATGATAAAAATATGATTAATGATTTTTTTCTCCTTTTTCATTTATTTTAATTAAAAAGTCCAAAGTTTAAAGAGAACATTTTTTTTCTCTTTATCACTTTCATACATATATTTATTTTGTGGTTTTGAGAATTAGTTCAAGCATTAATTTGGGAAGTTCATGTGTTTGACTTTTTTTATACCTTCTGATCATTATCCATATTTTGGTTTGATTATTCATTGGAAAAAAATACGCATCCATTTTTCATTGACAATGAAACATTTTTCAAAATTGTACTTTAATCTTTATATAATTAAACATTTATAATAAATATAATGCATGAACTTGTAACATTTAAAAATTCCAAATAACCAAGTTTACTATCATAATTGTACTTTTCTTTAAAATCAAGTAACCTTACAATACACTTTTTTTTAACAAGAAAAAAAGTATGCTGCTTGATATTTATGAGGATTGAATCAAACACAACTTCTACATATACCAAAGAGGATATAAATACTATCCAAATCCGCACCATGTAACATGTCTCTGAACTACAGAGCTTCTTCCATATCAGAATTACACAATATTCTACCTTTCACATATATATTGTATAATCTCCAAATCTTACATAGATTAGAAAACAGTACCATAGCATAATGCGTTCCAAAATATCTCTCATTTTGAATACCAATAAGCATGTAGTGTACCAAATGCAATTCAAGAGGTTTCTCTGAATTCTTCATAATGCAGCAGTCCTTCATGTTTACCGACATCCCTCTTTGACATATAATCCGCTCCGACATTTAGTTGTCTAGGGATGTGTTTGTAGGTGATAAACTGAAAGGAGATTGACAGCTCATGTATCCTGCAATTCCAATCTTCAAGTGTAATAGCCTGCAGAATCGAACGACCCGAAGCCCATTTTATGATAGCATGTGAGTCTCCCAAAATTTGTAACTCGGAGACACTAATTCTTGAAGCAAAGAATTGAAGACCCCAGAGTGCAATGAGTTTTTCCCTGGTGTTAGTTGATAATCCACAATCCATCAAGCACTGTATAAAATTATCTTTGTTCAATGTTAAAACAAAACCTGCTCCACAAAGGCCAACCTATTTGGCACCATTGAAGAACCCCACTGGGTAAAAAATTGAAATACTAGGCAATCCAAAAAACCCAGGTCTAAATTCTATAAAGTTTAAATAGTGCACCTTGTATACACCAATAATCCTGGCAAAGATGAAGAATAGATTATGTCTATTGTTTTCAAATATAAGCAAGTTACGGGAATACCAAATGTTCCAGATGATGAATAAATGAATATTTCTTAGAGTACCCATTGACACAATCCATCAAGAAAGACATTGTTCAAAAATGTTTCTTACCCAAGTGAGAGTGGACTACAATCCTCTTAAAACTTCCAACCATAGATCATTAGAAAATGAACATTTGGAAAAAATATGATCAACAAAATCCTCCCCACTACAACACAAAACACAATGGAAAGACCCTACAAACCCCCTTTTATGCAAATTCCCCCCACTAAAATCTTGTTCTCCAAAGCCATCCAACAAAATCATTGAAGTTTTAAAGGTGCCTTCAAAAGCCAAACCTCTGTATGCCACCATTTATCTATAGGGACCTCAGAATCATAAGTGAGTGAATCATAAGTAGATGAGACAGTTACCTGACCTGACGAAGTATTCCATGACCAAAGTAACTGTTGATGTATATGTAGCTTCAGAATGTATTTCATCTATGTATTTATTGTACTCCTATAGAGATGTATTATTCCTCTATATGGAAGTGTCGTCATTTGTATTGACAAGTATCGCAAGTGTTGTAACTTGATGATGGGTTATTAGACCACCTAGTAAGGGGTCGGCCCGGATTAATGTAACCATGGGTTATTAGACTGAGTTAGACAAGTTGGCCCCATTGGTTTATTAGGCAGCTCAGGACAAGTATAAATAGAGAGCGAGATCTCTCTATTTGATCATCTCATTACTCACTCTTCTATCACTCGGAAAGTGGCGCACATGTGAGGAGGAGGATCAGCTGCTAGGAGAAGACTATCTCTTGTACTTTGGTTGTATCATTGCTCTTTCTATCTCTGAGGAAGTTGTGGGGTTTTTCACCTTTATGGTTTTCCCCAGTGAAACTCTGTGTGTCCATTGTCTTATGTGATTGCTTGATATGATTGATACATGCTTGATATGATTGATATGTTGTACATGTTATTCTCTCAGTAAAGATCCTAGAGTATGATGAATTAATGCTCAAAATCTAACATGGTATCAGAGCTCCCCTGAGAAGAAGACATTGTGCAGTGGCAGAAACTAGGGTTTCTTGTTTATTGGGTTTCTCTCCACATATTTTGGAAAAGCAGTAGGGTAGATTGACTCTACTCATCAAGGAGAATCTTTCTGTCCAATCAGAATTCAATTCTGAGCACTTTCAGCTTTGGCCCTAAAAATTAGGGTTTCCACAAAAATAGGAATTTCTGACATATGAAGACATAGTTGGAAGCTCCTTGGAAAAATCGAAGTTTAGAGCTTTGGATCGAGATGTTTGGTTGGGTGAAGCTCCGGGAAACTCAAACCCTAATTCAGGGTCCTCCTTAGTGAATCCACGAGATTGAAAAGCATTTCTAAAGGGTTAAACTTTGCAGTTTTCAAATTTTGAGTATACCAGATTGATCAGCTCATCAAGGCGCATCTTTCTATCCTTTCAGAAGTTTGAATTTTTAGGGTTTCTCTGACAAACCCTAATTAGGGACCAGATCCAGTTTCCAGCAAATCAAGTGGTAAGACCTAAATCTTTTCTATTTCCATTTGAAGTACTCTTTAAGATGTCTTACCACACCAAGCTTGAGGATAAGCTTGAAGGGGCTGATAAATTTCGAGCATGGAAGTATATGATTGGGTTAATCCTGGAGAAAAATGAGTTGGACACTTTTATAAGTAAAGTGGTCCCTGTCCCAGAGGAAGAAGAGGCTAAGGCTCTTCACAAGAAGAACTTGGTCAAGGTAAAGAGGATCATTGTTGATTCTATCAAAGATCATCTCATACCCCATGTGTCATCCCTAAAGACACCAAAGGAGATGTTTGATTCCCTAACCAAGTTATTTGAAGGGAAGAACATAAATCGGAAGATGACCTTGAGGAATCAATTGAAGAATGTCAAGATCCAGAATGCATAGACCATGTAGTCTTATTTCTCAAGGGTCTCCCAGATAAAATAACAACTTGAAGCTATGGGAGAAGATATAGAAAATGGAGAAGTGATAATGACCACTCTTAATGGAATTCCTAGGTCATGGGATTCCTTCATCCAAGGGATTTGTGCTAGGAAGAAACTTATCACCTTCAGTAGACTGTGGGAAGAATGCTCACAGGAAGAAGCTCAAATTGTAGCTCGAGAAGAGAAGATGGGGAATGAAGATCAAGCTCTCACAACACACTCCAAAAGTCATGGTGACAAAAAGACTCACCATCATGGCAAGAAAGAAAGACATCACTATCAGAATCAGAAGGGTAGAAGAAACATGTCCCATGCCCGTTATTATACATGTGATGAAAAGGGACACTATTCCAGAGACTATCCCAGAAATAAGAAAGATGGTTCTCACAAAAGGAAGAACACCAAAAGAAGACATCATGCTCATGTTGCAAAGGATGATGAACCTCCCAGGAAGAGGGCTAGAGAAGATAGTGATGATTCTTTTAGTGATGAAGAATATGTTTTGATTTCTGCTCTCACTGGAACCATTACTCATGGAAGTAATGATTGGCTTATAGATAGTGGGGCTTCTAAACACATGACAGGATTGAAGGAATCCTTTAGGAACCTATCTGAACATGAATCACCCCTCAAGGTGAAACTTGGGGATGACTACCAATATCCAATAAAAGGGAGTGGTGAAGCCTCTTATAAACTAGACTCTGGAAAGTCTATGAAGATGAAAGATGTACTATATGTTCCAGGTCTCAAGAAGAATCTACTCTCCATATCTGCATTGGATGCAAAAGGCATGAGGGTTGCATTTGTAGATGGCCAAGTCCTAATGTGGCCAAAAGGTAAGACAATAGATGATGCAGTTGTGATTGGAGAGCAAGAGGGAGGATTATACAAATTGAAGGGCCAACCAGAACAAGCCATGGTCCATGATTCAGTAGAGCCAAGTGAGCTTTGGCATAGAAGGCTTGCACACATGCACTATAGGGCATTACCAATTGCAAGCAAAGCTGTAGAAGGTCTTCCTGAAATCCAGACAAGGCATGAAGGCATTTGCAAAGGTTGTGCAAAGGGAAAGAACACAAAGAAGGCATTTCCAAGCAGTAAAAGCAAGGCATAAGGAATTTTGGAAATTATCCACTCCGATGTATGCAATCCGGTGTCATCCAGTTATCTGAGTGGGTATGTGCACTATGGTTCTTTCATTGATGATTTCTCTAGGAAGACTTGGACTTATTTATTGAAGAACAAAGATGAAGTATTCAGCAAATTCAAGGAATTCAAAGCCTTGATAGAAAACCACACTGAAAGAAGATCAATGGTGGAGAATTCACTTCAACAGACTTCAAGAAAGTTGTGTAGTGATTCAAGGATTAAGAGGGAGTTGACCACTCCTTACAATTCACAACAGAAAGAAGTAGAAGAAGTTACTTCAGAATAGGACTCCAGCAGCTCCTGCAAGGAAGCAAAGATTCAGAGGGAGTCCACCCAACAAACAAACAAAGATAAGTATTTGAATTATCACTTCTTGTATATTCTGTTTGTTTAAATAATGTTATTCAGTGATGTATGTTCCTCGACATAGGTTGTGTATTATGCATATTAGAATAATTGCATTGATGAACAAGATACTACTAATATGCATGTGATGGGTAAGTGGCCCATGGCACTGTACAACATTCCATTGCTACTTATCTAGAATTAAACCTCTTTGCTGACATGTTGGGAGTTGTGCACACTCTTAACAATGTTCTGGTAGAGATTGGAAGGCATCTAGAAAGTTACGGGATATGGATAAATGTTGTATTGAAGCATTGGCTAAATTAATTGCATGACTGTATGACATATTTCTTTATGTGTAAGAATTTGTTCTGAAAACTATGAGATGTTTCTAATCATGCAATTTAACTTGTCTTGTAGGAAAGATCGTATACCATCACCTACAAAAAAGGACTACAACATTTGTTCCAATAACAAAGTTATCTATTAAAGAATCTGAAGTTCCCAGGATCTGGGATGAAGTAATGGAACGATGCTATGATCCGTCGATCATGAAGAATGATGTTAGGGATGTGGTCCCAAGACCAGATGGGAAGTTTGTGGTGACTTCCAAGTGGATCTATAAGATCAAGCATGCTACAGATGGCAGCATAGAAATATATAAGGCAAGGTTTGTAGCTTGTGGCTTCTTCCAGAAAGAAGGGATTGATTATGAAGAAACTTTTGATCCTGTGGCCAGATACACTTCCATTAGATCAGTACTTGCTCTGGCTACAGTGATGAAATGGAAGGTACACTAGATGGATGTCAAGACAACCTTCTTGAATGGTGTAGTTGAAGAGGACGTGTACGTGGAGCGGCCACTCGAGTTTGATACACATGATCGAGAGTCACATGTGTGCAAACTGAAGAAAGCCCTGTATGGTTTGAAACAGGCACCCAGGACCTGGTATGGCAGGATAAATGGCTTCCTATCCAGCTTGGTCTTTACCAAGAGTAAAGCGGATTCCAACCTTTACTACAAGGTCAAGGAAGGCAATCCAGTGATACTACTATTGTATGTGGATGACCTGTTTGTAACAGGTGAGGATAGATTGATTGCCAACACGAAGAGGAAGCTTGCTGCCGAGTTCGAGATGAAGGACTTGGGTATGATGCACTGCTTTCTTGGTATGGAGGTGTGGCAGAGTGCAGATGGAATCTTCCTTGGACAAGGGAAGTATGCAGTAGAGATCCTGAAGAGGTTCGAGATGATGGACTGCAAGGCCATGGCCACACCTATTGGCATCGAACCTGAAGCTTCTGTGTGATGCTTCATCTGAGCCGGTTGATGCTACGATGTATCGTTAGATGATTAGTTCCTTGATGTACCTGAAGAATACGAGACCGGATATCTGCTTTGCGGTGAACACCTTGAGCCAATACTTGACAGATCTGAGACATGTTCACCTGATAGCTGCAAAGCATATTCTGAGGTACCTGAAGGGTACAGTTGACTATGGGCTCAAGTATGAGGTGAATCAAAAGTTTAACCTGGAGGGTTATGTTGATTAAGATTGGGCAGGCAGTGCCATTGATCGAAAGAGCACTTCGGGGTGCTACTTCAATATGGGATCTGATATGATCTCTTGGTTTAGCAGGAAGCAGTCCTATGTGGCATTGAGTACAGCCGAAGCAGAGTATGTCGCAGCTTGTTCGGCTAGTTGTGAGGCAGTATGGCTTAGGAAGCTATTGTCTGATTTGTTTGATCTCCAGCCGAGTGCTACTTGTATATATTACGACAACCATAGTTGTGTGAAGTTGTTGGAGAACCCAGTGTTCCATGACAAGTCGAAGCACATTGAGATCAAGTATCACTATATCAGGGATATGGTGCAGAGAGGAGTAGTGAAGCTCTTGTATATTGCGATGGACGAGCAGATAGCCAATGTGTTGACCAAGCCGCTTGCCAGAGTGAAGTTTGAATACTTCAGAGGGAGACCTGGTGTACTTCAGATCAAGATACCTTCCAAGGGGAAGTGATGAGTATGGAGACACAGATGCACATGAGCCGTTCCGACATGGTGGTAGGTTAGTCCTCCCATGGTCGTTGATGTAAGTGTTGAGCCATTCTCACATAGTGGTAGGTTAGTCCTCCTATGGTGCAGATGTAAGGGCTAGGGCATTCTCACATGGTGGTAGGTTAGTCCTCCCATGGTGAGTTGTAAGGGCTGGACGGGATTTTCCGACATGGTGGTAGGTTAGTCCTCCCATGGTCGTTGATGTAATTGCCGGGCTTTTTCGACATGGTGGTAGGTTAGTCCTCCCATGGTCGTTGATGTAATTGCCGAGCTTTTTCGACATGGTGGCAAGTTCGTCCTCCCATGGTCATTGATGTAATTACCGAGCCGTTCTGACATGGTGGTAGGTTGGTCCTCCCTTGGTTGTTGATGTAAGTTCTGTGAACCTTTCACAGATGGTAGTAGGTTGGTCCTCCCATGCTGGTGAGTGTAAGTGTTGTGTGTGTGCATCTAGGTCGTGCTCCGTGGACGTTGACGATGATCTGAAGACGATGATGTGACAGTATGGTACACAGGTTTTGCAGAGGAATATGATTGGGCCTGAGATGCTCTTGTAGGTTTTGCAGAGGCTGTGTAATCAGTCTTGGGAGATCTTACAGGTTTTGCAGAGGCAGTGTAATCAGTCCCGTGGTGTACATACTTGATGGCTTGCTTGCGGAGATGTTGATGATGTTCATCTAGCATGAAAAAGGGTTGGCTTTGTAGATGATACAGACCTACAGGTGGCGGGCCTACATCTAGTATGAAAAAGGACTGGCTCTGTAGAACTTCCTATGACGAGCAGACAGAGGAGATTGATTGAGATAGCGGCAGTGATGATGATTCGATGATGATGGTTCGATGACGATGATCCAGTGACGATGATACAGAGAAGAAGACTTGTGCTAGCAGATCTGTGTCGAGAAATACCTTCCTAGTTAAGAGGGAGTGTTGATGTATATGTAACTTCGGAATGTATTTCATCTATGTATTTATTGTACTCCTATAGAGATGTATTATTCCTCTATATGGAAGTGTCGTCATCTGTATTGACAAGTGTCGCAAGTGTTGTAACTTGTTGATGGGTTATTAGACCACCTAGTAAGGGGTCGGCCCAGATTAATGTAACCATGGATTATTAGACTGAGTTAGACAAGTCGGCCCCACTGGTTTATTAGGCAGATCAGAACAAGTATAAATAGAGAGCGGGATCTCTCTATTTGATCATCTCATTACTCACTCTTCTATCACTCAGAAAGTGGCGCACATGTGAGGAGGAGGATCAGCTGCTAGGAGAAGACTATCTCTTGTACTTTGGTTGTATCATTGCTCTTTCTATCTCTGAGGAAGTTGTGGGGTTTTTCACCTTTATGGTTTTCCCCATTGAAACTCTATGTGTCCATTGTCTTATGTGATTGCTTGATGCTTGATACATGCTTGATATGATTGATATGCTGTACATGTTATTCTCCCAGTAAAGATCCTAGAGTATGCTGAATTAATGCTCAAAATCTAACAATAACTAATCTTTTGAATCTGTCACTCTAATATCAGTGTGTTATAGCCCATTGATATATTGTTTCCATCCCAAAGCAAGATTACCTCCCAAGCCTAGCTCCTTCGGATTCAACCAGTAATTATCATCCACAAGAAGAATCCTCGTATTTGGGACGTGTGCTAAAACAGAGAAACCATAAAAAATTAAGTGTCGTAAGATAAAAGGAGATAGATTAACCTTATAATACACTTTAATCTTCACTGAATAACTTTTCAAAATTAAAAAAAAACAAAAAAAACAAAAAAAACAAAAAACAAAACAAAAACAAAACATTGTTAAATAAATCATCTCACCTACAAACCTAAACCCACAAACATTCTTTCATATTTATTATGTGGTTATATTTTGATAAAACATAAATTTCTATCTCTTTTGATAAACAAATTAGAAAGGTTGTTAGACATAACGATCATATGTGCAAATCACTTTCCCCCACATTTTCTCTAAATCAAAATGTTCAAACTTTAGTTGGATATTTCCATCATCTCTATGTGTCACTTTCAACATTCTCATTTTCTGTCATGGGTTGTTAAGTTGCTACAGTGTGGAAAACAATAGTATTGGTTGGGCTATAGAAGATAGTGTGTCACTTTCAACTTACACATTTTCTCTCATGAGTGTGGTAAACCATAAAGTTACGGGCATTGGTTCGGCTGTAGAACTTATTGAAAGGTTATTTGTAAAATATATTGCAAAATTATAGTTTTTTTTAAGCTGTATGATTTTTATTTTTCATATGTATTGTTTTTTTGTAATGTTATAGGTTAAAGTTTTGTAAAATATTGTGAAACTTTGTTATACAATATGTGGAATGTTAATTTAAGGATTTGTAAGGAGCTTTGCTAGTCATTAGATCTCCTTCAAACCGTAGGCATCCAAGAGATCGAGAGTTCAAGCCTACTTAATGTCCTTCAAACCGTAGGCGTCCAAGAGATCGAGAGTTCAAGCCTACTTAATGTCATTGGGGACAACATTCGAATTGTCATTTGGTCTACTAATCATAGCACCGTGATGGATCCCAAGTTGGTGAGTGGCATAAATGTAATGGACCTCCCAAAGTTGTCAATAATTCATTATTACAATGTTGGAGGATATAAACCAAACTTCAAGGAGGTCAAACCTCCAGCTAAAAGAAAATGTGAAACATTGACTTACCTGTAAGGCACTGTTATACACTTCGGAATGCAATTACACACACCATGAACATACAAATTGTGAAGCTTCACAATGTGTCAAATGATATTTTTCTTCACTCAACTATTAACTCAAGTTTGATTCTTCTCACATTTGGTAGTTGTATAGTTTCACTTGAGAATCTCCAAAGCTCTCTATATTATGATTTCAAATCTACAATATTAGGTGGTGATAATAGAGGTTTGGTTGTTGCTAAAGTGAGGACAAGGGTAAATATCATTTATTTATTTTGGACTGAAGTTGAGTTTGTGGGCATTGTAAGTAATAACATCGGTAATGTAACATTATCTCATGTACGACCGCCACATATCAATAAAATAACATCAATGGATATATACAAATGGTGTGGTCTAAATATGTTACGTTTTCAATATTTTTCGAGCATATTTTGTGTCTTATTTTGTTCGAAATATAGTGAGAAATCTTTAAAAATTCTTAGAACACATATATTAGCAATGGAAATTGCATAATTTGGGTGTATAGGGTTTTTGAGGGTGTTGAATCTATTTATGGATTCAAAAACACAATTTAAACACTTCCAAATTTGGATTTTACCAAAAACAAATTACCGAATTTCGATAACAAACAACCGTAAAATCCAAAACGTAAAATAAATACACTACACTTGTACAAATAGGTTCTATATTGCATATCAACATTATAAAGTGGATTGATATATATAAATCACATAGATTCATATGCATTATTAATTACATTTAATCTCGATTGTAAAGTAGGGTTGCAATATTCTTCTTCCAATAATAATATGTATTAATATAGTTTAGAATATTTATTATAATTAAAGTAAACTATAATTTGTATAAAATATTTGTTATTATTAAAGTCAATTATAATTTACAGTTATAATTGTTTTGATTATAATTTTTCAAATAATTTTTTTGAATAATTAAAGATTATAAATAAATTTAATTATATTTTACATAATTACATGATAGTACACACTTCCAACATTATAATAATAATAATAATTGTTAAATATATAATAATAATAATAGGATAGCTAGTGACAAAGAGTCTAAAACTATGGATAAGATGTATGCATCATTAAGACATGGTTTTAGTAACCCATGGAAGAGATTTATGCATCATTAAGACATGGTTTTAGTAGAGAGAATATAAAAAGGCAATGTTACATAAATATGTTTTGATGGAGAGTGAGTTAAAAAATGGACAAATTCAATTTTTTCAACGAGTTGTTTTTGTTTTGTTTTCGAGGAGGTAAAGTTCTGCTTTTAACCATTTTTTTCATCTTTTAAAAATTGGTTACAATTCCCGATAGTAAAGTTTTATGATAATAACACCCATCAATCAAGTGGAACTATAACTTTAGACAAAATTCCTACCAATTTTGAAAAAGAATTTTAACAAAAACAAGTTTGAGTTTGTCCACTTTTTAACTTACTCTCTTCAGTAAGAGGCAGTAGGTGTGGGAGGGATCCTTATTAATCTCAGAGGAATTTTTGAACTAAACTATGCTTGGAGTCTTGGAATTGCTGCTTGTTGCCTCCTAATGTGCACCTCGGGTAGCGTGGTAGAAATATTCAAGCCACTAGGTGCATCCTTGGGGGCAAGTCTCGAGTCAAGTGTTGTCATTTGATACTTGATTCCTCTGTCTTGGTCAACTCCTAGTAAAGCCAAGGGGGGTGTGTTAGAAAAACAGGATCGCAGAGCAATAACAATAAACAGAAATGCAAATATAATCACACATACACATTACAAGAGAGACACAGATATATCGTGGTTCACCCAACTTGGGCTACGTCCACACTGAATTTGCCAGTCCTTATTATTATTACCGTCCAGCAAGGTGAAGGGATACAACCTGCAGCACAACCGCTGCACTTCCTCTTCTCTGTTTCACAGTCTCTCTCCTGATCTCATAGATCTTTACAATGCATAAAACCTTATACATCATCCCTAGCCGTATTACAATGTCTTTATTTTACAAGGGAAATACAATGGGAAAATACCACGGGATACCCAAAACCATGGGCCCGCAAAACAGCTGGCGAAAACAACCCCAAAAATTTTCTTCGGGGGCGCTGCCCCCGGACCCCCTAGCCAAGGGGGATGGTCCCCCCTGGAACCCCGTGGGGCGGCGATGCCCCCCCACACCCCCCTGATGGGGTGACTGTACAGTCCACCTACATATCATATAAAACTGGGGTACAAACACGGCTAATACAATATCATCTATGAGACTAGAAGATTTGGCTCCACAACCAACAGGGTGGTCCCTAAGAAAAATAAAACTATGGCTATCAAGCTAAGTTACGAGAATGAAATTAATCTAGGAGTTTGAAATGATTACTGAAACAAGAGAGGGCAACAACCATACATTTAAAGTAGCAGCAGATAATGTGATTAATCACGACACATAGATGATTTAAGCACAAGATTGTGAAGTACTAGTTCCTAAAAGGGTAAATGAAGTATGTTAAAAGAGGAAATTGTTTTTTCGTGCCTCTTGATCGGTTTTAATTATTATGGATGAGTGGATTACGGGAAGGGGGTTCCGATATACCATGAGGTGTGAGGAACAAAGTCTGGATTTGTCGGATGTGGTTTCACACAAGAAGAAGGGCTAGATCGGAGTCATGGGGGATGTCCAACACTGACACCAAAAGAGGGTGTAGCAAACAAGGGTGTATCCTGACGGGTCCCCGCGGTCACTACCGAGTTGTTCCCTTTTCTCCGTGAAATTTGCCCACATGGGACAAAGGCGAAACGTCAGATTTTCGTTCTTTGGGGGGATTAGTTTTTATTAAAGGCGAGTTTTTAATTAGATGTTGAGTTTTATCAAATGCTACGATTCCGTTTCTAATTGTTCCAAATCTTAGGAAAGTCTACAATGGACAAGAACATATGCAAAAAAGAGCTAATTATTTGTTTCAGTTACTTGAAAATCAAATTGCAAAAGTAAAACAAGTGTTTCTATAATTACTACAGGCTAGGAATCTATTTTTTGATAATCTAGCAATTACTTGGACAAGCCCTTTCAAAAGTGGTGAGAGCGTTCTTCGGGAATACAACGCCTTTGTTCATTACCTTTTATTGCAAACTGAAAAGAAACTAAGCTAAGCAATACACACAAATGAATCTGAGCTAATGGTTAGAAAATCCAAACAACAAATTTAAAAATAAAAAAGGGTAAAACAATCACAACATGAAAATTACGCCAGACCCCCTAGGGGGGATGAGGTGTGGGCGTTGGGTAGCCCACTTTCTTTTATGAGGACCAAAGGGTAGCCCCCTTTGGTCCTTATAAATTTGGATCCAAAGGATTACAAGGTTTTACGGATGAAACAGGATCAAAGTATGGTTCTCTCGGAGGTCCTGGATGACCTGGATCTTGAAATTTTTGGCAACACCTCCTCCTACCTGTTCGTTAAAAGTGAAAAAACAACCACATGAAATGCACCAAATGTGGCCAAGTAAAGCATTAAAACCTAAAATATTAAGTAGTTGAAAGATGGGAAATAAACTTAAGTACTTAACAAAGCTAGATCCACTCAAAATGAAGCATGAACAACTAGATATAGTAACATACTTAGATAAATCAGCTCTTAAATATTCTTTTCAAAATAAAACTAATTTACTTAAGCATGTACGAATGTAACCGTAACCAAAAGAAAGTTAAATTAAAAGTGAAGGAGAGAGGGAAAAAGAAGAAAGCTCAAGCCGAATGTCTGGATCTATGGAATCCAGCGGTGGGAAGCAAAGGGACTATGTCCTTCTTGAGAGTGATTGAAGAATGGAAGATTCAACCAAGATCAGTCGCTCCATCAAGCGAGGAAACCCGCACTACTATCAATACTTGCAAAAAGGGGATTAAATCTAATATTTCCTATACCAGGGGTCAAAAGAGCATGATTATAAACAAATAAGCAAATTCTAGATCACTATGTATAGAAAGATAGTAAATGGAATCAAACAATAATCATTTACCCTATGAGCTGATAGCAACTTTCACCGAGGCCATATAAATCACCACAAGAAGCAAAGTAAAATAATAATATAGTTGCCTCATATACCATTAACAATGATCATCCACACACAATTACGACACACCATGGACCTCCAAATCCTTTCTATTCATAAAATATTATATTGTTACAATACAAAGCTAAGCAACCTTTTGGTCCTCTTTGACCATGAGAAAAGAAGAGACCCAATGCCTGCTTAAATAGAAAAACTAGAGAGGGGGGCGCACTTGCTTGACTAGCAGCTAAGTGGAGATGACTAAGTTAACTGAGGGATTTGGTTGGGAGTGGATCTCTTGGGATGGCCACCACCTATTAGGTTATGTGCCCTCCTCCTTTGGGATTGACATCCATCCATAAACAAGTCGCCACCCTGGAGAATGCACCCTCTTTTGGAGAGATGTGCCCCCCTCATATTGAGTTAACTTGCCATTGATGAGATATGGTGCCAATCACTCTAATTCACCTTCAGTTAAACTCAGACTTGATTTCCAATCTATTTTGCCACCACTTCGGCTAACTGAAACATGTATGGGACAAGTTTCCATAAATCATGGGGGCTGATGTTTTCCATTTATTTAATACTTTTATGTCATTTTTGAGAGAAAATCAATTTAATTGATAAATGATCACTCAAATTATTCTCAAAGTGGGTTCAAGGTATAGTGGGTGCTCTGAGTTAGAAAACGAGCATCCCCATGGAAAATTTCACCTCCTAACCACTATTCTATGACTTTTTTTATTTTTATAATTAAAACATTATAAAATTAACCCATTTTACAGGAAATTTTTTTATTTGTGGAAAACTTAAAAAACCTATGGGGGACCTAGTACATGTTCATATGACTCAATATTGATGACTACCATGGTAATATACATAGACACCTAGACTCTAATAACCTCCTAAGGTTTAACCACCAAGGCGAATACTCCAACTTTGGAGGTGTGAGTGAAAAACTCAAAAATTTTACATCGCTGAAAAGCAGCATATAATTAACAAGGAAAAAACACTCTAGAGTACCTCATTGATGACCGAGTCCTAGGAAATCCAAGTCTTTTACAAAAAATCATCATGCTACGTCAACTTATTACAATTCCCCGTGGGGTATGAACAAGCAAAAATTTGGAAAAGGGCCAAAAGTGGTATGCAAGGACTTATGATCTTCTGAATATGAATAAATACACTTGTTCAATCTTTGTCGGCTCACTTGAAACCAACCAAGTACAACTTAGGTGGTAACATCTGGCTCCAACTGCGGGACTTGTGCTCAATTTGGACTTTAGGCAAGGAGAGGATGCGAGAACCACATAATCTCTTGTTCCTGTAAAAACATCTCAACTTGACAAGCCAACTTTAGTAGCACAAGTTTTATAAAAAGCCAATGGACCATAAGTTGCATTTATTCAGAAAATGAAACTAAAAAATTTCCTAAGCGCATACAAGGAAAATACTGAAAAAGAAATGCAGAAAGTAAATGCTCAATTTAAGGAGCTTATTTTCCTACTCCAAGCATAACATAATAGAAATGTTAACTGAAATGAAAAATCCAATGCAACCATCTTAACATTTTATCAATATCAAAGTTGTTTGCCTTGTCTTTGGTTACTAGCCAAAGTAAGAAAAAATTATTTATGAAATGCAAACCTACATAGATTTTCTGGATGGGAGGGCTGGATGGGAGATCATAGGTGTGAAAAATATCATTGAACTGCTTCCCAAACTGGCAAGTCCTCCCGCAGGCTTCTTCCATCCAACACTGGATATGACTGATATAAAATTTTGTACAACGAGGAAGATCAACTGCTCCATCATACTCATCTGAATGGCTTCTACGATGATAACTCTCTATGTAAACATAAGCCCCAAGATGCTCCAAATCATGAGGGATCTGAATGTGACGATGAAGGCTGAGATTGATGTTCAATTAGTTGCATAATATCCGACTCTTCAGTACATTGCTTCTCCATGTCCTCATTATTAATACTCATATATGGCTCTGACTAATCACATGAACAAAATGCATGCTCCTCTTCCATACAAAGATTTCCCAAGGCCTCAAGATCCACGCTCCCTTCTCTAAACAATTCATAGATGGGATTTTCAACAAAACCATCAAGAGAATCTGACTCAACACTCCCTTCTTCAGACATGTCATAGATGGCATTTTAATGAATGTCCAATAATCATCATCAACATATTTGTCATACATAACGGAGTCTTCATCCTTGAATCATGCTCCTGGCTATATATGTCTTCCTCATGATTATAATCGTCTTCTTCAGAGAAAAAAATGTCATAAGGAAGTAAACCTTCCAAACCATCATCATTATACGAAGAAGATGAAAGAGTGCCATCATACATATTACAAATTTCATCATGGATTTATTTGTAAGCTTCTGTAATGGCTTCTTCTTGAGGTGAATCTGGAGTACAAATGTGGTCATCATCATTGAAATAAGCTTGAGAAAACTCCCACTCTCCAATGTTCTCCGTCATGGTGACATGAGAAGGGTCTTCAACAATATCTTCAATGAATGGATCTTCATGAATTTATCCAATGGGGTCATCATGAATCTCTTCTTTAGAGTTGTGTCGTGCTTTACGGAGGAAAACATGATTTTCTTTGATAAGTTGCCTAACCTTCTCCTCAGTGAAATAACTTAGAGGCATCTCCAAATATTGATTGTCATCTACCATGATGATGTGATGTAATTCAAGGTTTACAACAATATTTTCAGTCAAGGGATCCCCATGAAATTCTTCATAAGATAGATCTAGCATACAAATGTCATTTCCTTTACTGAAATATTCTTGAGATGGCTCTAGATCATCAATATTTTCTATCATGGAAACATAAGGTGGATGGTCAATAATATCTTCAATCAAGTGGCCTTCATGGATTTCTTCAATAGGGTCACTTGGGATGTGCTTCTCAAAAGTGGAAGTCGTGGGTTCATCCAGCCTTGCCAAGTATTTTAGGTATGTGAAGGCCCTTTCCATTGCACTTACCATATCCCTCACCTTCATGCCACCTATGGAAAAACATAGGAAAAAAGTATGCAAGTGAGGTAATGCATTTATCAGGAAGACCATAGTACCATACCCAAGCATCCTCTAGAGATTTAGTGAAAATGAACATCTTACTATCCTCGTGACAAATGTTGAGATCACCCAAAAATGAAAGGAAAGATATGACGTGCAAGATGGTTGAATCACAATTTCCACGAAATACTTAAGCAAAACAATATCCATCATCTGGGAGATATGGCTCGACATTAGGAAAACCCAAGATGTATAAGAAGTCGATGGGAGGAAATGCACTGGTGGTCTGAGCACTAGACTCTTCATCGTCCATTTTGTCTATCAGTAACATATATTTGGAATATCCACAAAGTGTGTCTTGTATTGAATCAGGGGGAGGCTATCAAATAATAAGCTTTAAAGATTTTTACTGCGTCGCATGGGCTCATCTACACACAACCAATCTCAACAATTTTATGAGAAACACGGTTTTACCCCTTCAATTGAGTCACCATGTGAGGATAAAAATATGCATTTAAAACTCTCACAAAAATTTATATTTTTTGCTTTACTTTGAATTTTTTTTAATAAAAAATGTAAAAAGGTTAGTGGATTCGCCATATGAAAATTAAACATCTACTCTATACATTCATCAAACAAAGCAAAAACAAAACGGAGAAAACAAAAATCGTATTCCAAGAATAAAAAGATCTATCCCCGACAACGACGCCAAAAATGTTGCCGCCTGATGTGCACCTCGAGTAACGTGGCAGAAATATTCAAGCTAGTGGGTGCGTCCTTGGGGGAAAGTATCAAGTCAAGTGTTGTCACTTGATACTTGACTCCTCCGTCTAGGCCAATTCCTAGCGAAGCCAAGGGGGTGGTCCCTAAGAAAATAAAACTATGGATTTTAAGCTAAGTTATGAGAATGAAATTAATCTAGGAGTTTGAAATTATTATTAAAACAAGAGAGGGAAACAACCATACATTTAAAGTAGCAGTAGATGATGTGATTAATCATGGTACATAACTGATTTAAGCACAAGATTGTGAAGGACCAATGCCTAAAAGGGTAAATGGAGTCTACTAAAAGAGGAAATTGTTTTTTCGTGTCCCTTGATCAATTTTAATTATTATGGATGAGTGGATTACGGGAAGGGGGCTCTGATATACCATGAGGTACGAGGACCAAAGTCCATATTTGTCGGATGTGGTTTCACATAAGAAGAAAGGATAGATCGGAGTTGTAAGGGGATTTCCAACACTGACAACAAACGAGGGTGTAGCCTGACGGGTCCATGAGGTCATTACCTAGTTGTTCCCTCTTCTTCGTGAAATTTGCCCACATGAGACAAAGACGAGATGCCAGATTTCCATCCTCTAGGGGTATTAGTTTTAATTAAAGGTGAGTTTTTAATTAGATGTTGAGTTTTATCAAATGCTACGATTTTGTTTCTGATTGTTCCAAAGCTCAGGAAAGCCTGCGATGGACAGGAGCATACACAAAAAAAGAACTAATTATTCATTCCAGTTACTTGAAAATCAAATTGCAAAAGTAAAACAAATGTTTCGCTAATTACTACAGGTTATGAATCTCTTTTATGATCATCCACCAATTACTCAGGCAAACCCTTTCAAAAGTGGCGAGAGCATACTTATGGAATACAAATCCTTTGTTTGTTACTTTTTATTGCAAACTGTAAGCAATCCACACAAATGAATCTAAGCCAATGATTAGTAAATCTAAACAACAAATAAAAAAAGGTAAAACAATCACACCATGAAAATGATGCCAAACCCCCTAGGGGATGAGGTGTGGGTGTTGGGTAGCCCACTTGCTTTTACTATTAACTTACAACTTCTTAAAAGGTGGATGCCTTTGGTCCTAATTATAAATCTAGATCCAAAGGCTTACAAGGTTTTACGGATGACACATGATCGAAGTAAGGTGCTCCAGGAGGTCCTGGATGGCCTGGATCTTAAAATTTTCGGCAGCACCTCCTCCAACTTGTTCGTTAAATGTGAAAAACAATCACCTAAAATGCACCAAATGTGTCAAATAAAGTGTTAAAAGCAAAAATATTATGTACTTGGAAGATGGAAAATAAGCCTAAGTACTTAACGAAGCTAGATCGACTCAAAATGAAGCATGAACAACTAGATCTAGCAACATACTTAGATAAATCAACTCTTAAATATTCTTTTCAAAAGCAAACTAATTTACTTAAGCATGTACAAAAGTAACCATAGCCAAAAGAAAGGTAAATTAAAAGTGAAGGAGAGAGGGAAGAAGAAGAAAGCTCAAGCCGAATGTCCAAATCTATGGAATCCAACGGTGGGAAGCAGAGGAACTATGTCCTTCTTGAGATTGCTTGAAGAACAAAAGAGTCAACCAATATTAGCCGCTCCATCAGGTGAGGAAACCTGCACTGTTAACAATACTCGCAAAAAGGGGATTAAATCCAATATTTCGTATACCAGGGGTTAAAAGAGCATGATTATAAACAAATAAAGCAAGGAAATTCTCGATCACTATGTATAGAAAGATATTAAATGAAATCAAATTAGAATCATTTACCCTATGAGTTGATAGCAACTTTCACCAAGGCCATATAAATCTCCACAAGAAGCAAAGTAAAATAACAATACAGTTACCTCATATACCACTAACAATGACCATCCTGCGACACACCATGGACCTACAAAGCCTTTCTATTCATAAAATATTACACTGTTACAAGTACAAATCCGATCAGCCTTTCAGTCCTCTCTGAACATGAGAAAAGAAGAGACCCAATGCCTGCTTAAATATCAAAACTATAGAGGGGGCCCACTTGCTTGACTATCAACTAAGTGGAGATGATTGAGTTAATTGAGGTATTTGATTGGGAGTGGATCTCCTGGGATGGGAGCCACCTCTTAGTTGATGCGCCCTCCTCCTTTGGGATTGACATCCATCTATAGACGAGTCACCACCCAGGAGAATGTGCCCTCTCTTGGAGAGATGCACCCCCTCATCTTGAGTTAACTCGCCATCGATGAGATAATATTCCAATCACTCTGGTTCACCTTCAGTTTAACTCAAATTTGATTTCCAATCTATTTTTCCACCACTCCGACTAACTGAAACATGTATGGGACAAGTTTCCATAAATCATGGGGGCTGATTTTTTCCATTTATTTAATACTTTTATGTCATTTTCGAGCGAAAATCAATTTAAGTGATAAATAATCACTCAAATTATTCTCAAAGTGGGTTTCGGGGTATAGTGAGTGCTCTGAGTTAGAAAACGAGCACCCTCATGGAAAATTCCACCTCCTAACCACTATTTTATGACTTTTTCTTTTATTTTTATAATTAAAACATTAAAAAATTGACCCGTTTTACGAGAAAAAAATTATTTGAGAAAAACATTAAAAGCTTATGGGGGACCTAGTACATGTTCATATCACTCAATATTGATGCCTAGCATGGTAATATACATAAATACCTAGACTTAAATAACCTCTTAAGGTTTAACCACCAAGGCGAATACTCCAGCTTTGGAGGTGTGAGTGAAAAACTTGAAAATGTTACGTTGTTGAAAAGCAACATATAATTAACAAGGAAAAAACACTCTAGAGTACCACATTGATGACTAAGTGCTAGGAAAGCCAAGTCTTTTACAAAAATTCATCATGCTACGTCGACTTATTGCAATTCCACATGGGGTATGAACATGCAAAAATTTGGAAAAGGGCCAAAAGTGGCCTGCAAGGACTTTTGATCTTCTGAATATGAACAAGTACACTTGTTTAATCTTTGTTGGTTCACTTGAAACCAACTAAGTACAACTTAGGTGGTAACACTACCAACAATCAAGCTATGGCCTATACTTTGTTGCAGTGACTAAGGGGCATTGAGTTGAACAAGGTGCAATCCACCTTGTTGCCAACGACTCAACAATTATCATTTGACTTACGAATAAACACCACATATCGACGACAAATTCATTAGCCCATATAATCTCTCAAATCAAACTAGAAACTTCTTGTTTCAAAGACATTGAGTACTTCCATATCCTTTGAACCTTAGTGGAAAATTCAATGCCCAAGTTAATATAACATTCCATTTGAATGAGGAAGAATTAAAAAAATGGGGGATGGTAGACCTCCCAATCCCCTAAGTTAAATTACATGAGATCCACCAAACATTGGCATTTAATCCTCCTACCATGTTGAGGGACATGTAGTATCTTAAGCATAGTTACCATCAATGTATAATTTAAGGTCAGGATGAACCTGGTAAGGCACACATGCCTCCCCTTTTGTTGTCTCCTCAATTTGAAAGATATGGCCTTTCATCCAAGGAATAGGTGGGATAATGGGTGTGACAGTTCATTCTCTTCTAAAGAGCAAGGGTATAATTGAGTTTGGCGATGACAAGTGTCATCTACTTTCTATTTTTCTGCATTGGAGGAATTGTTTGTTTGAAGGTTTCCCACCTAGTGTATCAAGAATTTAGAGTCAATTAGGAGTAGATTATTGGTTCGGTGGTGTGCTACTATTTTTGGAAGTTCATTTAACTAGTTTATCGATATTGTTGATTATGGGAAATCGTGTAAGGTTTCTATTTTAAGTTAGAGTTTCAAGGATCTTTATACTCAACGTTCCCTCTCAATTGCAAGTGGCAAAAATAAGACAATTATTATAGTTTATATGCCATTAAAACTTGGTTGGATTTATTCTTTTAGTGTTTGTGAAATAGTTCATTTAACATCAGCCTAGTTTTCATTACATTGACTCGGGGATTCTTGAGAGATATGGACTACCCAAGCTGTCATGGGAAATGTCAAAGGACCATCTATGATATCCATAGGATTTTCTGAAGGTGAGAATAATACATCAATGAGAATAAAACCTCCCTCTCTCTCTCTCTCTCCCCCCAACTCAGTTCACAACAACAAAAAATATTTTCATCTCTCAAAACTTAGAAGTCTTGAACATGGTTCTATAGGAAAGAAGACAAATTCAAGTAATGGATGTAGAATGTTTGGATTTCAAAGAATATATCGACAACATCAACAAAGGGACCCACTTAGTAGCTTCAAACCCTCACCATTCGTTTGGTTCTACCCTAATATACACCAAGGAAGAAGACAAAGTTTTTCAACTATTTGAAGACATGGATCTTGAGCACCCAAGAATGTACCACGGCACCAAAAAACCAGGAGAAGCCCATAGTCAACACTACTTTCACTATTTTATATAGTGTTATGCAAAATTGTTTATGTTTTAGGAGTCTTTTATAAATTGTATAACTATAATAGCTTGTTTCAATTCGAAGAAAAATAACAATAATTTTTTAATAGTTTTTATGTTTTGGATACTCAGACATTTACGACACAAACATTCTATATTTTTATATTACTTTGTTATACAATTCAACTATAGCCTTTTCATTACAATCCTCTACCTGTTACGGTTTAAAAAAAAAACATAATCTCTTTAATACACTACAAAAATCCAACGTAATGATAATCTACTTACATTCACACCAAGTATAATGACATTTAAATTTTGTCACTCCGCTACCAATGTTTATGTTAATTGTATACATATCTTTTTAATTTTTAATTATTTTAACTATGATGGAGTACATGAATCCAATGTAATGGCAACCCACATACAAGCACACCAAGTATAATGTCACTAAAATTTCATCACTCAAATGTTGAAGTTCGTGTTAATTGTAAATATCCTTTTTATTTTATTCTTTTTCGTGTGTGAATATGTTGGTTAAAGAGAGTTCAACTTTCAAAATATGTCATTTTCATGGAACCTCCTCAAGATAAATAAAGTGTATTTGTGTAGGTTGAAGAGAGTTCAGTTTTCAATATAAGTCACTTTCATGGAACCTCTTCGAGATAGAAGGAGTGTATAAAAAAAACTGAACTAATTTTAGTAAACTTTTATTAAATGTATCGTTAAGTTTATAAAATGTATGGTTAAACTACCATTTAACTAATATTTAGATTATTTAAATATAAATTATTAAATCATAATTTAATTAATTATTTAAATATAAAAGAAATATATATTTTTATTCATATTTAAATCTCAATACAAAGGATGCCCCACGTATATATATCATTATTTGGTTTACTCGACCTTGTATATTATAATATTTGAAAATTTCACATGATTTTATAATTAAAAAAATTGTGTTGTTGTGAAAAAGTGAGATTATTTAACATATTTTAACTATTATATTAATGTTTTATTTAATCTATAAAAGATGTTTTTTATAAATAAGAAATTTTTTTAAGATCATTGAACTTTGAATAAGAGTTTGATGATTTACTATCTTATATTAATATGTACTAGCAAATCTTTGTCCATTCTCAAAGGGCACAAATGATAATTTATCTTACTTTATTAATTATTAGGATATTCACTTCTAACAGGAAGACGTGGCTAACAACGGTGATCAATCAATTCAATTTCACTGTCCAAATCACATCTAACATCTTATTAATTAACTCATTTAAAACCTCAAAAAACATTGCCATGACCACCCTTTAACTATAAACAATGATCAGTTCCATTATGTACCATTGCCATCTTGGAAGTGAAACAACCATATACCAATGAAAACTCATTATTACAAATGTCTAAGCAGTTGTTAAAAATGGAGCCCACCCACCAACGATGAGTTACTACCTAGCACCCTACTATGGCATGATCAATGGAGCCCACCCACCAATGATGAGTCACTACTTGGCTTGAGCATGCACCCTGTTATAGCACGATTCTCTATCATGTTGGTAAAGTTAACTAAACTTCTATCATGATTATAAAAATCCAATATAACATTTTGGCCATTTATGTTTATGCTTTTGTTTTTTATGGCAATTTTGTCAAAGTTCCACATACTAATAAACTTTTGTTTTTAACTCTATGTGGGGTAGTTGTGTAACATAATGCCACACATTTCGATTAAAAATTATGGTTTCTATCTCACTCATTCCAATGGTTGTACAAATTGGTAAATATTTAAATGTTTTTCGATATTATCTTCTTTACACTTATGGAATCTTTTTATTATTATATATATAATTTTACATGTATAATAATATTTTAAGATACTTTAGATATATATATATATAGATATTATTTAATTATTGAAAAATAATAATAATTAAATTTTACAATGATGATATGTTTAATTAATTATATATATATAATATAATATAATTGTTTTAAATTAATTAATCGAAGAACATTAATTTCAATTTGATACGGATGCACTTTAACATGGAAAATGATATTTAAAACCTTATCCATTTCTCTTTACCAATTAATGATACATTTTCTTAATATGCTTAATATCACTTATTATAAACCAATTCATTTTCATCATATAATGATATTTTTTTTATAAAAAACAGACGATACTTAATATTAAAAAGTATGAACATAGTACAAAACAGGAGGCCGAAACCTTATAGCAAAGAGATGAGACTGATCGCCAAACCAGAAATAACAATGAGAAAAGAACAGAGCCGAGTAGGCCTCCACCGACAGCCAGAAGAGAGCCAGAAGAGTAGAGATGAAACAGGGGACCATCCTTCCCAAAAACTGTCTCACCAAATGTAGGAAAGGAAAGGAGGACGCTAGCAGAGGAGATGAAGTGTCACAGTGAAGAAGGAAAGACGAAAAATAAAAAACCAAAAAACAGATCGTAGGGATGGAAAAGACATCCAACCTAGAAGAAACATAAGCCAAAAATGAGCCCGCAATAAGAGAGCAAAAACTTATGGATGGAGAGGCTGACAGTTAGCCCGAATCAAAACATCACCCGACCATCTCTCGAAGAAAATGCAATCAGGAACAACAGATAGACCCCGAAGAGAGAGTGAATCTACCAGAGAATTTTGTTCTTGAAAGATATGTTTCAAAGAGATCAAAGGAAGCTCCTTGAGAGATAAACAGATTTGGCGCATCCATGGAGTTAAAAGCAAAACCTGAAGGGAAGAAACTCCCCGAGCCGAGTTAATTATCACTTGAGAGTCTCCCACAATCTCCTGGAGAGCGAGGTGTTGTTTCTTGGAAAACCAGAGGACCATCTAGAGAGCGAGTTCTCCTTTTGTGTTAGTCCCCACTTCGCAATTCATCCATAATAGGAATTTATCGGACTGATTCCAAAAAATAGCAGCCCCGGCACCACAAAGAGAAGCATTGGATTGGGAAGCTCCATCAAATTGTGCCCAACAACCCATCCTACTCCTGTATGTCGAAAAGGAAACAAGACGGCTCTGAAGTGGTTTTTTCAAGGGAACCAGGCGTTCAAAGAAGGCAGTAGAAGCAAGGCGAGTGCACCAATCCAGAGAGACCAATTTATCTTCAAAAATATATAGATTCCTCGCTTTCCAAATTTTCCAAATAGCAAAACATGCAGGTTCTCCATGAGACTTGTTTTGATTGAACCATGTCCAAAAACGGTCCTGTATTGAAAGGCCCTGCCAAGAGTCAGTATCAGTGATGGGAAAGTGAATAAGTTTCCAGACATTAACCAAAAAGGAGCAATTTAAGAACAAATGCTGCCGCGAATCTTCACCAAGTCTGCATAAAGGGCATAAGCTTGGACCCTGAAAGCCGCATTTCTGAATATTGGACCAGGTCAAAATTTTGTCTTCCATCATATAGTGATCTTATTCACTTATACTTTAAAAAAAACTTGGATTCAACTCTTTGAATGACATATTGTCAAAGCAACCATCATCATTCTTGGGTTTTCATCATATAATTATGTTATTCACTTGTACTCTAAAAAACTTGGATTCAACTCTTTGAATGACATATTGTCAAAGCAACCATCATCATTATTGGTTTTGGTTTTGTTTAATATTATTTTTTATTATTTAGTTGTTTTTTTACAACAAAAGTGTATTTAAAGTTGAAAACTTGTATCTCTATATTTTATTTAATTTTTTTTATACAAATAATTGGTGAAAATCACTTATTTAAAGAGAAAATTTCAAAAAAACCTTACATGATGGACAATTAGGTCAAGAAGATATCTAAATATTAGAGGAAATTATACTTATCTATTGTACTCTATGATAAATCTAGCCAGAAATTTACCCCCCACAAATCATGTTCGACCTTCTAGAAGTTGGTAAATTCTATAAGAGTGCCCCAACTCCCACTTTGGGCATCCCATAAGAACTAAGGTGATTTTTAGATGTATGGTGAATCATTTATTTTTAGCTTTACATTTACACAAGGTTCCCTAATTTAATTATCATTATGATATGAAATGTTATAAAACAATTTGACAAAATTGTGCTTAGTATATGCCTTGTATTGTTAAATAAGCATTTTTATATGAAACGAATATTCAAATTCAGGGTTAAAAATTAAAATTTAATTAATTTATTAACACTAACTTAATTTCCTTGTCCTTATTGTTGCTACTAAGGTAGAGTTATTTGTTTCATTAGCTTAGTTGTAGCCACCGATAAAGACCTTGGATTAGTTAGGGCTAGCGAGCTAGGTTATCACTAAGTCGAATAAGGAATACCTCATAGTAGTTGGAGCTATCAAGGTAGGTTATCCCTTCATCAAACAAGGAATACCTTGAATTAATTGGGGCCAACAAATGAGGTTAGTTACTGAAATGAGCTTTGCACCCTTGTTTAGTTAAAATTCAATAAGCAATACTTGAAACTAGTTGGTGCTAGTTAGGTGATTTAACTTTGTAACCTTGGTTGGTTGGATCCACAAGAAAAATCTTGAGCTAGTTTGGGCTAGTGAAGTAAGCTTGCGCCCTTG
Source organism: Larix kaempferi (assembly GCA_027924585.1). Classification (NCBI taxonomy): domain Eukaryota; kingdom Viridiplantae; phylum Streptophyta; class Pinopsida; order Pinales; family Pinaceae; genus Larix; species Larix kaempferi. The sequence goes on from BSBM01000545.1 coordinate 2,005,468, forward strand.
ATTAGATGTAGACAATAAGGGAGACCCGCAACTAGTTGGCACTAGTCATATAAACTATGCATGTACTATTGGTTGGGTGTTGCCGACAAGGAGAACTTAAAAGCTAGTTGGTGTTAGTTAGGTAAACAAACTTTATACCTTAGATTGGTTAAAGCCGACAGAGAGGGCATTTATCTAGTTGGGGACTAGAAAATCAAATAGACATAATGCACTTTAATGATTGGGAGATATTCAAGAGGGCTTTACGTGCTAGTAAGATAAGATACGAAAAACATATTTTTCCTTGCATGATGTAAGGAAGGACTTGGATTAGTGGATTAATAAGGCAAGTTGATACATTTACACTTGATTATGGTAAGAGACTAGTAGGTAACTCCTCAAACCATGTATATTGGCTTTTCATATTTTATGCGTGGATGTTGTGTTCATTAACACAAGTATGGTGAATGTATTATATTGCTCCATATGTTTACTGGAATCCTCGATGATGAATTCCCTTGATATCATTTGAAGAAACACATCATTATATGTTTTCTAGATATTTTCTTAAGTAGGTGTTGTTGGAACCTTCATTGTTATGGTAAATGAATATATCATTTTGCAATTATAGTCACTAAACACCTTGAATGATAAACTTTATTGATGTATTTAAATCTTTATTAAGATCGCTACATATATTGTTATCAATGATACACTCTTTTTGTAAATTTGAGAATTTGATTTTTTTTTATGTATATTGGTTATGATTATAATCTTATTATATAATTATGTAAATATCTATATGATATTTTAGATCAATTATAACTTTGAAAAAAAATATACAAAAATAAATAAATATTAGCTTGGTTAAGCCAACAAAGTCATCTTGTTACAAAGATCAAGTCAACACAAGAAAATATAACTATCGTTGCAAACCTTTTATTATTACTTTTTCCTAAAAAATAATGTGCATTTTATTAAAGAAACATAACACATTGTTCAACCCTTTATTATTACTTGTTATGTTATTATTTACATTTACAATTGCATAAGAAGAAAATGGGGGTGAGAGTAATACCGTAAGTTTGTTCCAAACAAAGAAGGCATGGTTTCATTCTTAAGTCAATATAAGTTAACAAGAAATAGATTGAGCAAACTTAATGATAACCCTTTTAATAGTTGGGACCATCAAGGTGGACATTATTAACGCGTGGTACAAATCATTGTGATTGGTTGGGGACAAGAAGAAGGGAATATATAACTAGCAATTGCCCTAGAAGGTGCAAAGGGACGCCGAAAGGGAAAAAATGGAGGTGAAATAGATAGAATGAAGTGGAAAAGAGAGTATTAAAACAAATTTCATGAAGAATGTCATGATGGAAAAATAATTTTATTGAAATAATATTTTTTTTATATTATTTTGTTGTTGAAATAAAAGTCGATAAATTTCATGAAGAATATCCATTAAAATTGTTTATAAAGGATTTACAAAAATAATACATATCTATTTATATTCTACTCATTGAAATTTTAATGTTATAAAAAGAAGAAATGCATTTATTACCTAAAAATATGTTTAAGATATGGACATATATGCTATCTTGTATAAGGGATTTAACGACCATGAAAAATTATAATTGTGATTGAACTCCCTTCCTTTGTAAGAAAAAATGAATTGTGGTGAAATTTTTCATATTTCCTATCAATTTTGGAAATAATTTTGATTTAAAAATAAATAAATTTCTTCACTTTTTAAAATCAAAATCTTATTCAACACAAAGCAATACCAATAATGTGGTATCGTAAAAAAATAGGAGCTATTTGGTAAAAAACTATACACTTTCAAACCTTTGAAAAAGTATTCAAATTTTTAAATGATTATGTAAAAACTATAATTATAATTAAAATGGACAATCAACTTTAAGTCTATTGATTTGTCTACCTTGAACAAGTTTAGGTCGTGACATCTTAGACTCTGCAATAAACACGTCGATGTGGTAATTCAAATCATGATTTGATTTTCTTATTCATACGTGTATGAAGCATTGAGCAGATACCACTATGTGATAATGGCATCCATGCCATGTGGTTTCTTGACGTCATAAGAGTCAAATCCATCGTCAGATCCCGAACATGAACAATACGATGAACAGGGGACAAAGTAAAAATCACAATTTCAGTTATGGAGTGGGATCAAACACATGAATATATACTGTTAAATTCATGCATTTACACATGCATTCCTATTAAATTACACCATCTCTATTTTAATATTTGTATAGTATTTTATTATTTTTAAATATAAATAAATATGCAATAACAATACATACAATACAATGGCATGACCATTCTCTCCACAATGCTCTTACAACAGTCACCACTGGTTATTCAAGTGTGCCTTCTCTGGCAACTAAGAAAAACACAGATCTGGAGTTTCTACCTCTATTTTTCCTCCGCAGTAGTAAGTCGCTTCCTTCTTAATGGTGAACAGTGAAATAAACCAGAAAGTCTTGCTCTGAGTTATTATTTTCCCAACAAGTCTTGTAGCATAAAACCATGTCCACTTCCTCCGCTGTTAGAAAGAAATGTTTGCTTCCAATGCTGTGGAAGAAACACCGTCATTGCAGAGACAAGCTTGTCGAGTTGTGTTGCAACGGGATAGAACTGAGAGAAGAGATGCGGAACGGATAGAACTGACACAGTGACAGAGGCTTGGCATGGACATGTGACGAAACAGAGCGATGTCACAACGGATAAACGCGAAAATCATGCAGCGGATAAACTTGAAAACCAACAGACAAAAATCGAATACGTGGCAAAACATGGTTTGCTAAATAGACGAGGAATCTATGAACAGGAGCATGGATCATCTTTGCAGAAAGAACACCTTCGGCGTAAACATGAAAAACAACTTATCGATGGTTAAAATTACCAAGGTAAAATGCTTACAGAGCAATTCTCAATATTGGAACTAAAACTAACTATGTATCCCCTCAATATTGATACATCTTAGATTAAAAAGAAAGGTCACATGTAAATAAGTGTTATCCCAAGTGGGAGGGAGTGCAATACCCCCAATTTTGATCTTTAGACCATGCTTAAATAGGTTATGTAAGTATTATGATTATTCAATTAGGTGTCAATCCATGTGGATTTAATTTATACTACACCTATGGTGTATATTTGTATTTAGTTTATACAAGTTTTTAATTAGGTTATATTGGTTATATACATAGTATGTTAGTATTATAATTATTCAATTAGGTGTTAATGTATGTGGATTTAGTTTATTTTACACTTATAGTGTATATTTGTATTTAGTATATCCAAGTTCCTAGTATAAAATCCAAAACCAAGGTTTAATTAAAAATAAATACAAAGTCAAAGCTTAACTAAAAAGTATGGTTTATTTAGCCCGTGGGGGGCAGCTCAAGTGGTAAAGATGAGAAGTTGAAATCGGTTGTAAATGGAAGGTCACGTGTTCAAATACTTCCAGAATTACCTGTGTGCTATGGTTTGGGCCCTGTGGATGCACCTAGGGCCACATTTACACTTGATTATGGTAAGAGACTAGTAGGTAACTCCTCAAACCACGTACATTGGCTTTTCATATTTTATGTGTGGATGTTGTGTTCATTAGCACAAGTATGGTAAATGCATTATATTGCTCCATATGTTTACTGGAATCCTCGACGATGAATTCCCTTGATATCATTTGAAGAAAAATATCATTATATGTTTTCTAGATATTTTCACAAGTACGTGTTGTTGGAACCTTCATTGTTATGGTAAATGAATATATCATTTTGCAATTATAGTCACTAAACACCTTGAATGATAAACTTTATTGATGTATTTAAATCTTTATTAAGATCGCTACATATATTGTTATCAATGATACACTCTTTTCGTAAATTTGAGAATTTAATTTTTTTATGTATATTGGTTATGATTATAATCTTATTAGATAATTATGTAAATATCTATATGATATTAGATCAATTATAACTTTGAAAAAAAATATATAAAAATAAATAAATATTGGCTTGGTTAAGCCAACAAAATCATCTTGTTACAAAGATCAAGTCAACACAAGAAAATATAACTATCGTTGCAAACCTTTTATTATTACTTTTTCCTTAAAAAAATGCGCATTTTATTAAAGAAACATAACACATTGTTCAACCCTTTATTATTACTTGTTATGTTATTATTTACATTTACGATTTGCATAAGAAGAAAATGGGGGTGAGAGTAATACCGTAAGTTTGTTCCAAACAAAGAAGGCATGGTTTCATTCTTAAGTCAATATAAGTTAACAAGAAATAGATTGAGCAAACTCAATGATAATCCTTTTAATAGTTGGGACCATCAAGGTGGACATTATTAACATGTGGTAAAAATCATTGTGATTGTTTAGGGACAAGAAGAAGAGAATATATAAATATGAAGAACAACTTATCGATGGTTAAAATTACCAAGGTAAAATGCTTATAAAGCAATTCTCTATATTCGAACTAAAACTAACTATGTATCCCCTCTAATGCATCTAAGATTAAAAAGAAAGATCACATGTAAATAAGTGTTATCCCAAGTGGAAGGGAGTGCAATACCCCAATTTTGATCTTTAGACCATGTTTAAATAGGTTATGTAAGTATTATGATTATTTATTTAGGAGTCAAGTTATGTGGATTTAATTTATACTACACGTATGGTGTATATTTGTATTTAGTTTATACAAGTTTTTAATTAGGTTATATTGATTATATACATAGTATGTTAATATTAGAATTATTCAATTAGGTGTTAAGGTATGTGGATTTAGTTTATTTTACATTTATAGTGTATACTTGTATTTAGTTTATCCAAGCTCCTAGTACAAAAGTCAAAACCAAGGTTTAACTAAAAATAAATAAAAAGTCAAAGCTTAATTAAAAAATATGGTTTATTTAGTTTGTGGGGGGCAGCTTAAGTGGTAAAGATGAGAAGTTGAAATCGGTTGTAAATGGAAGGTCACGTGTTCGAATACCTACAGACTTACCTTTGTGTCATGGTTCGAGCCCTGTGGATGCACCTAGGGGTATAGTGGTAGCGAGATTGGATCCCTGGACCTCGTTTCACGTGAGTATCAACCCAATCTCCGTTATCGATCCCCCAAAAAAGAAAATATAATTTATTTTATATTTATATGAATTTAATTTATATTACTCCTATACTGTATATTTATATTTATATTTAGTTTATACAAGTTCATGGTACAAAAGCCAAAACCAAGGTTTAACTAAAAATAAATAAAAAGTCCAAGCTTAACTAAAAAGTATGGTTTATTTTATATTTATGTTTCACATTTATTAAATGTATGATTTATTTTATGTTTATGTTTGATATTTCCTAAATGTCATGTTTTAATCTCACTATGACAAAAGTTGACATAAAGAGGTACAACGTAAGATGCTCACGAAACCAATTGTTAGGATAAAGAGGGCTATGATGTGATAAGAGGGGAAGTGAAAGGGGTTTCATGTGAATATAGAACATTCTATGCTATGTGTCATTAGGAGCTCGATAAGAGGGAAATTGAAAGGGGTTTCATGAAAATATAGAACATTCCATGCCATGTGTCATTAGGACCTCATCATCCATTTAGGTCATTTGTCACAAACATGTTTCATATTTTCATACAGGTCATTTGTCACAAACATGTTTCATATTTTCATATAGGTCATTTGTAACAAACATGTTTCAAGCCATATTTTGATGTTTTCTAATAAACTATGAAGCGATGTAAAGCAAATTTACAAATTCGAGTTTTTATTTTATTTTTATTTTTTTAATATAAAAGTGTATAGTGGTTTTAGAGAATTGCTTAGTGTCAAGTGCATCTTAAGAATGTATTTTGGTTTACTTTTTGGTAAATAAAAGTGTGATATTTTTTTTATGGAAAAAACAAATAAACATGTTATGTGTTATTTTATGACATATATATTTTATGTAAATTAGGGTATATAATATACAATTTTGTATTTACAAGTTCTTTTGTCTTTTCTCACTCCTCCATTGGAATTATTCTCATAATTTTATTTTATTTCTCAACAAAGAAAAAATCTATATTTGTTATTTATATAATGAATCAAGATATAATTTACAATGATCAGTTTCTAGTTATTATAACAATATAACAATTCAGTTTAAAAAGGGACAAAACCTCTCTTTCCTTGTCACACCCACAGACTCATCAACACTAGTAGATATATCACATAGCCAGAACAAAAAATTCTACTTCCCTTACATCCCATTTGAGACAAACCAAACAAAAATACCAACTATAGCATCCGGAAAAAAAAAAACTAAAACAAGGCTAAAAATCATGAAGATCATACTCTTCAAACCGCAAAACACCCTTATGAATTAGAGAGTGAAGATCATACTCTTCAAACCGCAAAACACCCTCCTCCAACCCAAGGGATTCCTTGGATAACCTGTCAACCTCAACAATGAATTCTTTGAAAATTTGTTGGAAAAGAATATCTTGAAAGCCTTCTTGATGTTGCCTGACCCTCCTCTGTCATCCTCATAGATCAAGGACATAAAAAGAAGCTCTACCAGAGATCCACTCTATTATTGTCCTGGAATCCCTGACCACCTGCAAACTAACAATATGCTTTATGGATGCACATTTTAAAAGAGCCCACAAAGTGAGAAGTTCTTCTTTGGTATTGGATCCACAACACCCACCTATCTTGAGCTAGAAAAATGAGACCTATTCATATTCAAAACAACCCTAATGCCACATCTACCTACAAGGCCCTGACAAGCCCCATCAAAGAACCCAACAGACACATTTTCAGTAAAAATTGGTTTTTTAACCTTTATAATTTTTGAATTCATTGTTTCAATATTACCTTCAAGAAGGAGGCCCAAAATATTATGTATAACAAAGCTAGCATTTAGTTTCAACCCCTCAAACAACACTTTGTTCTTATGCAATCATATTCCCCAACAGAAGTAGCTTGGGAGCTCCTTGAACAAACCACAAGATTCACTTTCAACCCATCTTCCCAGACTAAGACACAACTATCCAATGGCCCTTAAAATTTAGCACACCTTTAAGAGCCTTCCAAACCTGTTTTACAAAGGAGAAATGTACAAACAAAAGATTTAGACTTTCTTCTGTACATAACCATAGGACACAAACATTGGGACCAATTCCTCCTCTTTTCAGGTAGTTATCCCACGTAAGCACTTTATTTGCTAATGCCAACCATAAGAACAATCTAATCTTGAGTGGAGATTCCCACCTATCCCCACAAACTTGTATCCAAATCCTCGATATATGTTTTATGTGACCACAATGAGCAAAACAATCTTATTGTTGATAATATAATTTCAAAATAGTATTGATAAGTATAGAATGCGTATAGTGAGCAATGAAGTCGGAGAAGACAAAAGGTTGTCATTTACTTATACTTGTGTTGTGCCTTGGCTCTAATATAATTGATAGTTTTTTGAAATTTTTAGTGGTTTTCTTGGTTGTATATTTTTGAAATTTTTAGTGGTTTTCTTGGTTGTATATTTTTGAAATTTTTAATGGTTGTCTTGGTTATATAATTCTAAATAATGCACTATCACATGGAGTCTCCCAAAACGATATCAATGGCTTGGACTCTTCTTGTCAAAATATTAACATAATCAAGATGAATTTCCTAAGGTAGTGTACATATAAAAGGGAAACGCCTGAGCTTAAGCCAGGGAGTGGATTAAAATAATTTGTCTATGGGATCGATTGAGTGTCGGTAGAGGAAATTAAATGATTTTTCTATGTTGAGATTTGTGGTAGGTGTTTAAATCTAGCTCAATTAATATGATATAGTGCTTGGGATTGTGATGAAAGATAGATTCTCACAGGTAGTTCTTTGCCCTTGTCGCTTCATAGACTATCTTGGTGGTGGTGTCCATATTAGATGCCTATGACTAAAATGTATTGTACCTATGAAACCAATTTTATGCCCAACTCCTTACAAATTGTTCTCTATTATAGTTCTACTATAATATTTATGTAAACTCTATTTGCAAATGTGTGCTAAGTTGTTTAATGGTTATTCATGAAATGTGTATGTCTAAATCTAAATATAAATGAATGTAGACATGCGATTTATTTTGTTACTTTTGTTTATGTATATAAATTTCAACGTCTCCTTTCTCGCCATGCACCCCACTATTACCCCCACTTTTTTACACCCACACTAAAACCATCTCTCCCAAAAGTTTCAATGCATCAAGCATTTCTCGTGCAAGATATTACATATTAGAGACTTTCTATTATGCATATCTTTAAAGTTTGGATATGCTTTTGATGCTTGTACTATACATTTGTTATCAATTATTGTAAGGTCTCATTCAAAATAAGTTAATAATCATACCAACTTCAAAGGGAAACTTTGAGTTTTGGTACCTATCGGTGAAGAAAAGGTAGCTCGGTATGTCAACACATTTTCATATAGATAAATTTATTATTATTATGTTATATATATATATATTTTTTAATTACATTTAGTCAACACACTTTTCAGTTGACAATTGCTTTATAATCTAAGAGTGGTTATAGGTTAGTTGGGATTATTTTTTCAGAGCAATTTGGGTGCTTAGAAGATTGTCAAATCCTTGATGCTGTGGGTGTTGCTTAGGAGGTTTTCCATGGTACCAAATTTAGACATATTAAAGCTCTCATCTTAAAACTTGACCTAGTCAAGGCTTATGAACGCGTGGACTGGACATTTCTTAGGCTGATTCTAATATAGATCAATCTTCCCTGGGTTGTTAGCAGATGGATTATGTCCTGTGTGTCTTCAATAAATTTCACGGTACTTATAAACGGAGCCCACACAAAATTCTTTAAAGGATCTAGGGGAATCTGACAAGGATGTCCCCTTTCCCCTCTATTGTTCCTTCTCATAATCAAAGGTTTAAGCAGGCTTATCATCAGAGCAAAAGCATAAGGAACCATTCAAGGAATTAAGGTGACAACCCATTCATCGGTGTTACACACACTATTTGTTGACGATGTTATGCTTTTTGGGAAAGGTCAAGCATTAGAATGGCAGAAATACAAATCTATACTAGACTCGTTCTGTAATGTTTCGTGGATGTTAATCATCAAGGATAAATCTTTGTTCCTGGAAAATGAATTGGAGGATAATACAAAAATGTAGATCAATCATTTTCTCCCATTTAAATTTGGCCCTCTTACAAATGGAACCAAATATTTGGGCTTTCACATTAAGCCTAACAATTATCATGCCAGTAATTGGCAATGGCTTTTAAAGAAATTCGATAAGAGGATATCCCATTGGTGCTGGCGATGGTTGACTCTGGGTGGGAGGGGAGGATCAGACTGACCAAGTTGGTTCTACATAACTTATCAGTCTACTTGTTTTCATTGTGCAAAATCCCTAAATCCATCATGGTGGGTATTCGTAGGAGAATCTTCAATTTCATTTGGTCGGGGGGTATTGATAGAAAGAGGTACCATCTTGTTACTTGGAAAAAACTTGCAAGACCAAAACATCTTGGTGTATGGGCTTTGAAAAAATTAACTCTATTTGCAAAGGAACTGTCTACAAAGAGTCTTTGGCGGGCTCTCTTTTATGAAACATCTTGGAGCAAATTGATTAGAGAAAAATATCTTAAAAATTTATCCTTGGTGCAATGGTTTAGAGACGAAAACATAAATTTCAAGGGTGTCTCAAACTTTTGGAGCGGACTTGTTGGATCCTTTCAAACTATTGCTCAATGGATGGCACGAGTTCCTGGCAATGGTAGAGAGATTAGACTGGGAGTAGACCCTATTCTGAGTGGCCCTTGGCCTTTTATACTATCATCAAAACTTATCCACTTTTTACGGGAAAATGGTTATTTTACTTTGAACCAAATTTCCATATACCTTAATTCCAGATATGTTGTTACTCATGGTTATCCTCTTAACAGTTGGGTCTTTATGGTTCAATGAGCAATGAATGGTCGGTATATATTTCAGGCCTTAAAAAAAATTAAGATTCAACTATATGATAGAAAGGACAACTTACTATGGTCCTGGAATGAAGCTATAGGTTCTGTTACCGCAAAGATGGCCTATGAGTCATTTTTCTTTGAAGAAGCAGTCCATACTCATTGGTGGTATAAGTCTATTTGGAAACTAAACTTGCCACTCAATATTTCGTGTTTTATTTGGCTATCTTTGGATAAATACATCCCGACCTGGGACAATTATATCCACAGAGGTGGATGTGGACCAAACAGGTGCTCCCTTTGTTATCATAATGAAGAATCCGTGGACCATCTATTTTCTCAATGTCCTTTCACTGTCCAATTGTGGTAGGATCTAAGTCTCTACGGGCTTGAGTATTAGTTGGCGATCTGGAAATTTCCAGGATAGTTTGTGGCAATGGACACGACGTGATGATTACTGGGCCGCCCTTCCATGTTTTCTTGCCTGGGAAATTTGGAAGGCCCATAATTTATTTATATTTGAAGGAAAAAGGCCTAACATTGCCGTGATCTGTACCAGAGTGGTGGCATCATTCAAGGATTTTAACTTACCTCTCTACCTTCCGCCAGGTTTGTCTACAAAGGTTTTGCGTCCCCGTCCTGCTCCGATTGAACATTTCCCATGTGGATATTTTAATGGGGTCTCGCAAAGGAGTGCGGCCACTAGTGGAGCTGGTGCGATCTTGAGACTTAATGAAGATCACTTTTATAAAATTTGGATGAATTGCGGGCAGGGTACCAACACTAGAAGCGAGTTGGTGGCACTCTGGATGCTCCTCTATTTTGCAAAGTCCATCGACATTTCTGCTCTGCATGTTATGGGCGATTCCATGGTGATCATTAACTGGGCATCGGGGATTTCTTCCCTCAAAGTATTGCAGTTATCTTCCTGGATGGAAGCGACTAGGGGCCTCATTAATGGATTTGTTCAAATCTCTTTCCCGCACATATGCAATAATTTCAATCAACCAGTGGATGAGCTGTCCAAGAGGGTCGTTTTGGCTCTCGAGGGCATCATTTTCTTGGAAGAATGGTCATCGGATCAGCTCCTCACTCAGGGGTCTATGGATGTTTTCCAGATTTAATTTTATTACTCTTTTTTGCAGTAATATCTTTTTGATCATTTTTGCGGCCGTATTCTTACTTCTTTTTTGCAGGCATCTAGCTTTGATGGAGTACAAATTCTTGTTGGATTTTTGGCAATTGTGTGGACAGGTTGTCCTCTTTGTAGAGCCCTGCTATGGACTCTTACTTTTTTGTGACTGGTTTATAGTCCCGGGCCGGGGACTGTCTTATTTTTTGTTTTATGCCCGAGCTTACATTTGGGCTGTCTTGTTTGGAATATTTTGTTTTTCTGGTACTATCTTTTGATGGAATTGGTGGCCTTGTGTTGGGTGTTATCTTTTGATGTCATTTGCTGACCTTTGTGTCTCAAAACTTCGTTATTTATTGACTAAAATATTACATGCCCAATGGAGAAGGGCATAGTGACTTTGGCTATGAAGCTTAATTATGTAATTTTCACAATACTATCAATATTAATGGTATGTTATTTTCTTTTGAAAAAAAAGGTTAGTTGGGATATATAAAATTAACAAGCTATTCCAAGTTCAAGCTAGCTAATGCTAATAGTTAAAATTTCAGCTTTCATTTATTTCATTTCCTTTTAATTCTCACATATTTTACCTTAGACTACCTACCATATTTTTACTACAAAGTTCATCCATTGAGAGCGTTTCCAATAGTAACACCGAGCCCTGTTTTTTTAACAGAAATGAGAAAAAGTATTATATTAAACGGAGGATAATTTACAAAATTCCCTTCCTTGAAGGGTTGACCATAGCCTGGGAATTGAGTCTTCCAGGATTGAAAAAATAAGTTGTTCAATATTGGATATTTTTCCTTCTAACTGTTCATAACTACCGCCTTTTACTGGGTAAATCCTAATAAACTGGTTACATATATAAATGCAGAAAAAAATTGGACAAAACAAAACAGAGAGAGTATGCATCTTAATTCCTCAATTTGAGCAGGAGAAATTTCTTCATGCATGAGCGAGTCGTCTTCCATCAGGGAGTTGTCTTCACGTTGGGTTTCTGGGTCCACTAGCTCGTTCTGCTTCCCGATTTCTTCCTTCAAGTCGCTCAACGAATCTTCCATTTGAGCCAGACGAGCCTCAATATTGTCATTTCCGCTTTGCAAAGTATCAAATAACTGCCCTTTCAAAGTGAACAAGAAATGCTTAAGACCTTCAAAGTTGTCTTGCTGGTGGTATTTTATACCCTTGACTTCTTTTTGCAATTCTTCAAGCTCACCGACATGGACACATACATTAGTTTCCGCATCCTCCAATCTATAATCCATCCGGTTGAGATCAAGGCCAATTTGTCTGCTTTCATCAAGAGTGGCTTTGGAGACTTCAAAGGCATTGCAGGCGTTCTTCCTGATGTCCTGGTGCACCACCTTGATCTCCCGAAGCTCCTTCAACATACTGTCCATATTCATTCTCGTGTTATATGAGAGAGACCACAGAGAAATATGCAGGTCGGTTCTGAAATACAATGCGTCACAAGTGAAGGCTTCGATACTAGACACAACCATATGAAACACTGTCCTTTCTCCCAAATAAGAGTCATGTGAACGAGAACCTCAAGGGAACGACATAACTTTGCATGCTTCCATTTTCACACCACATCTACCTCCATTAATGCGATAGAGGAATGCCCAAGGGTTGGCTTTAAAGCCTGATCTATTATAGAATCCACCTGTCCGGATAACGTGAGGGTGTCGATGCATGTTCGCCCCCATAGAATGGGTAGAAAGAAGTTTCAAAAACAAGGGGAGCATTTGATATGGGGGGGTATTGATTAAAGACAATGAAACCTTCTTTTATCCTAGCTCCTTGATTTGCCATGGTATCATCCTCCATGTTTTTTTTTCCTTGGAAAATGTCCGTAATTTTATTTCAAAAAGATGATCAAAATTACATATTGCACATGTAGTAGAATCAACAAGGATCCCTACATTTTCACAAATTTCTGTCCCATATAAGCAGAAACAAATCATAACTACATCTAAAAGCCGCAAACCAGTGGCTCAAAAATGTACATATATTCAGGCCAGCCATGAATGGCGAAGCCCTAATCAGATCAGCCAAGCGAAGCCCTAATCAGATCAGCCAAACGTTGGCACGAAAACAATAAACCCACTCATATTGTGCTGAAAAGGAAGGAAGAGACCTTCGCAGAAGGAAGAAAACGATCAGGAAACACACTGGTGTGAATAGGGCCACCGGTTCTGAAACGAAAACCCCATCAATGCTCGCCGAATCTGGCTCAGTCAGGCTCTGGCGACCACAGCAAAGGCGACACAGCATATTGGATTGGAGTCATTGCTCAGGCCTGTAACATAGCCAAGACACGGAGCCATAGCCAAGAAGAAGTTTGGGCATGCTGGCGGGGTTGTAGGAGCACAGATCTGAGCTGCGACTACGATCGCGTTTCCGGCCGCAAGGAGGAGCACCGCCACGGCCAATGTGCTGCGACTAGGCGCCTCCGCCTTGCCACGCCTGCCATTGCAATTGAATAACGTCGCTCCACAAGAATTGAACAGCAGGTGTAAAGGGCCGCCAGTTTAGATCTGGAAAGATCGCCGCCGCCGTCGATAGCAACCCAAAACGATGCCACAAGAACAACAGGTGTAGAGGGCCACCGGATTAGATATGGAAATATCACCGCCGCCGTCGAGTAATAGCAACCCAAACGATGCCACAAGTCGTGAAACAGCAGGTGAATAGGGCCACCGGTTCTAGGAGAAACCAAGATCGCCGCCGCCGTTCATGAAGAGCCACCGTTTCAATGGCAAAGTCACACGAACCCTGAGACAGAACCCCCACTGGCCACCAAGAAAGCAAGACGTCTTCAGCTTCCATCAAAATCGAAACCCTCAACAGAAGAAACAACAGATCCAAGTCTGTGGACAAGCAGCAAACTTTGGATCTCCCAAACCGGCGAAATCAACCAGCAACTACTGATGAAGAAAACGGCCAGGCACCCTACGCTCCAGAACCTGCGATGCCTCCACCACACGCCGTTCCTGCAAGGAAACAACAGTCTACAGGGAAAGGAGGGGCGGCTGGGCCAAGCCCTGGCCGCCCAAGCTACAACAAAAATTCGCTCCAAGAACCCTCGCTCCAAGAAACCGCATTTGAACTTACTGTCATCCTCCATGTTATTGTGCCTTAGGATGTGATAGAAATGGATCCCGGAGATATCAAGGATGACTGAAACAATTCTTTTTTTAATTCTATTCAGATTCTTATCATGGCATTTTTGAATGTTTATCATTTTCTGAATAACAATCTTGGAGTCTCCGAAGACATAATATTGTTCTATGTGGAGGGACACCATTATTTCAATCCCATGGAGAAGGGCCACCCATTCATCTTGGTTGTTAGTTATCCTTCCTAATCCCCACGCGTACTGGAATAAATTCTTACCTCCAGGGTCTTAAATGATCCCTCCCTCACCTGCCACCCATGGATTTCCTTTCGACGCTCCATGTTGTAGTCAAGGGGGTTGCATTATTACCAGTGATACATAATATATATAAGCAAGCACATAAGATACAGATACAATATACAAGAATATGGAGAGAAAACAAGCCTTTTATTACTCAGTAGAATGCAGAACAATACATATAAGAACAGATCTAAGTTAAGTCAATGGGTCGGCTCACCAGCCTATATATATGTTTTACATATAGTTATATAATCCCTTGTCGGTTCAACCAACCAACCTAAACCGACATGTTCTGGTCGAAGCAACTGTCAACATTTCTTACAATAAGTCGGGCGGAGGTCTTAGTCGACAGGCCGACTTAGGCGCCTACAACATCTCCCCCACCTCAAAATATTTCTTTGTCCTGAAGAAATGAGGAGGTGCAAAAATGATCAACTGTGCAAAAATAAATATGGTTGTTACTGCTGTTCATGACTGGAGTTGGACGTTGTTTGTTGCTGGACACAAAATTTGACGATGTCTTCAACATAAACAAACAACTGGTGCTGAAACTCTTCCCAGGTGCACAACATATTTTGAATATCTATGGTTAATGTGGTCAAGCTCGATAAACTTTCCATTTTATCCTGCATCGACTTGTTTTGCAGATGGATCAATTCGTGGCCAAAGAGGTTGATTTTTTTGTCGGTAGCAGTAAGCAATATTTGAAGACAAGGTCGGATCTTTTCCAGTTTAAAGAGGCTGATGCAAGCTTGGCTCATCCACTGGTATTCATGTTTTCCCAACTTTTCCAGCTTTCTATTTTCCCGGACAATCTGAGTGTTGACGGTTTGAAGAATTGTTTCGTAGACGGTATGTCATTGTTGGTGCAGTGTGTTGAGTAACTCATGCGTCCTTTCCATTTCTTTAAATACTTGTCCATAATGAGTGTACCAATTGCTCAACACTTTGACTACTGTGGATGCCTCTTGGGTATATTGTGTGAGTAGGCTATGAGCCTCTATGAGTGCTGTATACTTAGTTGCTATCAAAGTTGAGGTTTTTGCAGCCTAGCCGCGTCGGTTCTTGGCCAATTCATCTTGCAATGTCGATAGGACACTTTCAAAAAGTTGATATACTTGTTCAAGCAGACTTGTCATGTCGGAACTCATCAGTAGCGGGATGACTTGCTGCGCTAAGTCCTGACACTTAGTCAAAAATGATGTTTGCTCCTCTTGCAGTGTCTGGAAGAGCTCTTTATTTTCAATTCGTCTATGCCTCTGTTCTCTGGTGATGGCATCTGCAAGCAGGTCAAGTTCCTCTTGTGTTGCTTCTTCTGGATCATATGTGGAGATTGACCCGAATTGGTCTAGATGTACTGACATATGACTTTCTTGCTGAATATAGTCAAGGTATTGCTGTTGCCTTTGCTTCCATAGCTCTTTTTCTTGTTGCTTGTTTTCTTTTCGCTGCTTCCTCTTTTTCTTTACTTGTGTGTTATCTGTAGCCTCTATCGATGGTGCTAGTTCTTTTTGTTGATCCCCTGCTGCTGGTGATTTATTTGCATCTGCTTGTATGGTGGCGGTGACTTGTGCTGTATGCGCCTGGCTGGCTGGTTCTGAGTCTGTTCTTGTTCCTTATTTTGTTGAAGTATTGGCTTGTTCTGGAGTTACTATGTTTGCTTCTTCAGGTTCTACTGTCGTGATTTCTTCAGGTGTCACTGTCTCTGTTTCTTTTGTAATGGCTGTGTCGACTATTTCTGTTGGATTTTCAATTTGCTGAGCTGCTGAATTTGAAGTGGTTCCGTTGGCAGGGATAGGGGATAGAAACCCAGGGTCGACTTGAGCTGAGGGTGAAACGTTCGGTGGTGAAGACGAAACCTCATCATTGGTGGAGGTGGAGGGGGTCGGGGTTTCCAGATGGAACCAGACTAACTATGGGTGACAAGAGTTCGGGGGTAAGTGTTTCTTCTTCGATAGGGTTATCAAATTCTGGTAGAACTTCTGGTGGGTCGACTAAATGTTGAGGAGGTGATGGGTCTTCCACCATCGGAATGACTGGAAAGGGGATGAAGGATGAGGTTTCTTGGGAGACAATATTACTGGTCGAGTCGGGGTTTCTTTCTAGCCATTTTTGATGAATTCCGACCACTTGTGGTGCTGCAGTTCTGGTTAGGGATGGTAGATCGGTTATGGAATGTCGGGGGGAGCGGAATCGGTCGGGAAACTGGAATTGGCGAGGACCGGTTTCTTGGCGATGAGTTCGCACCAATTAGGAAAGAGGGAAGGAAGCTGGGATATGAAATGATTTAGGTCATTGTCATCTTGAATCTTTTGTCGGAGTGGAAGGGGAAGGGTCTGCACTATACCTAGAATATTAAGAGTTGATTTAGGTGCAGGTGTGATGGATGCTGCAGGTGCAGGAAGGGTTTCATCCTCCATCACAATGGTCGGAGATGGTGGAGGGGGGATTTGAGTTAGGTCAACATTGGGTTCGACCATAATCTTATATTTATTCTGTGGTGCTAGTTGGCTGTGGGAATTGTCCTCTTCCATGAATTTCTTAAATTGGTATTCGACAGGTATTTTGAGGTTAGAAGCGTCGACTAAAATCTGAGTTGCAATATCATAGAGTTCAACTTCATCTTCCTTTGTCGGTTCTCGAAGGACGAGCTTTCTTTTCCCTTTTCCCTGTGTTTTGGACTTCCTTTGTTGTTGGGATTTAGAAATTTCTTCTGCTAACTGATGGATGTTTTCGGTGGTGAGAGCGTATTCTGGAAGTGGATTATCTGATTGAGTGCTCTCATTCGAATGTTCAGCCGTCTATGGGAGGTCCTGATGTGCAGTCATTGTGATTGCAAGGGGTGCCGAATTTGTTTTAACAACCGGTTCATCTTGGAGAGTGAAAGTATTCATATAAATTCGACGTTCATAATCCCGTTCCTTCTCCGCATCTGTTAATGGTTCAACTATGGTTAAGTCGACTCTTCATGCCTGTGCAGGAACTTCCATTATCGTGCTTGACTGTCTGCTTAGCTCTATGAATACTTTCGCAGCCGAAGGGTAGTAATCAAGTGGTTCTATTGCACCTACTGCACCTTGCAAATACCAAACCGAGGTGTGGTCTAGCGCCAGTTGGATGTGTGCTTTCGGCGGTAGACTTCGTCAGATGTTTTGAGGCACCCTCCATCTTGTTGTTTGGACTTTCAGATTTTGGAACCAATTTTCCAACCAAAGCTTGAATGTCGAAGGTCCAAGCCGACTTTCTCCGGGTGTGAAACAACGAAAATTTTCCATTAGTATGCTTCTGTCTTCTACAAAGTCCTTGCTTCCTGTCACCCTAAGGTGATTCATAGCAATCCAAATAATCAAATACGGGTAACGAATGCTCACACCCTCTTCTTGGCATTTGTAGCATATGGTTTTGACTATGTCGACCAAATGTTCATACCATTTGTATACTTTACCTCGAATCATTATCTTTTGGACTGCCTCCAACATGTTGATTTGAGGTTAGATCCTTGACCCGAACTTGATAGAGCGGTCGACACAACTCTTGAAACGATTTTATAGTTATCATAGATTTTTTGGTTCACCATTAGCCCTCTGGAGTTTTTACCGGCAGCTGTGCCTGTGAATTCTTTGACCAATTCTGGCTTTGGGTGCATTGGTACATCATCACCTTTGTTTGAGAGGCCTATAATTTGATAAATTAGTGCACCATTTATTTCTATAGGTACATCGAAATAAAATTTTCCATTGTGGTACCTTCTTACTATAAACTAAGCTATGATGTCTTTCAAGCCACTGAAGTTGTCTAACAGAGGTGCTTGTATGCACTGTAGAATAGTGGCAGTCCGCAATTTCTGTGCTTCCTCCCTCCAGGGAGCATTTTGTTCTTTATCCCATTCAAGTATTTCAGTCTAGAACCTCTTCCATTGTGGCTCCGAAACCTTGGCATTCCAGATGAGTTGCTGTCGGGTTTCTAAGGGTGAATTGGCTTTTTCAAGCTCCCTTAGCTTGGTTGTTGCTGACCTAGTTGTCGTTTGAGATTTCTTAGGCGCCATTTTGGTTACAGGTTTCTCAGATTCAAGAAATGGCTCGAACATTTCAAATGGCTCTGTGTTCTGGAGTTCAAGCTCTTGGTAGAATAGTATCCAAGAGTCCTCGAGCCCCGTATTTATAGTAGATATATTTGGCACGGGGTAATGCGAAGTAGATGGCCGCATTGATAGCTGGTTTGGCGAGGGAATTAACTTTGATTGACAGGTTGTCACCTCCTCATCGAGCGCACTTCGACTCTTCTTTTCTACTTGTCGGTCTTCATGATTACTTTTCTTTGTTGTTTCTCCAGTATGATGTTGGTGCACGGTTCCGATCATGTCGTGTCGGCTAACAGTAGGTATTCTGTGTCGGGGGTTTCTTCCATCCTGTATTTGTCGGCCCGATATTTATGGTCAATGTTTGTCATCTCGTCGGTCGTGTGTCGTGTTCTTTTCTTTGCAGCTTTATTCATTTCGTTTTCCAGAATTAGTCCTCCAGTCTTTCATCATTATGAGATTTATACAGCTTGTTGATTGAAGTATTGCTTATAATGTCTCTCTCTAAAGTTGGTTACAACTGTTTTTTTTTTAATGCTTTCATGCCTTTATCGCTTCAGTCAGGTGCCGTTAACGAGTTTCTTGAAAACACTCCACTGTAGCGTTTTCAGTCGGACTGAGCCGTTGGGATTGATGTTCTCGACAATATATGGACCCATCCATTATGTGTGCAACTTCTTTGGTTTTCTCTTAACGCATATGTTATATAGCAATTCCAAGTCAACAAATGATAGATTTTTCTATCATGCCATGCTTTCTGTTGCTGTTTTTGTATTTCTTGGTGCTGTATTGCTATCTGTCGGGTCTGGTCAAGCTTCGACAGTTGAACACGACGTTCTTTTCTTGCATCTTCGACATCAATATGTAAAACTTCGGCAATTCTTGGAATTTGTCGTCGAAAGTGCAAGGGGATGACCACTTCTTGACCATATAACAGTGTGAAAGGTGTATGGCATGTCGTTCTTTTATATACCGTTCTATATGCCCATAGTACGGCAGGTATCTTGTTGTCCCAATTGACTTTATCAAAGTTGAACATTTTTGTCAACCCTTTGGTAAGTGTTTTATTGAATGCATTGACGGCGCCATTCGATTGTGGGTGAGAAGACAAAGTGTGTCAATAGTTCTACAGACAAAGTGAGTACCTTGGTCGTTGATAAATGTAAGTGGGCATCCAAACCGTGTGATAATATTTTCGTATATGAATTTGGCAGATACTTAGCTTGAACATGTTTTGATCGGTTCTTCTTCTGACCATTTGGTGACATATTCCACAACAGTGATGATATAACGTGCACCTGTTCATCTTCCAAGTACTGGGAAAGGTCCAATAAAATCAATTGTCCATATTTCAAATGTTTGACTTGCATTTACGGGGACAAGGGGCATTTATGTGCTTGGTAGAGGTCAACCAATTCGTTGGCATCTATCACATTTGATTACAAAATCTCGACAGTCTTTATGAACTGTCGGCCACCAAATTCCAGACTACAAAATCTTTCTCGTCGTGATGTCGACGTGATAGTGTCCTCCTGCCAGTCCATAGTATGCTTCCGAAAGTATACTCTATCGCTCATGTTCAAGCACACATCGTCGTAGTATGTCGTCAAGGCCAAGTTTATAAAGGAAGCCATTGATGAGTGTGTAAGGTGCAACTTTCATTGTAAGAATTTTATTTTTATTTTCTGAAATTCCTTCTAGAGCTTGTCCATCCTCTAAGAATTGTGCAATATCCGCAAGTTCCAAGGGAAAAACTTCAATTCTAAATAGATGTGCATCTGGTAGATCGTCTTCTATTCCTATTGGTTCTTCTCCGGTGTCAATTCGTGACAAGTGGTCTAGTCTGACATTTTCCTTCCTTGCTCGAATTATGACTTCAAATTCAAATTCCTGAAATAACAATAACCATCGACATAATATTCCATGGTGCAATGGATTATTGACTAAGTACTTCAATGCTTGATGATCAGTGTAGAAGACAAAGGGATTAGCCAATATATAATGATGGTATTTCTGCAGTGCAAATACCATGCCTAATGCTTCTCTTTCTGTTGTGGAATAATTTCTCTCTGCTTTGTTTATCTTCCTGCTACTGAAAGCATTAGGGTAATACATTCCATCATCTCCAGGTTGTGTCAAGATTGCGCCGATCGCTATGCCGGATGCGTCGATATGAACATGAAACTTAATCGACTAGTTCAGGAATCAGAGAATGGGTGCTTTGACAAGTTTTCTCTTCAGAATGTCGAACGAAGTGTTGCACTCATCAGTCCACTTGTACTCTTGATTTTCTTTCAATAATTCCTCTAGGGGATATGTCACGTCAGAATAATGTCTGATAAAATTTCTGTAGTATCCTGTGTGGTCCAACAAGATTCGTACTTGTTTAGAATTGACAGGCGGCTTCAAGTCGAGAATTATCTTAATTTTGGCGTAGTCGACTTTGATTCCTTCTTTACATACTATGTGACCCAACAGTTTTTCGATAGGAGTCGCGAAAATGCACTTCTTTATGTTCAACGACAGTTGGATTTGTCGACAGCGTTCAGGCATTAATCAAAGCCATTTGTAAGGGTCTTTTAGCATGGAGTAAATCCTCCAATCATCAAAATAGACAGCCATAGTTTTGTATATGTATTCTTGAACATCTTTGACGACAATATGAGAAAAGATGTCTGGTGCGTTCTTCAGTGCAAAAGGCATGACTTTATATGCGAACGATATGAATTCACACACGAACGTGGTCTTCTTCTGGTCTTCTTTAGCAATAGGTACTTGGTTGTACCCAAAAAATCCATCTGCGAATGAATATCACTCATGCCCTGCAACTTCCCTAATGATTTCGTCAGCAAAAAGAGTAGGGAAAGGGTCAGTGAGTGTTACTTTGTTAAGTTCACAAAAGTCGACATAAATTCGCAGTTGTGTTGGGTCATGCTTCTTCGGCTGAACGACCATCAGGTTCGCCCATTTTGACTGATCAATAGGATATATGATTCCTGTTACAAGCATACTATCGATCTCCTTTTTGACAATTTCTTTATATTTATGCGCGAGTTTATAAGGTCTTTTCTTCACTGGCTCCACATCTGGTTTGATGTCAATCTTCATTTCGGCCATCTCCTGTACAAGTCCTTTCAAGTCTTTATAATCGCGTGCAAATACATCTTGAAATTCTTTAAGGAGGCTGGTAATCTCTATGGTTTGTTCTTCATTCCAGTAATCACCCATTTTCACCATTTTCAGTCTCTCATCGTTAGATATGTCAAATTATTTGATTTTTAATTTAGCATCCAACCACTCTGGAGTTTGGCTGCAATTGATTGGTCTTTCGCCTTCTTTCATCCATGTGAATGTTGGCGGGAAATCTATTTTTGATAATCTTTCTGAGTCTTCTTTCTCCGTGGTCTCCACTTTGAAAGTTGTTTTGACTGGCTTCGACATCACTGGATGATCTACTCTCCATTCGAAACTCTTTCCGACTGTTTTCTCTGTTTCTAATTGGAGTCGTTTCGAATGCTGGACGTCTTTCGACTGAATGTTACGACATACAGCTGTTTGTCGAGAAATTGGCTTCTTTTCTGTCAGTATTGCATTTTCTGTCGGTTGCAGAAACTCTTTGATTTGGTTGCTCGCCTCAGTCAGCTGTTCTTACTTTGGAGAAAATTGGAAGTCTTTGTTGAAATTTTCTTTGAGTTATTTCCAAATGAAATTCTCGCCTCTTGCTTTTTCCATCTTATACCATTTATTTGGAAAATCGTCGAGCATGTTTGGAAAGAGATGTGGCCATGCTCTTTCATCTTTATACCCTAGTCTTTTCCATTCTCCTTCGCATTTGTCGACGTGAGCTTCAGGATCTTGTCCCTGTGTGAAAATCGGGATTTCTGCCTAAGTTGTCAATTTCTGGCCTCCAAACCTCTCAACAAAGTACGTTGACGCGGTAGTCCATGTTTGGAGTCTTGATTGATGTGTGTCCCACCATCTCGCAGCTTGTCCTGTGAACACCAGACTCTGCAATCTCCCTTGTTCTCCAACATGTTTTGAAACTTCCTCGACATGTACTGACGAAGATTTCCATTCCTTGTATCGCAGTGTAGGAGTATGTGTCGGTTCATTTTTCGCTAGTACAAGAGTTGGATATTCACGAATTTTCCTCTCAAATATATTTGGAATGGTTGAGATCGAGTAGCATTTGTTTACTTTATTTTTAGAGATGGCTTCAACTGTCCAACATTCTTTTGCTTGAAGTTTTTAGTTTTCCATTTTCGAGTCGTAAAGTTCTACGTCGGAGTTATATCCGACTGTTGCAAGATATCCAAGGTAAAGTTATCCTCTTGAATTTGGTTCAACATAATATTCATCGTTTTTTATTTGATATAGTTGTCTTATATCATTTTCGTCCTCCACAGGTTCTGACCATGGTTCACCCTTATCTAGTGAGATCGAAGCTTTCATTTTTTGGCCCCATGGTCGACCAACCAGAGCTGGAAAGTAACTGGCTCCATCCTTTGGATTTATGATCTCGAAGTCTACTTTTGTCTTTATGCCTTTTATGGATGTTTCAACTTCTCTCCATACTCCAATCGGTTCAATCAGTCCTTGATCAACAAGCTTCAAATAAATGCCCGATTCTTGAAGTTGCGGTTGACCTAGCTAATCCCAAGTATCACGAGTCATTATGTTAACTTGAGATCCAAAATCGAGTACGACTTGTCGGACATGGTATCCATGTATCTTGAGGTTGATGAGAGGGTCAGCATCATTCTTATCTTTTTGATTTAGTCGAAAAATGTTTTTGGCTTGTCTTTGCGCGACATATTTATTCTTAATATTATGCAACAAGTCGATTAATTTTCCGACAGCTTCTTCTGTAGTGATTAAATTAACCAATTCACTGAGTGCTTCATGTCGACTTTCTTCATTGTCTTCTTGTGCTGCTAATTCAGAGAATATATCGTATGCATTTTTAAACAAAGATTTTTGTTTAGTAGGATTAGGATAATCCTCTTTACTTGTTACTTTGTTTATTTGTGGTTTGTCTTGACCAATATGAGTAGCTTGTCTGGTTACAATTTGCAAGTTCTTTGTTCTAATCACATCACATTTTGGAACACACGACAAGACATTAACATTCTTTTTATTCGAAATTTTCTCAATCATAGTAGGGAAATCCTCCAAGAAGTGATTGCCTAATCCACATTTAGTACAAAATTTTAGATCTGTGAAATCTTTATAGGGACATTCTGCATGTCAATGTCCTTCACTGAGACAAGTAAAACATTTTCTAGGTATATGAGGTCGGAAATCTCGACTGTCATTGCCGCGACCTCGACCTCGGTATCCTCCGTGTCAATTGTATTTATTATTCTGCTGATCATATCTTCTTCCATCGTACCTTGCATACCTATTGTTTCTTTCATTCCGGTCATAGCGGTCATTTATTTCATTCCCGTTGTTTCGACCGTATCTGTCATTTCTTTCATTTCTTTCGTTTCGCTGCTCGACCTGCTCGACAGAGTTTGCCTGGTACATTGCATGATAATTCTGCTCATTCTTCAGGTTCAGATGGAATTCTACTATAGAATGAGTACCGACTTCACATATTTGACACCACTTATCTTGCCTATTCTTCAAATTGTATGGGCAGTCATTTGTAGTATGTAAGTCATAGTCTTGACAGATATCACATAAACATCTTATTTGAACCTATCAGACATCTTGTTGTCGGTCCGCCTGACTGTTGGTCACCCTATATGTCAGTTAATTAAAACTAATACATAGAATGGTCAATATAAATTGTCAAACCCATAGAATGGTCAATATAAATTGTCAAACCCAGGAAGGTCTTTTATTTCAAAGGCAATAAGCACAGTCTATGCATAAACAGATCAAGCAGTTGATTTGCTGAATGTAAATAATGATCCTACCTATGTGTCCAGCCAACTCATTCCATAAGAACACTAATCTAATTCACACATCTAAGATTCCAAAGTGAAACAAATTCCCTACAGAAATCAACCTAGCAAGTTAATGATCTAGTGATGAAATGAAACTAGATTACTTTTGCAAGAAGTTAAATCCTATAATTATCAAACTACAACATTCAATCTTTACCAAAATGATCTATCCAGTAGCTACTGTAATTCTACAATTAATTGTCTAATCTATGAATGTAATTGAAGATACAACAACTAGAATTAAAACAAAAGCTTGAACTCTAACTAATATTTACTGGAAATCCTAGAAAGCATAATCAACTAGAAGATGATTGGAATTGAGCTTGGCTGTCACAGCTGATTAAAACACACATGCAATTAAGTAAATTATCCTACACAGTCGACTGTCACACCACTCTGTTACAGCTATTCAAGATGCAATTATAAACTACCAGAAAGGAAAGCTAAACTCTGTTACAACTACCAATAATGTCTGCAATCATTCCACACCACACAACAGAAGTAAAACTAAACTACTCTACCTAATTAAATCGGCTATCTCTGTGAGAAGGCGGGCCCTGGCCTTCTAACAGAGACGCCGAGAGTTACAGCAAATTAAGACACAGAAATGAAGAACTCTGCTCTCATATTACTGATGGAAGATCGTGAGTCTCAGTGCTCTGTTACAGCTTACACAAATTAGTGATTGTCCAACCCCAGGCTACGAGAGCCTTCTGGAATTTATACAAAGGAATTACAGTTTCAGATCCACTAAAATTGTGCAGCAATGAAGATCTATGATCTTCATGCTGCGGAGTTACAGCTAACTGATACAACGTATTAAACAGGGTTGTTAATTGTGAAAGATGCTGTTGCTTTGATAGTTAATGGATCAATAGACTCAGTAGCTGGAATGCCACCTGTCTGTCGCAGCTAGGCTCTGCTTCAGTGGAATCTGTTACAGTGGGGATCTGATACAGCTTGCGTGGAGGATGCGTTGTCCCTTGCAATATGAGGAGCTGTTTCTTGAAGAGTAACAGCTGGCATTGCTGGGCTGATACACCTGCGCTTTAGATTTGAACTAAATAAACTCACAAATGTCAGCATAAACCAAAGGTCAGGATTCGTAACCATAACAATCTTAGGCATAATTACATGAAACAATAATAACTTATACCTTGTTAGGATTGCTGATTGATTTGGAAAAAGGCATGTATATAGTTCACAAAGGTAAAGTAAAATTTGGCAAAATGACGAGATAAGTATGGTTAAAAAGGGACAATTCCAGGGCCCAACATTGATGACAAGAGTCTTTTGTATGTCCTGCAGTAGAACATTTTGTACACCATACTTCGGGTCCTCTCAGACTGATATCTCAGATGGAATGCTGCATATTGTCCAGTCGTTCTTCAATGTGTATCTCGATAGGTGCCAAAGGATATTCGTCATCCATCTCAATTTCTAGAGTCTTTGTCAAGGCGTCTTCGTATGAGTTGACGCTCTACCATCGGAGGTTCATTTTAATTTTTCTTATAAGTCTAGCAACGAACCATTTGAATAAATTTTTTTCTTCAATATCATAATCAAGCTGGCTCAAGAGGTCTTTAAATGTCTTATGATATTCTTTTACGGTCTCTGTCAATCTTTGGACTGTGGTCTTTAATTTCTCGGCAGCCAGGTAGTTTGCATTTGAGGTTTTGAAGAAAGATAGGAAGGTTTGCTTGATTTATGTCTTCGCCGCATTTGGTTTTTATCTATGTAGCCCATGTACCATGTGAGTGCTCTTTTTCACAAAGAGCCTGCAAACTGAGCCATTTGACGTTCTTCACTAGTAATTAAGTTTGCTTCCCATGTTGATTCGCACATGAACCAATGTCTTTGAGGATCTTCATCACCCTCGTAAAACGGAAGGTGAGTTGTCATATGCGACATGTCTGCTACTTCGACCAATAAATCGACTAGAGGGGTCGGTGGATTATTACCAGAGAAGGAGCTACTTGCCGGTTTAACTTCGACGGGTACTATCACCAAATGTGTCTTGGGTACGAGTTCGTTACCTTCACTGCCAGTTTCTAGAGCTTCGTTCAGCTCATTGGGTCTCGAAAATGTGCTTTCTTTGACTGCTTCTGTTGAAATCCAAGTGAAATTCTGCTCGATTGGGATTTCACCTCTTCTAGGTAGTTCCGATGAACTCAATGATTCAGTCAATGATGGTAGTGGCAGGGGGGTGCTTCTGCGTGCTCTGAATAGAGTAGATGGAAACTTCTGTTGGAAAACTCGAGCCGAAAAGTCACCCAGTTTCTTTCTTTTGGTCGATGAATCAACAGTCTGTTGAATTAATCGCCTTCATTACTTCGTCGAATCCAAATTCGTCACTAGCCAACGTGAAGTCCTAGATCTTCTTCGACAATATCCTGCACTCGGACACTCTGAGTTAGATGCAGCGGAGAAGGTGGTGTTATTACCTCAGGTATATGGACTTGGAGAGCACTACCACGCTCTATCCACAAGTCTTCATCCATCGGTGACAGGTCTTCGTCGACGCTGCTTTCATCTCAGGCTCGACTCGAATTTGATAGATTTCCTTCTGCGTCTGTCACGACACCCGGTCCTCATTTCTTCCGGAGCGCACTAGCCTGCTCCTTCATTTCTTCTTGCCTTTTTCTCCTCTTCTCCCGCTCGATATTCTAGATATCTGGAGTGCTTTTGTGACTCATTGCTCGATCTTTGTCGAATCTGTTGGATATTTCACCGCTGGTCATGTCACTTTTTCATGTCGAACTTCTTCATGCATCTACTCCATCAGAACATGTTTGGATACCCACCCAATGCCGGCCCGAAGTTCTCTAGGAAACTGGGGAAGTACGAGACTTCATTTGCTCAAGAAATACTCCCACTCGCGCTCTTGTATTAATTTCTTCCACGCTCGCTCTTTCTCTTCCCAATTTGAGTTTGGGAGCAGCAGAAGCAAAAAGGGTCGAGTTTCGACAATATGCGTGGCGCCTTTTTCGATTAGGAACTTGAACAAGAGTGTCGACAAAGAACACAAAAACTGGTTGGTAAGGTCGGTGAAAAACTGTTTCATCACGTCGTTAACAGACACTCGCTCTTCAATCGCACATTCTTCATAGAACTCATCGGCAATCTTCTCACACCATTCCGACAGATTCGTACGACTTTCGTTAATCAGCTTCGAAATCAGTTCACACTCCTTTTCATCTGGTTGTCTTCTCATCCAAGGATTCTATGAACTTCTCATGAGTCTCAGAAAATAATTTCTCCCTTCTTGAGGAATCATCAGCTTGTTCCTTCTCACATAATTTTGCAGGTAGTTAGCGATCTTTCTCTCCCACCAAATCTTAATCTCTTGCTCTGATATCATTGATCATGCTTGTTATTCCTTCAAGTATGCATCACCGGCAATGGAACCAATGTTGTAGTCGAGGGGATTGCATTGTTACCAGCGATACATAATATATATAAGCAAGCACACAAGATACAAATACAATAGACATGAAGATGGAGAGAACACAAGCCTTTTATTACTCAGCAGGATACATAACAATACATATAAGAACAGATCTACATTAACTCAATGGGTCAGCTCACCAGCCTATATATATGTTTTACATATAGTTGTATAACCGCTTGTTGGTTCAACCGACTGACCTATCCCGACATATTCTGGTCGATGCAACTTTAGACATGTCTTACAATAAGTCGGGCGGAGGGCCTAGTTGATAGGTCGACTTAGGCTCCTCCAACACTCCATCAAAGAAGAGGACACACTGAGAATGCTTTTCCTTCCATACTATAAAGTCATTTTGGGATATATTTAGGGCCCAAGAGGACCTTGGTGATATTTTGGACTAAAGAGAGCTCAAAACTAACAAGTTTGAGACCACAAAGATTTATAAGAAGAAAGAGATTCCTGCTTGGGATGCCAAGCCAAAAAAGGCATATATTATTTTAACTGAGAATTGATGTTCCTTACTGTTTTTCCCATATCCGGTTGTTTCCCTTTGAAAATGTCCTTGTTTTTGGTTAGCCAAATTTTCCAATTGATATACTTTGTTAAAGCATTCCAAAGATTGGCTAAAAGTTTTTTCTTGGCTATGATCCCCGGATATCAATGTCCCCACCCTTTGAAGAAGCTGCTTATATGTTTGGGGAGAGTGATATCAATCCTTAGGTCCTTAACCATTTCTTCCCAAACTTGAAGCGTGAAGCTGCAATTAAAAAATAGGTGTGGAACCGATTCTTCCTGCCTTTTGCAGAGAAAGCATCTGCTTGGTCTTGCTATACCCCTCTTTCTTAGATTCTCCGCGGTTAAGATTTTCTGTTGAGTTAGGAGCCAGGAAAAGACATAGAGTTTGGTGGGGTAATCACGTTTCCAGACTCTCTTCCATTTTAGATCCATAGGGGGCCCTGGGGAATTAGCTAAGAGAAGCTTATAACCATCCTTCACTCTTTAATATCCTTCCCCCCCCATCCCATCGAATATTTCTCACGAATATTTTGGGGGGCCCTACCATTGAGGGTATACTGAAGCTCTTGCAATTTTCTACGAAGACCTATGGGCGGATCAAGGGCCTTCCAGCTTTCCCATTGCCCCTTTTCATCCCAGGATGAGAGATCGTGAATTTTTGAAATGTTTTTCTCCTAAGGCCACTTCCTGAGGCCACTAAGTGACTCATTGTTTTTCAAAGGTGGATAACCAAATATTAATTATCCTATCATCCCAAATTTTGATTCTTTTCCCACTACCAGGGATCCAAAAAATATTCTCTCTGATTATAGATATCGAAACTTTGCAGAGATTCCATATCTTTGTTCCAGCCCTGTAAAATCTTTGTCAATACATCGTAGCCGGCTCTTCCTTATATACTTTTTGACTAATATATCCTTCCACCATTCACTCTTACCTGTGACAATCCTCCACAAAATTTTGGCACCCATGGCTATATTGTTTAATCTAGGTTCCCTTATTTCCAAGCCCCCTCTATTCCTCTCAGATCTGACAGTGTCCCACTTTACAAGACGAAATTTCTTCTCTCCATTTGAAGGCCTCCTTGCCATAAGAACTTCTGAATTTCTTTACTTATATCACTCATTATTCCCATGGGATCAAGAAGCATGGAACTGATGTAGATGGGTATGGAGTTAAGCACCGAATTAATGAGAATTATCCTCCCTGCAAGATTCGACCACTACCCCCCCCAGGACTAAACTTTGTTCTTGATTTTAGTTATGGTCTCTCCCCAACCTTCAATCTTTCCCTTCAATGTGATGGGTATTCCCAAATACTTGAAGGAATTCCACTTCCTAGCCACTTTGAAATCCAATGTCCTAAAACATGAACACCCCATGGCAGAATCATAATTTTCCATCAACTGGACCTCCAGCTGGCGGACCACCCTCACCAATTGTCCCACCTCCTCACCCACCTGTTCCACCTCCACCACCTCCACCACCTCCACTCGGAGGACCCCCATACTGTAGCGGTGGACCCCCTCATTCTGATGGAGGGCCTCCTTCCGGTCCACCTCCTAATCTGGGAGGCCCACTTCCATATGGCTAACCCATTATGGTAGGACCTTATGATCATTCAATTCATGGTCCTACTGGTACTCAGATGCCTTATCAATACTACCAGTATCCGGAGCCAAACTGACAGTTACCATTTATGGCTACGTTAGATCTGCCAGATTTGTCCTGTTTGACTAACAATCCCATCCAACACGACATAAAATGGCCACCTATTCCTGTGAAGTTACCATCGGACATACCGAAATTCGATGGAAAAATCAGTGAGGACCCTAAAAACCATGTAATGGCTTATCATTGTGGTGTTCCTCCAACTCCTTAATGGACGATTCTATCTGTTTGAGGTTGTTTCAACAAACCCTCACCGGCACTGCTGCGAAGTGGTACATTGAGTCACCACCACATTATTTCGTCGACTTTCGATCGTTAGCTATAGATTTTCTAACTCATTTCCAACTATCGATCCGCTATGAAATTGGCACAGATATTTTGACATCCCTCTAACAATCTAGCTCCACTCACATTTCCGATCATATCCATGAGTGGAGAAGGAGGCGTCGCCTTTTTAAATCTCTTGTTCTGGATCAATTACTTGCCGATTAGTTCACGAAATCCTTACTTCATATCTTAGCTAAAGACGTGGCTATGGGAGGGTTTATTATGGGAGAACAAGCTATTTCACGTGCCCAGTATCTAGACTTAGTCTATGCTCAATTTGGCACATTGTACGACATCATCCCTAATGCCCCACATACGACCCAAAAAAACCCCCTACGGGATCACATGCCGATGTCATCATTGGTTCCATACATTCCCAACCTACTACCCAATTCGGTGGATCACAAAACCACCATAGTTAAACTCCACCCTCGCCACAAGCTGGTAACAACACCAATCGATCACCCAGCCCTGCTTCCACTGCTGAAGTGAATTCAATTCAATCTTATTCACCTCAAAAATCCAGTGGAAAAATAAGAACAAAGGGAAATCCAAAAAGTATTCTAATCAGCAGGAGCCCAAGAATAATCCCGATGACACCAAACAAAAATGCAAGGTTAAATATCCCTTTTTACTATGTGGCGACGGTCACTTCACAAAAGAATGTCCACATCATGAAGAAGTGCAGAAGTTTCTCCAGTGAAAACCCACACCCGCAGTACTAATTGATCCCTTCCCTACACAACAACAACAAATGATTGCACAACAACCACGTCCTCCTCAAGGAGAACTATCCACGACTGATCATGTTCTCATGATGCTAACGAAACAGTCAACTTGTATACCAGGTCACACACATACAAATCTTTTCCTGGTAAGGAATCTAACGGATGTAATAATGAAAAATCCTTCGCGTCTACATCTACTATCCCTTCACCTCAAGGTCCCCTCGTCATAGAGAAACCTTTACCAGATTCAGTATTGCGTCCACCCAAGAGTATGATTCAAAAATAAGTTTTCAATGTGAACGCCTGGGTCGCTCATAACTACAACATTGTAGAAGATTTATCCCAGGCCCCGTGTGCTATGTCGACGCTAGAAGTATTACAAAACTACCCCAACCAACGTAAGACCCTGCTATCTGCTACTGGAGTTGTAGACCCTGATTCGTCAAACACCATTATGTTCAAACTAGAGTATTTTGAGTCGAGGCTTTCCCACCAACTAGCATTTTAGATTGTTACCAATGTTTATGGGGAAAGTATCCATCGTACCATCTTAGACGAAGGAGCCTCTACTTCTGTTATGTCACTATCCTGCTGGCGAGCCATTGTCTCTCCTGAGTTGAACAGTTCCCCCACCACATTGAAATCATTCGACGGACGTGGATTTCAACCCCACGGGATATTACAATCCTTAGCCATAGAGTTGGGGGGAAAGAGCGTTTCCATTAACGTGGAAGTCGTTGCCGCCCCATTGGATTATAACTTATTACTAGGTTGAAATTGGTTTTATGCCATAACTGTGGTCGCATCATCTGTCATCCCATAGTGCAATTTCCCCATCATGGGAGAATTGTCACTATCGACCAGTTATATTTTTGTACACCAGATACTGGTGGTCTCCAGGAATGGATGCCTAATTAGGGCAACTAGACCAGGAGCCTACTTTAATTATCGACCAGGGGACGTACAAACTTTAGAGGTGTTAACACTGTATGTGCTCTATATGATAGTCTTCGTCGTGTTTGGGGTGTTGGTATATATCTTAAAGGTTTCTCTAATCAAAGAAGAAAGTGAACTAAAAGATTGTGAACCTATGAATGACAAATTCCTATGCTAAGAAGTTGAATACTAAAAACTGTAAGTCTATACTAAGAATTGAAATTCTGAAAGCTTGATAAACATAGTCTAGAAATAAAATGCCGAAAGCTGAGATTTTAATCTAAGAATTGAATACAAAAATTAAGTGTTGAATATTGAAAGGCTAACCTAAAACTTTAAATACTGAAAACCAAATCCAGAATGTAAATATCCAATGCTGAGAATTAACCAATCTTATCTATTCGGTTTAAACACCACAAGTGATGATCATTAAATGCAGGAACTGAAAATATCTAACCCCTATGATCTAAGTCTAATAAAAGAAATATGCATGAGCTTTCTAGATCTGAATCATTGTTTTAGAACCAATACAAGAATACATGAAAACATATGTCAAAATATGCGTGCGCAGAACGCAGCTACAGGACTACGGAATGCGTTCTACTGAACTACAGAAATAATGCTGAACTAAAATAATCTTTTAACTGAAATAAAACCATATTATTCAAATGCCATCAAGGTATCTTCATACACGATAAGAAGTAAATCGATTCACAGCATAAATGGAAAATACCTGAAAACAGAGTAAAGCTCCTCACTTACGTGTTGGAGGGGCCCTTGTTGATGTAATTGTAACTTCAGAATGTATTTCACCTATGTATATTGTACTCCTATAGAGATGTTATTATTCCTCTATATGAAAGTGTCGTCATTTGTATTGACAAGTGTCACAAGTGTCGTAACTTGCAGTGATAGGTTATTAGACCACCAAGTGTGGGGTCGGCCCTGATTAGTTTAACCGTGGGTTATTAGACGGAGTTGGACAAGTCGGCCCTACTAGGTTATTGGGAAGGACAGGTCATGTATAAATAGAGATCGGGAGATCTCTATTTTGTTCATCTCATTATTCTCTCCTACGTCATTCAGAAAGTGGCGCACTAGTTGAGGAGGAGGAGTAGCTGCTAGTAGAAGACTATCTCTTGTACTTTGGTTGTATCATTGCTCTTTCTATCTCTGAGGAAGTTGTGGGGTTTTTCACCTTTATGGTTTTCCCCAGTGAAACTCTGTGTGTCTATTGTCTCATGTGATTGCTTGGTGTGATTGATATGCAATGTTATACTTGATATGCTGTACATGTTATTCTCTCAGTAAAGATCCTAGAGTATGTTGAATTAATGCTCAAAAATTAACATGGTATCAGAGCTAACCTGAGAAGAAGACATTGTCCAGTGGCAAAAAATAGGGTTTCTTGTTTATTGGGTTTCTCTCCACATATTTTGGAAAAGCAACAAGGTAGACTGACTCTACTCATCAAGGATAATCTTTCTGTCCAATCAGAATTCAATTCTGGGCACTTTCATTTTTGGCCCTAAAATTAAGGTTTCCACAAAAATAGGAATTTCTGAAATCTGAGGACATAGCTGGAAGCCCCTTGGAAAAATCTAAGTTTAGAGCTTTGGATTGAGATTTTTGGTTGGGTGAAGCTCCGGGAAACTCAAACCCTAATTCAGGGGCCTCCCTAGTGAATCCGGGGAGACTAAAAGGAATTTCTGAAGGGTGAAACTTTGCAGATTTCAAATTCTAAATATACTAGGATGATTAGCTCATCAAGGCGCATCTTTCTATCCTTTCAGAAAGTTGAAATTCACATTTTGAATTTTTAGGGTTTCTCTGACAAACCCTAATCCGGCACCAGATCCAGATTTCTGCAAATCAAGTGGCAAGACCTACATCTTTTCTATTTCCATTTGAAGTACTCTTTAAGATGTCTCACCACACCAAGCTTGAGGATAAGCTTGAAGGGGCTGATAAATTCCAGGCATGGAAGTATAGGATTGGGTTAATCCTGGAAGAAAATGAATTGGACACCTACAAAAGTTCTGAGGTCCCTGTCCCAGAGGAAGAAGAGGCTAAGGCCTTGCATAAGAAGAACTTGGTCAAGGAAAAGAGGATCATTGCTGATTCTATCAAAGACCATCTCATACCACATGTGTCATCTCTAAAGACACCCAAGGAGATGTTTGATTCCTTGACCAAGCTATTTGAAGGGAAGAACATAAATTAGAAGATGACTCTGTGGAATCAATTGAAAGGGGTAAAGCTTCAGAATGGAGAGACCATCCAATCTTATTTTTCTAAGGTCTCTCAGATAAAGGAACAACTTGAAGCTGTGGATGAAGTAGTGGACAATGGTGAAGTTGTCATGACCACATTGAATGGCCTACCTAGGTCATGGGACTCCTTCATCCAAGGAATCTGTGCAAGGAGGAAGTTGATCTCATTCAGTAGACTATGGGAGGAATTCTCACAAGAAGAAGCAAGGATTGTGGCCCGAGAAGAAAAGATGGGGAATGAATATCAAGCTGTCACAGCACACACCAAGGGAAGCAAGTTTAAGAGGGAGAGATCTCATAACAAGAATCATTCTCACTCTCATCACAAGAAGAAAGATCTATCTCATGTTCGATGTTTTGATTGCAATGAATTAGGACACTTTGCTTCAAATTGTCCCAAGAAGAGGAAAGATAACAACAACAAATTCAACAAGAAGAAGAGGTACAACAAGAAGAGGTTTCATGCTCATGCTGCTGAGGATGATGAACCTCCCAAGAAGAAGGCTAGGGCATAAAGTGATACTTAATCAAGCGAAGATTAATATATTCTAATCTCTGCTCTCATAGGTACTATCTCTCATGGATGTAATAATTGGCTTATTGATAGTGGGGCTTCCAAACACATGACTGGGTTTAAAGAATCTTTTGTAAATCTATCTGAACATGAGTCACCCCATAAAGTGAAACTTGGGGATGACTATCAATATCCTATCAAGGGAAGTGGTGAAGCATCCTACAACCTAGACTCTGGGAAGTCCTTGAAGATGAAAGATGTTCTATATGTACCTGGGCTAAAAAAGAACCTACTCTCCATATTTGAATTGGATGCAAAAGGCATGAGGGTTGCATTTGTAGATGGCCAAGTCCTAATGTGGCCAAAGGGTAAAACTATAGATGATGCAGTAGTGATTGGAGAGAAAGAGGGAGGATTGTACAAATTAAATGGACAACCTGAACATGCCATGGTACATGAATCCATGGAGCCAAGTGAACTTTGGCATAGAAGGCTTGCACATGTGTACTATAGAGCACTACCAATTGCAAGCAATGTTGTAGAGGGTCTTCCTGAAATCAAGACATATCATGAAGGTGTTTGCAAAGGATGTGCAAAATGAAAGAACATTAAGAAGGCATTCCCAAGCAGTGAAATCAAAGCAAAAAGGAATATTGGAAATTATCCACTCCGATGTATGCGGTCTGATGTCATCCAGTTCTCTAAGTGGGTATGTATACTATGTCTCTTTCATTGATGATTTCTCTATGAAGACTTGGGGTTTATTTCTTGAAGAAGAAAGATGAAGTGTTTGATAAGTTCAAGGAATTCAAAGCCTTGATGGAAAATCAAACTGATAAGAAGATCAAGACATTCAGATCCGACAATGGTGGAGAATTCACTTAAAGTGATTTCAAGAAGCTATGCAGTGATTCAGGGATTAAGAGGGAGTTGACTGCTCCCTACAATCCACAACAAAATGGAGTTGTAGAAAGGAAGAATAGAACAATCATGGAAGCAGCACGGGCAATGCTGCATGACCAGGATCTGCCTATGCATCTTTGGGCAGAAGCAGCTAGGACAGCTGTATATGTGCAGAATAGAACACCTCACAAGATTTTAGACAACAAGACACCATAAGAGGCATTCTCTGGTAAGAAACCTGAAGTCATCCATCTCAGAATATTTGGTTGTCCAGTATATACACATGTTCCAAAGGAAAAGAGGACAAAGCTAGATCCTTCAGGAAAGAAGGGCATCTTTGTGGGGTACAGTGAAAGCTCGAAGGCTTATAGAATATACTTTCCAAGGTTCAAGAAGATTGATGTCAGCAGGGATGTAACATTTGATGAAGACTCAGCTTACATCAAATCAAAGAAGGCACCTATTGAAGATCATGAAGAACCAAAGGAAAACAAATTTCAAGACACCACCATGAATGAAGCAATTCCAGAAGCAGATCGTGAAGTTGAAGATCCTCAAAGACCTGTAGATCCACCCCGTGAGAATAACTCTCACAAGAGGAAACCTGCATGGGCTAGAGAGCTCATTCAAGATGCAGAAAGATATGGCATTCCAGAAGAAGAACACAAAGAAATGAAAAGGACTAGATCACATACTAGTTATGTTTCCCTACTCTCCGATATTATGAGCAAAGAACCTTCCAGTTATGAAGAAGCAGCGGAAAAGAAAGAATGGAAGGATGCCATGGTCGAGGAATACCAGTCGATCATGAAGAATGATGTTTGGGATGTAGTCCCAGGACCTGAAGGGAAGTCGGTTGTGACTTCCAAATGGATCTACAAGATAAAGCATGCTGCAGATGGCAGCATAGAAAAATACAAAGTGAGATTTGTAGCTCGTGGCTTCTCCTAGAAAGAAGGGATTGATTATGAAGAGCTCCTGTGGCCAGATACACTTCCATTAGAACAGTACTTTCTCTGGCTGCAGTGATGAAATGGAAGATACACCAGATGGATGTCAAGACAACTTTCTTGAATGGTGTAGTCGAAGAGGAAGTGTATGTGGAGAAGCCACTTGGTTTTGAGACACATGACAGGGAGTCATATGTGTGCAGGTTGAAGAAAGACTTGTATGACTTGATGCAAGCTCCTATAACTTGGTATGGGAGGATAGATAGCTTTCTATCCAGTTTGGGCTTTACCAAGAGTAAAGTAGATTCCAACCTTTACTACAAGGTTGAGGAAGGCAATCCTATGATACTACTTTTGTATGTGGATAACCTGTTTGTAACAGGAGAGGATGGATTGATTGTCGATACCAAAAGGAATCTTGCTGCCGAGTTCGAGATGAAGGACTTGGGGATGATGCACTATTTCCTAGGCATGGAGGTGTGGTAGAGTGTAGATGGAATCTTCCTTGTACAAGGGAAGTATGCATTAGATATCCTGAAGAGGTTCGGGATGATGGACTGCAAGGCCATGGCCACACCTATGGCATCGAACCTGAAGCTTCTGTGTGATGCTTCATTTGATCCGGTTGATGTCACTCGGTATCGCTAGATGATTGGGTCCTTGATGTACCTGACGAACACTAGACCAGATATTTGCTTTGCGATGAACACATTGAGCTAGTTCCTGACGGATCCTGGAGGTGTTCACCTGGTTGCTGTAAAGCATATTCTGAGGTACCTAAAGGGTACAATTGATTATGGGCTCAAGTATGATGTGAATCAAAAGTTTAAACTGCATGGTTACGTTGATTCAGACTGCGCAGGCAGTGCCGTAGATAGGAAGAGCACATCTACGTGCTGCTTCAATATGGGATCAGGTGTGATCTCTTGGTTTAGCAGGAAGCAGTCCTGCATAGCACTGAGTATAGCCGAGGCAGAGTATGTTGCAGTTAGTTGTGAGGCAGTATGGATCCGTAAGCTACTGTCTGAGTTATTTGATCTCCCGTTGGAGGCTACTGGTATCTTTCGTGACAACCAGAGTTGTGTGAAGCTATCTAAGAACCCGGTGTTTCATGACAGGTCGAAGCACATTGAGATCAAATACCACTATATCATGGATATGGTGCAGAGAGGAGCAGTAAATCTCCTGTATGTTGCGACGTACTGCTCCTGTATGTTGCGACGGATGAGCAGGTTGCAGATGTGTTGACGAAACCACTAGCCAGAGTGAAGTTTGAGTACTTTAGAGAGAGGCTTGTTGTTCTTCAGATTGATGACACTTTGAGGAAGAAGTGATGGACACATTTGCAGGAGTCATTCCAAGCATGGTGATAGGAGGATCCTTCCCATGGCCGTGGATGTAAGCGCTGGATGATGAGCATCAGGACGATGCTCCAGTTACTGCTCTATATATGCATTAGCTGGATGATTTGACCAGTTTGATCATGTAATTGTATATGCATCATGTTGGATGCTTGATATATTTGTATATGAATCATGTTGTATGCTTGATATATTTGTATAGGCATCATGTTGGATGCTTGATATGATCACGTAGATCATCTATTTATGTACCAGGTGGATACATTGTATGATTAGGTGGATCATGTATTTTTGTATATGTATGAGGTGGATGCATTGTATGATCAGGTAGATCATGTACTTATGTATGTATTAGGTGGATGCATTGTATGATAAGGTAGATCATGTACTTATGTATGTATATCAGGTGGATGCATTGTATGATCAGGTAGATCATGTATGATGATATGTATCAGGTAGATACTTTGCATGCATCAGATGGATATATTGTTTGATCAGGATGATCGCATATGATGAGCTTTAGGATGTTGCTCCAGATGATATGCATCAGGTTGATGCTATGATGATGATCAGGTTGATCATGTGATGATGTACATCAGGATGATGTATGATGAGTATGGGGTTGATACTCTGTGGCCGTGGACAGGTTGTGAAGGTAGCATAGAAAATATCCTTTAAAATTTAGACAGGTAGAGCGGTGTGCTCGTAATATCCTGGGATGCTCTATCGAGATCCAGACAGGTAGAGCGGTGTGCTCGTAACATCCTGGGATGCTCTGAGTAGGTTTTTCTATAGGTAGCATAGAAAAGGTCCTTTAAAATCTGGACAGGTAGAGCGGTGTGCTTGTAATATCCTGGGATGCTCTATCGATATCCAGACAGGTAGAGAGGTGTGCTCGTAACATCCTGGGATGCTTTGAGTAAGTTTTGCTATGGTTTCACATGGAAAAGATCCTTTAAAATCCGGATAGGTAGAGTGGTGTGCTCGTAATATCTCGGGATGCTCTGAGTAGGTTTTATGAAGGTCAACATGTAAAAGATCCTAGGAGATTCGATAGGTTGAGCAATAAGCTAGTAATCAGTACTAGGATGCTCTTTCGAGGTTTTGTTGATCCACGTAATTAGTCCTGAGGATTCCATAGTATGGCCAGTGATGATGAAGACCTACAGGTGGTGGGCCTACATCCAGTATGAAAAAGGACTGGCTCTGTAGAACTTCCTATGACAAGTAGATTGGATATGGATTGAGATAGCAGTAGTAGTGACGATGATGATGATTCGAGGACGATGATTCACTGATGATGATCCAAAGAAGAAGACTCGTGCTAGCAGATCTGTGTCGAGAAATACCTTCCTAGTTAAGAGGGATTATTGATGTAATTGTAACTTCGGAATGTATTTCACCTATGTATATTGTACTCCTATAGAGATGTAATTATTCCTCTATACGGAAGTGTCGTCATTTGTATTGACAAGTGTCGCAAGTGTCGTAACTTGCAGTGATGGGTTATTAGACCACCAAGCGTGGGGTCGGTCCTGATTAGTTTAAGCATGGGTTATT
This sequence comes from Larix kaempferi, assembly GCA_027924585.1. NCBI lineage: Eukaryota > Viridiplantae > Streptophyta > Pinopsida > Pinales > Pinaceae > Larix > Larix kaempferi. Next base: position 2,045,233 of record BSBM01000545.1, read on the forward strand.
AGACTGAGTTAGACAAGTCGGCCCTACTAGGTTATTGGGAAGGACAGGTCATGTATAAATAGAGATCGAGAGATTTCTATTTTGTTCATATCATTATTCACTCCTACATCACTCGGAAAGTGGCGCACTAGTTGAGGAGGAGGAATAGTTGCTAGTAGAAGACTATCTCTTGTACTTTGGTTGTATCATTGCTCTTTCTATCTCTGAGGAAGTTGTGGGGTTTTTCACCTTTATGGTTTTCCCCAGTGAAACTCTGTTGTCTATTGTCTCATGTGATTGCTTAGTGTGATTGATATGCATTGTCATACTTGATATGCTGTACATGTTATTCTCTTAGTAAAGATCCTAGAGTATGTTGAATTAATGCTAAAAAATTAACAGCCCTCCCTAACCCGTACTCAGGAGTATGGAAAACTTATAAACGCAGGCTTGAAAATAACATCAGTCTTCTTATAAAATAAGAAACTTCATGGTTTAGGAAATTCTGTAACACAAACTGTCTTCGTAGTACAAAAATGCATAAAACGATTGATTCTCCAAAATAGAAACAGGAACCCCTCGCTACTCGAGAGGTCTATATATATATGTTTCTACTTCTAACCTAGTCTATGATCATAAATGTCGATCCTCTTAATCAGGGATTCTCTAAAACTTAGGGAGATATGAGCGCTGAGCCCCTTTGTTATCTGTAGTCTCGATCATTGACTCTCGTTGATACCTCAAGACCTTCATGCCCTGATTATGCCTGCTCATTCCAAGGTTAGCACATAGAAAAATGATTTTAACATAAAAAGAATAATCTCTAAACATCCTTATTAAATAATCAAAGTAAATACATTTTCCCACAAAACAGGTGTATTTTCTTCGTCATATCTTGCGCTTTACTGTGGAAAAAAGGCTATAGGATACCTATAATTTGGCTTCATCATCTCCCCCATGCTTGAAGGATTCACCCATCCTTGGGTGACACACTCGGCTCTTTGGTATCTTCTCTGATGTCCCATGCGACCATCCTGGTAGTCCCTGCTTGCCTGTAGTAACCCATGCTCTGGTCATCCTTGGCCCATGTTCTTTTCTCTTCTTCCTCATTAATCTGCTCTTTGATAATTAGAGGAAGGAAAAATGAAGGATTAGCTTCATGCCAACCCATCTGAGCTGATTCTTGATCAAGGATTCTCTGTATAGATTAGCTTTAACGAGAGTAGCTTCTAGTCTGAGAGGGGAATGAGGTTCCTTCTTCTTCAGATCATCTCCAATCCTTGACCACTTATCACTGATGGCCTCCTGTACCTCTTTGTATGTGTGTTGAAGGGTTAGATAAAAATGCGTGACTGCCTCCTGCTATTTTTCAAGCAAGATAGGAATTAACTCTTCATTAGTGGTGATAGTTTGGTGGGCTTGAATTAACCTCTCAGGGTGAGATGCTTCAACCCTGATCCATAATGGATTTTACCACTTTTCTGCAAGATATAAATGATCATCTTGTTCCCTTTCTACCTCATTGTTCATCTAGGATCATAATGCTCTTAGCTGGAAGTCGCCTACATCTGGATTAGGTGACCAGTTAGGTGTGCTTGGCACCACGAAGTTGTGCAAGAAGAATTTGCACAGCTGATCCCTTTACAACTCTGTGCAGTCTAGAGAAGTGTCCACAAATTCCCTTGTAGTGTTCAATTCCAGAGACAGGCCTTGTTTCAACGTCTGCAGCTGGAACCTTCCCCACTTTTCCTTTAAGTAGAGCGTATAGATTTTGGATGGGGGTCTGACTTGCAATATTTCATCATAGACTTTTGTAGTGGCAGTCAATGTGTCCTCCAGTTGCTGGATTTTCTGGTCCTTATGAGCCAATTCTATCCGAGCTTGGACCAATTTCTCCCTCAGTGCTACATTTTGCTATTCTTCCAGCATCATCTCCCCTGCGTGCTACATCTTCAATATATGGGTCTTCTCCTGTACGAACAGTGGAGGTGCGGGAGAAGTTGGTTAGCTTCTTTTAATTCTTGCCTCAATCTTTAATGCTGCCAACTCTTCCCTGACCTTTGCTAATTCTATCAGTGCCTCAGCTAGCCAGTCAGTGGCTTCAGGGTTTACAGCTTGGTCAACAGGGTTCACATCTTGACCAGTGGGGATCCATTGGTCATCATCCTGTTCCTCAGGTGTGGTTGGGTCGTCTTGGTCTACCCAATCGTCATCACCGTCAGATACGTCTCGAATTATTGGGTTGGAATCCATTTTTATCTCCTTTTCATTCTTGATTTTGGGTGGCCGTGTGAACCTTTTGCTTTGCTTCTTTGGCCCTTGCTCGCTGGTGGAAACCCCCGATTCCTTTTGGCGGGAGCTATCTTTTGAATGCTTAATTTTTATTAGGGTATCGGCCACACTGTCCAGGTCGATTTTTCTTTTAGCTCCTGATGTAGAAGAGGTCTTGTCTTTTGGCCCAAAAGCTAGGGGTATGCCGACAGTAGGTGTACCCTTCATTCTCTATACATCCTCGGTTGAGATTACCACAAATGCCTCCCATGAAAGTTTCAGGACTTGTACTATTAACTCTTCACGAATTATAAACTTGATTATCCCATGGTGGGCTAACGCATCCTCTTTTCCTTCAACTACTTTCTTGCTCATTTCTCGTAGAGAGAGGAGAAGATAATAAGGAATGCTGATGTTGTTGTTCGGTGTGATATGGATCCTGTGCCTCAGAAGATCCATAATTCGAAAATGGAAGAGAGGGACATAGCTCAGCCTCCCTGTACACATTACATATTTATGAATGACAGCAGCTACTTCATCCCAAGGTGCTGGCATAGTGACCCTCTTGACTCCATTTTTGTCTTCTTCATAAACCTCTATAGGTCCAAAGAAAACTGCCTTTGCACTCTGGTTGGCTTCCCTGTCATCCCTGGCCCAGTGTAGACCCATGGGTAGCCCTGTGTATTTTGCGATGGCCTCCTCATCCAGTCTGATACGAAGTCCTCTAACCCGGGTGGCGAACTGCTCCTCTTTGATGTGCTTCAAGTTTCTTGCGAATTCCAAAGCCACCTTTGTATTGGACCCCCTCAACCCTGAGATGAAGGGAATCCAACCCGCATTACGGAGGATTGATAAGACCCTTGGGTTTTCATAAATGGCTCTGTGATCCTCTGGTTCACTCTTTTTGAATCTCTTTGTCATCTTTGGATTTCCTACTATAATCAACAAAAACATTTTTTTTTTGAGTGTGGCTGTCTTACCTCGACTTACCGAGATTGATTCACAGGTTCAAAGGTAGCTTGCTGGCTGGGTGACGACGCGAACTTTCAGTTTTCCTTCTTCTGGAGAGATCGTATTGCAAAACTGGGTCTTTTTTGTAGACTGTGCCGCCTTATTTAGTTGTTCTTACACACCTCTCTCGATCATTTTGAATTGTACTTGCCACCTTACACGTTTCTTTCCATTATTGATCCCTGCATTTCCTTCAATAATTGTGCATTACGCTTCTGCTCAGATCATTAGGGAATATGGTGGCTGGATGCGGAGACTGTTATTCTGACATGCCAACGGTGGGTAATCATGACTTTGGGAGGTAATCTGAACCTTGCCGCTGATTTAACTTGAAAGCTGTCCTCAGCTTCAGAAATAACCATTTTGTGGGTTGATGATTTGACCTTGAAAATAAAACAAAGAGTTTTAGAGATTACCTGGTTATGTTTAGCGTACTTGAGTGCATGACCTGGCTTGATTTCATGGCTGCTGTATTCTGTAGTAGATTTCTGCATTGTCCGTAGTTATAATAGGCATGTCAGTAGTTACGTGTGTTTGCCTTTATTCAGCCGGTTCTTTTGAAAATGCTGTATCTGCTTGCTTTGATTTTTGTGTCAAATTTTGATTTGACTTTGTGTTGATGCTATGCATTGAGTTTCTAATTCATTTTTTTTAGTGCTGGCTCGCTTGAGGATATGGCAGGCTTGCGTGAATATATGGCAAGATCGCTTGAATAATGGCAGGCTCGCTTGAATACATTGGTTGCTTGATTGAATTCTGTAGTGCCTGATATTTTTGCTGGCTCACTTGAATACATGACTGGCTCATTTGAATATTGATACCTGGCTTTCTTGATTTGATTTATTTGCAATATGTGTGCTGGTTCTTCACGGGGATGTATGATTTCCTGCAATTCACTTGTGAAAACCTTGAGTGAATCATTTTTTGATTTTTCATTTTCATTTCATTTTGCTTTTTTTTTTTCCATCTTCTTTGTATATATTTTTTTTTTTCATTTCATTTTTTTTCTCTTTATTTTATTTTATTTTAGTAATTGCAGATCAGTTACCTTTAATGCTCTCTATCAGCATTAGACTTTGCTGGTAGAGTATGTCTGTGAATTCTTCTTTCGACTGTGGTGTCTTAGATTTTCAATATGTGTCCATTCACCAACATGGGGAACTTTTCTTCATCTATTGTTGTAATTTTGATAGCTCCATTGTCATAGATCTTTTCAATGATGTAGGGTCTGAGCCATCTAGTTGTTAGTTTTCCCTTGAAGGTGTGAAACCTAGAGTCATAGAGTAGTGCCCAGTCACCTTCCTTAAACTTTTTCTGCTTTATGTGTGAGTCATGCCACTTCTTTCTTTGATGTTGGATGATTTCAGTATGGCCAAGTGCTTGCTAGCGTTGCTCATCCAGTTGATTTAGTTGTAGCATGCGTTCCTGTTGGATGTCTAAAAGTTGCATATTTAGCTGTGCTGCAATCCTCAATGTCTTGATCTCAAATTCAATGGGAAACATAACTTTCTTTCCATAAACTAGCTCATATGGTGTGAAGCATGTTGTTGTTTTCCATGTGGTATTATAAGCCCAAACTGCTTCACTTAACCTGTCTGCCCAATCTCTTTTGTGGAGTTGCATTGTTTTGTCAAAATCCTTTCTAACTCTCTGTTGGTTACCTCATCTTGACCATTAGCTTGAGGGTGATAGGAGGAGGACTCTGTGCTTAACATTGTTTCTTCAAAGCAAGTCTTCTATCAGATTTGATGTAAATTGTGGGCCTTGATCAGAAACTAGTTCTCTTGGGACTCCAAACCTGTGGAAGATCTGCTCAGTGAAAATTTTTGCCACGTTGGTTTCATTTGCTGCAGCAAGTGCTGCTACCTCAGTCCACTTTGTAAGGTAGTCAGTGCATACCAGAATGTATCTTTTCTGATTTGACTGTGGGTTGATTGGACCAACGAAATCAAATCCCCATTTCTTGAATGCCTCTAGGGAGATTTTTGGATGGAGAGGCATTTCTTCTTTTTGTGTTGGCTTCCCCATTCGTTGGCAGTCATCATAGTGTGAAACATATTCATTAGCATCCTTGTGGAGTGTTGGCTAATAATACCCTGTTTGCAAAATTTTATAGGCTGTCCTTTTTGCAGCATATTGTCCTCCACATGGTTCATTGTGAGTGGCATGCATTATGTCATGCACTTCATCTTCTCTAATGCATCTTCTAAGTATTTGATTTGGTCCTTTTTTGAAGAGCATTCCCTTTATCCATGTGTAAGTGGCACTTTGTGTAATGTCCCCATTCAAATAAGTGCATAGTAAGATAATCCCATCAATCTACTAGTTTCCTAGGTTGGATGGGCACATGTGGGATGGTAATAAGGAAGCTAATAAATGATATTTAGACATTAGAATGGTTCAAGCATTTAATAAATATGGTGAATAAATAAATTCAAGAGAAATTCTAAGTGGCAAGTGGTTTTGGAGACATATGGAGGTGGTGGGACCCACACTAGCTTGATTTTTCAATGACACATGGCAGCTCTCTCTTGCCAATTCGAATTCATGGGAAGGTGAACACTCTTGGGTGAGTTGGTAAGTCATAACACATGGTATTGAGCATCTTAGGTCGAAATGGGATGGAACAGTAACCTCCATGGGAGAGGAAGAGTCAAATTGGAGACTAGTGGACACTTGGGCTAGATTCCCTAGTTTTATGACAACAATAATGAAGCATCTATGACATTTATGACAAAATTCAGAACTGACTTCTTACACCTGACCATTATGACATGTCATCCCCAAAAATAGGCTCAAGGAAGGTGCTTATGGAGTTGGGGGAAGCTAAAGAGACTCAAATTCGAATTTTGGAGAAGATGGAAGGTTGGAACTAGGAGACAAGTGGCAAATGAGGAATATTTTCTAAATGGAAATTTATTGAATCTATTGAGAGGATTTTGACCCCTTGAAGGCTAATGTTGGTTATAAAATGTATAAATCAAGTATGAGAATGGATTTTGATGATTTGAGAAAAATTGCATTTGTGAAGAGAGAACTAGTGGATGACTAGTTTCTTGCCTTAGCCAATTTCGAGGGTGAAAGATTCCCATACAAGTTGGTGTTTGGAGAGGCCACTCAGGTCTTTCATGGTGCTTTGATGGAGTTTTATTCACAAGTATCAGCTACAGGAAGTTTCATGGTTTGGTTTAGTGCAACACTTTCTCTCCACCATTTCCAATTTTGAAGGCATATTCGGGCTCCTTGAGGGATTGCGCTTTGGGTGAGATATTGGACTCATTGGGAGAGATTAATATGATATTTTTCTGATTGAAATAGCTTCATATCCTTTTTTATTCATATTCAAAAACTCTCAGGTCGAAATACCCATTGACTGTATGCAAAATTATTGATTAATGAGCAAACAATGTCCATTTCCCCAATGCTTTGATGTATGACACTATAAGGTTGATTATTTCGAATGGATGGATGATTCTCTGATATATTTGTGATTCATATACTTCCATGGATATATTCTACAAGTTTCATGTACTTTACTTGAGCATTTGAAGCATTTTTACTCAGTTTGTTTGTATTGAGAGGTGAAATAGTTCCATTTCCCCAAGGGTCAAATTGGGGGTTGTTGCTGTTGAATGTGAGAGAGTTAGAACAGTAGTAAAAATCAATTAATGGTCCATATGAGACCTTAATCACATACTTAACACATTACGTACCTCTGTTCATAAATTCGTGGGATTTTGGAGGCATTTGGAAGGCCATTTGCAGTGTTACCTCGGGGGGGGATTTGATGCACAAATTACTAGTCAAAATTACATATATTGATCATAATACAAATCAAGTTTGCAGCAGTATTTGGAGGGACATAAAACATCCCTGAACCTAATATTCAAGTCTAAATACCATTCATACACTCCTACAGAAGATTTGGGAGCATTTGGGTTGATTTGGAGGTCAAAACAGTAAAACTAGTCAAAGGTCGAAATTGGGGAAAAAGTGGAAAAATTGGCATTTTAATAAAATTTTGAAAAAGGGTCATTACACTTTGTCTTATGACCTTATTCTTCTCTTTGTAGCTGTAATGTGCTGGAAATCTCCCAGTCACTAAATAGTTTGCTATGTCAGCAAACCATGGGATCCTTGTGGAGATTGCAAAAATATGCTCATCAGGAAAACTGTCATTTACCACTTCATTGTCTTGTCCATGGGTGAGCCTAGACATAAAATCAACCACTACATTGTGTTTGCCTAGCTTATCCAAAATTGTGATGTCAAACTCTTGCAGGAGGAGTACTTGTGTTAGGTTTGTTCATGAGATACCTTATTGCTGAATGGTCTATATGGACAAAAACTTGGTACCCAGTTATGTAGTGCTTGAATTTGTTAATGGCATGTATGGCAGCCAAAAAATCCTTCTCTGTGACAATATAGTTTAATTCTGCTCTTGCCAAATTTTTACTAATATAATATATAGCATAGGGCTTCTTCTCTCTTTCTTTTCCAAGGACAGATCCAATTTCCTTATCTGATGGATCTGAGTGGAGGTGGAATGGAAGTGCCCAATCTGGTCCTTGGAGTACTGGAGCTGTAATTGTTTTCTCTTTTAGTTTGTCAAATGATAGCATACAATGTTTTGACCATATGAATTCTGTGTCTTTTGTGAGTAAAGCAAACATTGGTGCAACAATTTTGCTATAACTCTCAATGAATCTTCTATAGTATCCTGTTTGTCCAAGGAAACTTCTTACATCTCTCTGTTTCACAGGTGGAGATAGTGTTTTGATGACTGTAACTTTTTCTTGGTCAACTTCTATTCCTCTCTGCGAAATATGGTGGCCAAGCATGATGCCTTCTTCCATGAGCATTATGCATTTATCATTACTGAGGCATAAGCTCATCTCAATACATTTCTTCAAAACTAGTTCTAGATGTTTTAGTGCTTGGTCGAAATTCTGTCCATAGGCTGTGAAGTCATCCATGTAGACCTCCATTTGTTCATTAATAAAATTAGAGAAGATACTTAGGATCACCCTCTGAAACATTACTAGGGCATTACAAATCCCAAAGGGGAGCACTCTGTATGCATAAGTGCCCCATGGGCATGTGAATGTTGTTTTTCCTGATCAGCTGGGTGAATGAGGATTTGGTTGTACCCACTGAAGCCATCCAAAAATGAGAAATATTTGTTCCCAGCTAATGTGTCCAGTACATGATCGATAAATGGGAGACGAAAATGATCTTTCTTGGTTGGTTTATTGAGATATATGTAGTCCACACAAATCCTCCACTTTCCTCCTTTTTTAGGAACTATGACCAGTGGTGATACCCACTCACTATCTGAGATTGGGTATATGAACCCTGCATCTAATAGCTTTTGCAATTCCAGCTTGACTATGTCCTTTAATGTTGGGTTCATTCTTCTCTGTGGTTACCTGATAGGAACAACACCTTCCTTTTATATAGATATAGTGTTTACAAATGTCTGGGTGGATACCCTTCATGTCAGTATACGTCCATGCAAAGGCTTGGTTGTTGTTTGACAGTACCTTTAGTAATTTCTGTTCTTGTGCTGGCTCCAGATTGGAGTTAATATTAACTGTCCTGCCAAGCATTATCTCAACTTTTTTTATCTGAATTGGATGCTGTTCAAGTGTGAGTACCTCTGCCCACATTTTTTCAGGATCATGGTTTAATGTTTCCTCTCCTTGCCGTTGACCCATGCCAAGAAAATATTCAAACATATTCTGATTAGAAAAAGCATTTTGCATAAGCCTATCTAGATGACTATCTTCGTCAATGGCCTTTAGTGATAGGGCAGCTTCAATTGTAAGGACATGTCGTATGTTTTGTTTAGATGTGTCATCATAATCGTCTATCCAGTTCTAATATTCCAAGTCTGAAGACTTCCTAGCGGGGGAATAAATCGTGATTTTCTTCCTAGCTTGGCCACTGGTGATTGTCATGTTGCCTGATCTGCACCCTATGTAAGCATCTGCAGTTGCTAGCCAGGGTCTCCCTAGTATTAGTGGGTATCCACTAAGTTTAATATTTACTTTGATGACTATAAAGTCAGCTGGGTATTCCTAGGACTCTATGTTGATGATTATGTCTTCGAGCATCCCTTCAGGTCTTACTGTAGATGTGTCTGCTAGCTGTAGGACAATAGTTGTTGGTCTGACCATTGATTGGAGTACTAGGTGTATCATAGTATCCTTGGTCATCACATTGATAGCAGCTCCTAAATCAATTAAGCTTCTGTCTATTTGTTTGTTATTGATGGTCACGTTGACTACTGGGCTTCCTGGATCAAGGTATTTGGGGTTAACAACGATACCCAACATTAGATTTGCTAATTGGCCCACTGCATTTATCGTGGGTGGGTCACGTCTTCTTCTACCAGGTCTTTTCAAACAATTTTCTTGAATGAATTTGTTGCAGATAGGCACATCTTTGATGGCCTACAAAATTGGAATTTGGATATTCAAGTGTTTCAATTTGTTCAAAATTGCATTTTCCTCTTCTTCTTTTGTACTTCGTACAAGTTTTTCAGGGAATGGAGGGTTTCTATTTTGTGTGAGTGGTCAAATTTCTTCCTCCTGAGGGTTTGGTTCATTTGGATGCTGAATATGAGGTTGTGTTGTTTGTTCGTGAGCCTCATCTTCTTGATTATTCTCTGTGTGTGTATTTTTCAATGTTTTCCCAGACCTTAGATTAATTTCGTTTATCTCCAGCGTATCCACAACATAGGTTGGAAACTGTACCATTTCAGTATTATAGGCTTGTTGTTGTGGTGTCCTGTTGTTGTTAGGGTTTGGAATTGGCTGGGCAGGAATTGGGGGAGGTATGGGGGGTGGTTGATTTGGTGGTGGCGGCATGATGAGTGGTTGTTGCTGCTGCAATGGAGCTCTCTAATTCGATGAATAAGGGTATGGGTTGCCATAATTCGTGGTTGGCTAAGCAAAAGGTGGGGGGTATGGAGAGTAAGATTGTGGGTAATAAGTTATTTGATATGGTTGGTTTTGCTCCCAATGGTTTGGCATTGGCTGAGATGGCCATTGGGATGGTACTGAGTTCCAATTTTGCTGGTTATTTCCCTGGTTATAGTAGACTTGGTTGTTGGGTTGGTAAGGCCTAGGAAAATTATTCCTCCTTTGATTCACAAAACAGAGTTGTTCTATTGCACCTTCAGTTGTGGGATCTTGAATAACAGCTTTACATGAGGGAAACATATGACATCTATCAGTGGAGTGATCGTCAGTGCAGAGACCACATATTTCTATGGTGTTCAGTGTGACTGCCAAGGCTTGGTTGATTTCGTCCTGTTTCTTCTTGATTTGAAGTGCATCAAGTTGCATGGCCAGAGATTGTAAGATATCGGTCTTCATGTCATCTAACAGGTTTCCTAAATCAGATTTTGTAAGGCTTGGTCCTAAAGATGTTGATCCCCCAGTAGTGTGAATCCCTTGTCCCACTTTTACTTTTCCTAGATCTAGAGTAGTTTTCGAAGATCTGTAGGATTTGATCATAAGTCTTCTGGAATATATATCCATCCCCCAGAAGGTTTAAGACTTCAAGATTTTCTTCCTTTATGCCTCTAAGAAGGACAAGTTTTAGTGATTCAGGATCTAAGGTGCAATGAATGGCGTGTTTGTAGCTGAGTTGAAATCTTTTGGTTATAATCTTCTAATGATTCTCTTTCTCCTTGTTGCATCCTAAAGATTTCATCTCTTGTATCCTTTGCTTTGTAGTAGTCCCTATATTTTTCTAGAAATGCCTGTTTCGTTTGGTCCCAGTTGAAAATACAGTTTCCTCGAAGGCTCATGAACCACCTAAGTGATAGATATTTTAGTGTGGAAGGAAAAAGCCTCAGCTTTTGTGCATCAGTAGTGTAATCAAAGGATCTGAAAACTACCTCAAATTCAAACAAGAATGTGTCAGGGTCTTCTGAAATCAAACCATGGAAGTTTGGCAGATTATTAGGGTTGATATTCTTCATCCTGGAATCTCCAAGAGGTATACTGATGGGAAAGGTGAATAGTTCTCTAGGTTCTTCATCTTCTTCTGCCATAGTAGTGTTTGAGCTAGAGATAGCAAAGAAGTTATTTAAGTTTGGGTAGTATCTAGAATCAGTTTCTTCCTCTGAATTAAGGAATTCAAATTGAGAGTTATTAGAACTGTTGTTTCTCATAGGACGGGCAGGCAGGAAGTGTCCAAATCTATCTCTCTGTCGTCTAGGCATTCATGGTAAATTTTTTATGTTTTTGGTTGTTTTTATATGTTTTTTTTTTCAAAGATGTCTCCTAAAGATTAAGCACCTCCTCGGCAAAGACACCAAAAAGTGGTGGTCTCTAGGAATGGATGCCTAATTAGGGCAGCTAGACCAGGAGCCTACTTTAATTATCAACCAAGGGATGTACAAACTTTAGAGGTGCTAACACTGTATGTGCTCTATAGGATAGTCTTCGTCGTGTTTGGGGTGTTGGTATATATCTTAAAGGTTTCTCTAATCAAAGAAGAAAGTGAGCTAAAATATTGTGAACCTATGAATGACAAATTCCTATGCTAAGAAGTTGAATACTGAAAACTGTAAATCTATACTAAGAATTGAAATGCTGAAATCTTGATAAACGTAGTCTAGAAATAAAATGCTGAAAGCTGAGATTTTAATCTAAGAATTGAATACTGAAATTAAGTGCTGAATATTGAAAGGCTAACCTAAAACTTTAAATATTGAAAGCCAAATCCAGAACGTAAATATCCAATGCTGAGAATTAACCAATCTTATCTATTCGGTTTAAACACCATAAGTGATGATCATTAAATCAAGGAACTGAAAATAATTAACCCCTATGATCTAAGTCTGATAAAAGAAATATGCATGAGCTTTCTAGATATGAATCATTGTTTTAGAACCAATACAAGAATACATGAAAACATCTGTGAAAATATGCGTGCGCAGAACGCAGCTACAGGACTACGGAATGCATTCTACCGAACTACAGAATGAGCGTTGATCAACTACAGAAAATATGCTGAACTAAAATAGTCTTTTAACTGAAATAAAACCATATTATTCAAATTCCATCATGGTATCTTCATACACGATAAGAAGTAAATCGATTCACAACATAAATGGAAAATACCTGAAAATAGAGTAAAGCTCCTGACTTACTTGTTGGAGGGGCCTCCCCAACCCGTACTCAGGAGTATGGAAAACTTATAAACGCAGGTTTGAAAATAACATCAGTCTTCTTATTAAAATAGTAACTTCATGGTTCAGGAAAGTCTGTAACACAAACTGTCTTCGCAGTACAAAAATGCATAAAACGATTGATTCTCCAAAATAGCAATAGGAACCCCTCGCTACTCGAGAGGTCCATATATATATGTTTCTACTTCTAACCTAGTATATGATCATAAATGCCGATCCTCTTAATCAGGGATTCTCTAAAACTTAGGGAGATATGAGCGTTGAACCCCTTTGTTATCTGCAGTCTCGATCTTTGACTCTCGTTGATACCTCAAGACTTTCATGCCTTGATTATGCCTTCTCATTCCAAGGTTAGCACATAGAAAAACGATTTTAACATAAAAAGAATAATCTCTAAACATCCTTATTAAATAATCAAAGTAAATACATTTTCCCACAAAACAGGTGTATTTCCTTCGTCATATCTTGCGCTTTACTGTGGCAAAAAGGCTATAGGATACCTGTAATTTGGGTTCATCAGACACCACTAGCAATTCCGCAAATAACTTCCCTCTATTAGGCCACTCTTCGCAGACATATTAGAGTGTGTGGGTAGGAATCCTCAAAGACCCATCTTTGTGTTGATGTATATGTAACTTCGGAATGTATTTCACATATATGTATATTGTATTCCTATAGAGATGTTATTATTCCTCTATATGGAAGTGGTTTTATTCCTATAGAGATGTTATTATTCCTCTATACGGAAGTGTCATCATTTATATTGTAAGTGTCGTAACTTATACTTGATGGGTTATTAGACCACCTTGTTGGGGTTGGCCCTGTATAAGTCATGTGGGTCAAAGGGTTATTAGACCACCCTATTGGGGGTTGGCCATGTGGGTCAAAGGGTTATTAGACCACCCTAGTGGGGGTCGGCCCAATCAACATTATGTTAAGTGGTTAAGTTGAGGCCGACCTAGTTGAGTAAAGGTCAAGTCAAGTTAGTGTATAAATAGAGAGTGTGTCTCTCTCATTTTATACATTCTATTCTCTCACTCACACTTGGGAGAGTGGCGCACTTGTGGAGGAGGAGGCTCTGCTTCTAGGAGAAGACTATCTCTTGTATTCTGGTTGTATCATTTCTCTATCTATCTCTGAGGAAGTTATTGGGGTTTTTCACCTTTATGGTTTTCCCCAAGTAAACTCTGTGTCTCTTGTGTGCTTGCATTATTGTGTCCATGATTGATATGCTGTAGATTTGATGTACATGTTGTTCTCTTAGTTAAGATCCTAGATCATATTGAAGTAAATTCTGAAAATTTAACATGGTATCAGAGATAGCCTGAAAGAAGGCATGATATGGCATGTATGACACTTGTTGCACTTATGATGCTAGGGCTTGATATAGCAAAAACCAGTCATTGTAGAACTTTCGCTATAAATCCGTTTTGGCAAAGTTTTTGGATCTAAAACTTTTACAGGTTGAAGATTAGATCCCCATGTACCTTGTGTCCAAAGGAAAACCTCTAATTTGTTGTACTTTGTGATTTATGATCTGTACAATATAGGGTTTCTGCCTCTTCCATATCTGAGCCAAATCAGGTGACCTTGGGAAAAAGGTCATAACTTGGGCTAGGAAGCTCCAAATGAAATTTCGTAAAAAGTGAAAGGTAGTACCTAGACTGTACTATCTCAAGAAACATTTTTAGATGCCGAAGCTGAACCAGTGACACGTGGCACGCCATACAAGTTAGCTCTCCTGTATTATCCCATAAACAGGTCACGTTGCGACACTTGGAATAACTCTCTCTCAGAGAATCCAATTGAGGTTAGACTTGTCGGGATGGAAAGATAACAGGTTGGGCTATCTCAGGAAAATTTTTCAGACCCTGTGGATTGAAAAGTTTGGAGTTACACCAGAAAAAATCAGGTACATATTTCTGTCAAAACAGAATTAATTTTGAGCACCTTCATCAATGGCTTCCGGAATTTAGGGCTTCGGAGAAAGCTGGAATTTTTTTAATCGGAGACCACGGCTGGATGCTACTCATAAAAATAGAAATTTAGAGACCAAGATCAGATTTTTTGGTTGGGAAGAAGGCCGGGCTTGTTCAAACCCCAGTTCGGGACTTTGATTGGAAAGATGGAAAATTAGGGCTTCTACAAAACTTGGAATTTTGGAAATCTGTGACCACGGATGGAAGCTCCTTAGAAAAATCGAAGCTTAGAGATTTGAATCAAATCTTTTGTTTGGGTGAAGCTTCGGGAAACCCAAACCCTAATTCAGGGTCCTCCCTAGTGAATCCAGAAATCTAAAAGGCAATTTCGAGGGGTGAAACTTTGCAGTTTTCAAATTCTGAATATACCAATTTGATTAGCTCATCAAGGTGCATATTTCTATCCTTTCGGAAGTTTGAAATTCAAAGTTTGAATTTTTGGGGTTTCTTTGACAAACCCTAATCCAGCTCCAGGTCCATTTCTTGCAAATCAAGTGGATTGGGTTAATCCTAGAAGAAGATGGATTGGTCACCTGCATAAGTGAAGAAGTTCCTGTTTCAGAGGGAGATGAGGCTAAGGCCTTTCATAAGAAGATTACAAGCAATCTTGACAGGTATGGCTTACATGTATGTTTCGTGGTTAAGTTTATCATATGTTTGTCTTCATATCATTACAGTACAATCTTGATTAATTACTAGACTTGTCGTATCACCTTAATAGAATATATTCATTGATTAAGGTTTTGACACTTATGAATGTACTAATGAATTGTGATTTTGTATGAGGTTTATGTTGTTCGCTAACATAAAAGATACACCAAGAAAGACAAATCATGTTCTACTTCAAGAGCATATGATCATGGTGACATGAAGACAAAGATTCATCCATTGTCATGGATCACATATATGATCTACTTTCGAGGTATGTATAACTTGGTCCTACAATGAATGTACTAATGCATTGTGATGTTGTATGAGGTTTATGTTGTTCGCTAACATAAAAGGTACACCAAGAAAGACAAATCATGTTCTACTTCAAGAGCATATGATCATGGTGACATGAAGACAAAGATTCATCCATTGTCATGGATCACATATAAGATCTACTTTCGAGGTATGTATAACTTGGTCCTACAATGGTTAACCTATGAGACATGCAGGTTACTAGCACAAGTTAGTGAAGAGAACCAGAAGACATTATGCGGGTATGTTAGACATAACTAGCTAGCATGCTAATCCAGGTATGTTTTTCCTATATCAAGCTAGAATCCTACCTTGTGTTAGGATCTTATATTGTTGTGTTGTTGATAATGATTATTCATGAAGTCATAGGTTTGAATAGTCATGGTTGTATGCATATTATGTTTCTTACCATAATTGATGATATGACTAACCAGAAGAATCATGAAGGTATAGGTTTGAATAATAACGGGTTCATGCATTGATGATTTAACTAATCAGAAGAGTCCTATGATCAAATAAGAATATGCATGAGTAAAAGAAGACTTCCCTGAAACCTTGAATACTAATGTTTATTATCTGTGAATGGTCATGACTATACATGTTTAAGATTATTGTGTTTTGATAGTATTAAGATTATACTAATAAATGTGTGATTATGTATGAGACCTAAAGGATAACACAATGATGATACTAATAAGCATGCATAGTGATTAAGGATGGATGTAAGTTCAAGGACAGGTAATCCAGGAAGCAAAGATCAAGAGGGAGAACACTCCAGTTATTCCTGGAAGAAAGCAAAGGAGCATACTCCAGTAGTTTCTGCAAGGATGCAGATATCTAGAGGGAGTTGACCATCCTTCTGCATTCCACAATAGAAAGGTGTAGAAGAAGCTACTTCAGCAGCTCCTGCAAGGAAGCAAAGACTCAGAGGGAGTCCACCCAACAAACAAACAAAGATAAGTATTTTAATTACCATTCCTTACATACTTGTTTGTTTAAATAATATTATTCAATGATGTATATGCTTATGTTCCTAGATTTAGGATGTGTATTATGCATATTAGAATGATTGCATTAATGAACAACTTACTACTAATATGCATTTGACGGGTAAGTGGCCTATGGCACTGTACAACATTCCATTGCTACTTATCTAGAATGAAACCTCTTTGCTGACATGTTGGGAGTTGTGCACACTCTTAACATTGTTCTGGTAGAGAATGGAAGGCATCTAGAAAGTTGTGGAACATGGATAAATGTTGTATTGAAGCATTGGCTAAGATAATTGCATGACTATATGACATATTTCTTTAGGTGTAAGAATTTGTTTGAAAATTATGAGATGTTTCTAATCATGCAATTTAACTTGTTTTGTAGAAAAGACCGTATACCTTCACCTACAGAAGAAGGACTACAACATTTGTTCAAGCAACAAAATTATCTATTGAATATATTGAAGTTCCCAGGATATGGGAAGAATGCCATGATCCGTTGATCATGAAGAACGATGTTTGGGATGCGGTCCCAAGAGCTGAAGGGAAGTCTGTTGTGACTTCTAAATGGAACTATCAGATCAAGCATGCTGCAGATGGCAGCATAGAGAAATATAAAAGTGATGAAATAGAAGATACACCAGGTGGATTTCAACACAGCCTTCTTGAATGGTGTAGTCATATATGTGTGCAGAACTTGGTAGGATAGACAGATTTCTATCCAATTTTGGCTTTACCAAGAGTGAAGCGGATTCCAAACTTTACTACAAGGTTGAGGAAGCGAATCCTGTGATTCTACTCCTGTATGTGGATGACCTGTTTGTAACAGGAGATGACATATTGATTGTCGACACATAGCGGAAGCTTGTTGCTGAGTTTGAGTTGAAGAACTTGGGGATGATGCACTATTTGGTTTTGGAATAAAGGTGTGGCAGAGTGATGGAATCTTCCTTGGACAAGGGAAGTATGCAGTAGAGATCTTGAAGAGGTTCGGGATGATGGACTGCAAGGCTATGGCCACACCTATGGCATCGAACCTGAAGCTTCTGTGTGATGCTTCATCTGAGCCGGTTGATGTCTCTATGTATCGTCACATGATTGGGTCCTTGATGTACCTGACAAACACGAGACCAGATATTTTCTTTGCGATGAACACATTGAGCCAATTCCTGACGGATCTGAGGAGTGTTCACTTGGTTGCTGTAAATCATATTTTGAGGTACTTGCAGGGTACAGTTAATTATGGGCTCAGGTATGAAGCAAATCAAAAGTTTAGCCTACAGGGTTATGTTGATTCAGATTGGGTAGGCAGTGCTGCAAATAGGGATCAGGTGTGATCTCTTGGTTTAGCAAGAAGCAGTCCTGCGTGGCACTGAGTACAACCGAAGTAGAGTATGTTGTGACGGATGAGAAGGTTGCAGATGTATTGACCAAGCCATTGGCCAGACTGTAGTTTGAGTACTTCAGAGAGAGGCTTGGTGCACTTCAGATCGAGGTTCCTTCCAAAGGGAAGTGATGAGTCCAGAAGATGCAGATGCACATGAGATTTTTTGACATGGTTGATGTGTTCTCCCTTGGTCGCTGAGCCATTTTTCACATTGTGGTAGATGTGTTCTCCCATGTCGGTGGTGTAAGTGTTGGATGATGTGCATCTGGGCTGTGCTTCGTGGACAATGAGATGATCTGAAGAGGACGATGCTATGATGATCAGGAGGATCATGGATGATGAGCATCAGGATGATGTTATAGTTTCTGCTCTGTATGATCAGTTGGATCATTTACATTTATGTATGTATGCATCATGTTGGATGCTAGATATGATCAGTTGGATCATTTACATTTATGTATGTACGCATCATGTTAGATGCTGGATATGATCGGTTGGATCATTTGTATGTATTTTGTATATGCATCATGCTGGATGCTTGGACCATGTATCTGTATATGTATCAAGTGGATACATTGTATGATCAGGTAGATCATGTATGTTGATATATATCAGGTATGATCAAGTAGATCATGTATGTTGATGGATACATTGTGTTGATCATGTATCTTTGTATGATCAGGTAGATCACGTATGCTGATGGATACATTGTGTGGATCATGTATCTATGTATGTATCAGGTAGATACATTGTATATGTTGATATGTATAAGGTAGATACTTGGTATGCATCAAGTGGATGCATTGTATGATCAGGATGATCGTGGATGACGAGCTTCTCCAGATGACATGCATAAGGACGATGCAGTGATGATGATCAGGATGATCATGTGTACATCAGGATGATGTATGGTGAGTATCAGGATGATACTTTGTGGCTGTGGATCAGGTTGTGGATATGAGCATGTCTGGGAGATCCTATAGGTCGGACTTGTGTACCCGTAACAGCCTGGGATGCTCTTTCGAGACATTGCTCTGGGAGGACATGTAATTTGTGCCCTGGGAGATTTCAGGTCGGAGTTGTGTACCCGTAACATCCTGAGATGCTCTTGCGAGGTTTTGTCCTATGGCATGTAATTTGCTCCTGGGAGATCTGGACAGGATGAAAAAGGCATCAGATGCTTCAGCCAGGTTTTGTGGTGAGATCACATGTAATGTACTCCTGGGAGATTCGACAGGTAGAGCTGTGTGCTCGTAACAGCCTGGGATGCTTCAGCCAGGTTTTGTGATGGGTCACATGTAATGTGCTCCTGGGAGATTCGAAAGGTAGAGCTGTGTGCTCGTAATAGCCTGGGATGCTGCAGCCAGGTTTTGTGACGCACGTAATAAGTCCCGAGGATTCCACAGTATGGCTAGTGATGATGAAGACCCGCAGGTGGTGGGCCTACATCTAGTATGAAAAAGGACTGGCTCTGTAGAACTTCCTATGACGAGTAGATTCAGAGATTGATTGAGATAGCAGCAGCAGTGACGATGATGATGACTCGATGACGATTATCCAGTGACGATGATCCAGAGAAGATGACTTGTGCTAGAAGACTTGTGTCGAGAAATACCTTCCTAGTTAAGAGGGAGTGTTGATGTATATGTAACTTCGGAATGTATTTCACATATATGTATATTGTATTCCCATAGAGATGTTATTATTCCTCTATACGGAAGTGGTTTTATTCCTATAGAGATGTTATTATTCCTCTATACGGAAGTGTCGTCATTTATTTGTAAGTGTCGTAACTTATACTTGATGGGTTATTAGACCACCTTGTTGGGGTCGGCCCTGTATAAGTCATGTGGGTAAAAGGGTTATCAGAACACCCTATTGGGGGTCGTCCATGTGGGTCAAAGGGTTATTAGACCACCCTAGTGGGGGTCGGCCCAATCAACATTATGTTAAGTGGTTAAGTTGAGGCCGACCTAGTTGAGTAAAGGTCAAGTCAAGTTAGTGTATAAATAGAGAGTGTGTCTCTCTCATTTTATACATTCTATTCTCTCACTCACACTTGGGAGAGTGGCGCACTTGTGGAGGAGGAGGCTCTGCTGCTAGGAGAAGACTATCTCTTGTATTCTGGTTGTATCATTGCTCTATCTATCTCTGAGGAAGTTATTGGGGTTTTTCACCTTTATGGTTTTCCCCAAATAAACTCCGTGTCTCTTGTGTGCTTGCATTATTGTGTCCATGATTGATATGCTATAGATTTGCTGTACATGTTGTTCTCTTAGTTAAAATCCTAGATCAGATTGAAGTAAATTCTGAAAATTTAACACTTTGATGGGCATTTTTCCAACACCTGATCCCCCAAACCATGTTGCCTTAGTGAACATGATCTCCTCTATGATCCCAACTTCTTCGAACTCGATCGACCAATGGATTGTTCCCCATCCTAATCATTTGGATTTGTTTGGATATGTGATGCCTCTTATCCCTTCCGAGGCCAATTATGAGGCCATCAAATCAGCACTCGCTATACCGGATATCCACTCTTCCGTGGCATCCAACCTCGGTTCTCTGTGTCCACCGCGGAACTCATCCTTACCATCATTTGATCCTCTACTCCATAGTTTTCATTTTGATGAGTCAATCATGGATATTATGAGTGTGGATGAACCCCCATGGGAAGACCTTCATCATCAATCGTCTTTCCTCCTACCTTTAGATATGGTAGAGAATTCCATTGATACGATTGTTTCTATGGATGTCTTCCCTTACCCTCAATCTCCCATTCTTACTCAGGATACAGTAATCAAGGGAAATTTGGAAAATATCATGCCTACTGTTACTATAGACATCTCGGTAAAACCCGACATCGTGGAAAATATTCACATAGGCCAAACTTGTTCTCCTGATGAACTAAACACTTTTACGATTTGTTCAAACATTTCTGGGATGTATTTGCATGGAGCTACGAGGAAATGCCCAGGATTGATCCTGCCATTGTTATGCATGAGATTTAAACATATCCTGACGCCAAGCCTGTCTGACAAAAAATCCATCCAGTGCACCCTCAAAAGACTGCGACTATTAAAGCATAAATAGAAAAGCTATTGAAAGCTGGGTTTATCTATCCTGTTCCATTAACGGATTGGGTCTCTAATGTTGCCTTGGTTACAAAAAAATAGGGTACCATTAGTGTTTGTGTCGATTATAGGAACCTAAATAAGTCTTGTCCCAAGGAAAATTACCCTACCCCATTCATCGACCAAATCATTGACAACTGTGCAGGAAGTGTCATATTTTCCTTTATGGATGGTTTTTCGGCTATAATCAGATTGAGATCCACCTGGCTGACCAACATAAAACCGCTTTCATCTTCCCATGGGGTACATTTTCATATCACAAACTCCCCTTTGGTCTTAAAAATGATGGTTCTACATTCCAACAGGCCATGTCATATGCATTTCATGTTGTGAAGTATTATGTGGAACCCTATATCGATGATCTGCCAACTCATTCACATCGTTGTGACTTCCACATTGATCATCTGACAACTGTATTCCTCAGATGTCGGTGGTACAATATCCATCTAAATCCTCACAAGTGCATATTCTGTGTAGAGTCTGGATGCCTCATAGGCTTCATCATTTCAAAATATGGGATCCACTTCGATCCCCTCAAGGTCGAGGCTATTGCCACCTTACCTCCACCCATGGATATTACGAAACTTCAAATTTTGCAGGGGAAGGAAAACTACATGCGTCGTTTCATGTGCAATTTTGCGGAGAAAACACAGGGATACATGTGGTTGTTAAAGAAGGATGTCCCGTTCATTTGGGATGATTATGCCCAAAAATCCTTTGATAATATCAAACATGAGATCACTCACGCGCCCGTGTGACAACCCCCTGATTACACCAAGGATTACATCCTTTATCTTGTCGCCTCTACTTCAACTATTTCTATGGTTCTAGTACAGGAAGATAGTCACACATAGGAACATGTGATCTACTACCTTAGTAAGGGTCTCATTGACTCTAAAACCCGTTATTCATATGTAGAGAAGTTAGCTCTGGCAGTAGTAATTGCTGTCCATAATTTTCGTCATTATATCATACTCCTCACTACTACCATCATTGCCGACTCAAACCCCATGTACCACGTTCTTACGCGTCAGGTACGAGGGGGAAAGTATTTGCAATGGATCGTGATTCTTCAAGAACTTGATCTCCAATTTGAGAAGGCCAAATCAAAGAAGTCTTTGGTATTTGCGGAGCTTATTTTTTATCTTCCCCATATTGATCAAGATTCTGATCCCATCGACTCTCTTCTTGATGAGTCTTTGTTTTTTATTAGTACTTCTGACCCATGGTATGGATACATTACATTATCTATCCAAACCCAACGTTTCAGTCCTCATTTATCCCGTGATGAAGGTAGATGTGTCCTTCACCATATCAAATATTACCTAATCATTGGTGATTCATTATATCGCTGTGGCATCGATTATATTCTCTAAAGCCGTGTAACACATGAGGAGACCGAACACGTTTTGAATGATTGTCACTCAGGGGCATGTGGCGGTCATCTTTCTAGGATGGCTACAACCTAGAAAATATTATGTGGTGGATACTACTGGCCATCTATCTTCAAATATTGTATCGAATCGGTCAAGACGTGTCCTCCTTGCTAGCTTTTTAATTATAAAAGCACTTACATTCATCCCCACTTCATCCATTTATCACTGTTGGTCCCTTTACAAAATGGGGCATCGATTTCATGCATTGTAAGCCTACCTTGGCCGGGGGCATGGTTATGCCATCGTCGTAGTTGACTACTTTACCAAATGAGACGAGGCTATACCTACATACAAAGAAGACATTGAAACTGTCGCACTCTTTATGTTTAACCATATAATTGCAAGATTTAGAGTTCGTCAATCCATCGTCATCGATCATGGATCCCATTTCCAGAAAAAGATGGTGGATGAATTAAGCACTAAGTTGTGTTTTCGGCATGAAAACTCCACCCCCTACTACCCTCAATCAAACAGACAAGTAGAGGCCATTAACAAGGTCTTGAAAACTATGATTCAACGTATGGTGGGCACACACAAGTCTAATTGGCATGCGATGCTTTTTTCAGCCCTTTGGGAATATAGGACTTCCGTTAAAAATGCCACTGGTTTCAAACTCTTCTAGTTGGTGTATGGACTAGAGGTAGTATTACCTATTGAGTGCGAGATTCTGTCACTAAAACTCACTGTCAAAGTTTTACCAAACACTATTGTCGAGGAAGAACGATTTCTATACTTGGAAAAACTTGATGAAACTTGCTATGATGCAGCCTTAGCTAATGAAGCACATAAGAAATGCATCAAGGCCATGTACGACAAATCTGTAAAACCTCGTATCTTCAACGAGGGTGATTTGATCCTTACTTATGACCAAAAACATGATAAGCTGGGGGTAGACAAATTTGAGTCCATGTGGCATGGTCCATATGTAGTAAAACATGTTTTGGAGAAGGGAGCCTATGAATTAGTTGATTATGAGAGGATATATTTAGGGGATCCTCGCAATATGATCTACCTAAAATGGTACTATGCTTAGTTCATTTTGCATTAATTACTTTGTATATACTGTACATGACATGTGTTTTTGTTTGGTGTGACACTTTCATTTAGTGTGTTAGGATCTTATCATTGCGCGTATACCATGTTCTTCCTGAATTTGCAGATGGAAACTTGCTTTGGATTTGAATACGACACTAGTTGGCACACCCGCACCTCACTTCAGTGGCATGGGTGCTTTATTCCCCTGCTGGTGAACTCATAAGCTCAAGAGGAACTTGCCTATGTTTTTCTACCAACAGCACCGCTGAGTATCACGCGGTGATTGGGTTATTGAACGAGGTTTTTTCTTGAAACCCCAGCTGTACTATGCTGGTAGCACCGAGGAAGGTCATCAATGGAGATGTCAGGTATATCAACTCTCAATTTCTAGAGGTTCTCCTCCAGCCCATCTAAATCCTTTGTCGCCTCCTGTTGGGCCGCTTCCATGTCTTGGACGGCCCCTCTCCTCTCAATAGGTGAGGAACCCACTGATCGAGATGGGCGAACATCTGCATAAAACATGTATGAACTATCAATACTACATAAAAACATTTAAAAACTATAAAACACATAAAAACAAAAATAGACACATAAAAACAAAAATAGTTTCTTTCTTACTGATGTGTCCCCACTGCTCCGCCTCCGGTAGAGCTAGATTTGGATCTCCCCGAAAGTCAGTAGCCGGATATGTGTAATCCTCAAACATGAGGAGTTGTTTGTGGAGTCACATGAATAAGTTTGGCCCATAACTAATGATGGGTCCCCCGCATCCATGACGAGCGATCACCTCTGACCATCAGACCATGTATGGATCTCATGTATGGAGATCATCCAACTCAACCTGTGGTCTCAGTAGTGGAACTCACTCTAAGAAGAATGAAACCAAGATGGATCCATAGCCAAATTGTTTCAACTCACCCCTTCGACATTTGGTGAGTTGACCCTTCAGATTCGTGAGGATTCCCTCGCACCATTGGAATACTATCGGTTCCATACAATCAATGGCATATAACATGTGTGTTTTTTTGTCTTGATGGGCAGCCCTGCTGCCCGCCACCCATTCGATGGTAAAGAGCACAGTCTTGAGGGGACGATCGCATATGTTCTTGATTGGAATTTTCCCAGCAAGCATCTATGTGCCCGACGTATAGAACTGTGGCACCATACTCTTAGTAGACTGATCACTACCCCTAGGCCCGGATAGTGATACGAAGGTCCCCACGTCTTGATAACCCCGTCAAGAAGTAGATTTCTTCCACATCCAATGTGAGGATGTGGGGACCTACTCTGAAAAACTGCTGATCTGGGTCCCATAACCTAATTAGGTAGTCAAGTAATTGTACTTGGGCTCTCATCCCTTGTACATGGAAGAATTTCGGAATCCCACACCCCTACAAAGCATTCATGGAGTGTGGGTCATTTTCCGCTTGGTAATCTTCGATTTCGTGCTCTCTTTCCTTCCACTGGACCATTTTGGTGGCCAAACTCTGCATGAACATCAATTAAATAATTGTTAGATCCTTTTCATGGCTTCAAACTTGACCTTTTGGGCTCCATTTTTATTTTTGGCATTCAAACTGCGTCGACGCACCCCACATTTGCGGACAATGCACCGACAACACAATTTTTCCGTTGGGTAAGTGCGTCAGACCCCTCTTGACGCACTTCCCATAAGGGGGAATCACGTCGACTAGGGCGTGCGCAATCCCCTTCATTACAATCCCAAAAACCCTAAAAATCACATTAAAATCAAATTTTGATCCATTGAAAATCTAAAGCATGGGATTGAGGCCTACCTGCAACTGACGGGGCGTGATTCTGCTGATCGTAGTGTCCATAATCATCGTCAGAAAAAACGAGCTCCAAAGAGGTTTTCCACTATTCCAACTTGGTAAAAATGAATTGGTAAACAATTTTTACTATTCACCTTTTTATATAAAAGAAATGGAATATTCCTTTATTAATTTTTCTTTTATAGGTTATTTACTATAGTTGGTGTCATTTTTATGTTTTAAAACCTCATAACAGATTCTAACTTAGTTTCTAGAGCGTGCATATAGAAAAATGGTGTTTTGACTATGTTGGTGACCATCGTACATTGTTCATACATTTCTTCAAGTGTGAGCAGGTCTTTGAGCATTTTTTATGTCATCACCACGCTTGTTAAAATTAAGTATTAACGGCATCGAGCTCACTATTTTTTCCTTCTCGTGCTTGTAAAAACCATGAGAATAAGTTACTGATTTATAGTTTATCTCTTTTTCGGACTCGTAAAACTCCCACGAAAAAGGAACCCCTTTGGATTTCTTCTTTAAGCTCTTTTTAGACTCCCTATATAGGATTTTTTTTTTTTTAATAGAAACAGGGTATGAATATATTTGAAAAGGCTGTGCACAACCATTCATTACATTTTGATGGTTTTCCTGGCAAACTAGGAAAAGGAGTCACGAGATGAAAGAAGGTTGATGAACTCTAACAGTACTGTTAGCCTTCTTAAAGTTATGATGGGAGACAAATCCCATATGCTTCTAAAGATATCTCGAGTAAAAGAGAAAACTTGCTTGCAAGAGTAAATCCTGACAAATTGAGAGCCTAACAAGCTGCAAAAACAGTGCATTTAAGAGGATGGGGAGATAATATGCCCTTTAAGGAAGGGGTCCAAGCGCTTCTGATGTCCCATAGATATGTTCTCAGCTGCTTCTTTGTCTCTCTGCTCCTTGTTGAATTTCTGACCACGAGTAAGAGGAGGGGAGGGGGCGGAGAAATCTTCAGTATTCGAGGTTTCCTTCGTAGCAGTGGATGGTACTAGAGAATCCAAACCTGCATGGGCTGAATTCACCTGATCAAAATTCTGAGCCTCTCTCTTGGAACCTAAGGGAGCTGAGCCTGGAGGGGAGGCTGACAAAGGAGTATTATCTATTTCTAGATGATATGAAGAAACTGGAATAGTCTCGGTCTGTCTGGGATCTTCCGGTGCTTCAGATTATTTACCTTCGGCTTCTTGTAAAACTGCAAATCTGTTGTTATTTGTCCATGGAGAGCTAAGAGCTACTAGAGTAGTTTTATCTTGTGGATGAACCGTTTGTTGTGAGGGTTGGGGGTCCTTACGCTGAGGAGCTTGGTGCTGATTTTTAACAGCCTGAAACACTGTTTATTTGCTTGCTTGGGGTTTTTCAGGATGGTGAGTTTCTGAGAGTTTGGGGTAGTTCTTGGCAAAGTGACCATAAACGTGGCAAGAGCTGCATTTAAACGGTATCTTCTCATAGTCCAAATCTTGGAGATGGATCCAATCTCCCAAGTTTATCTTTAAAGCTTCAGGAATCTCTCTCTCCAGGTTTACCTCTACGCATATGCGAGAACAAGTAAACTGACCCCCTTTTGGTTTTGCACAATCCAGAAAATGCCCCAGTTTGTTGCTGATTTCTGTTAGAGAGCTACACCCCCAAAGGTGTAAGGGGAGGTGGGGAAATCTCACCCAAACAGGAGCAATAGTGATCTCCGAGATGGGATTGAAATCCAAAGTCTAGGGAGGTAAGAAAATACCTCTTGAGCCCATGAAAAACGGCCCTGAGCGGAAGATTAAATCTCTTTCTGCTTTGTTCATAAAAAGAAAAACAAAATAGCCCCTTCCTGCAGCGAAGACAGAGACCTGCCCTTGCAACTTGGGGGACCAATGTTCTGATATCCATTGATCCACCGCTTTTGGGTTGGGCCAGAGGCCATTAAACTTCCCAATAAGAGCATTCTCTGAGAGGGTTAGAGCTTTTCTGCATGGATCTGAAGGAGAGAGATTCACGGAAGGGACCTCTTCCAACTTCTTCATGAATTTACTAGTAGGAATAGAGATCGCCATGGGAGAGGAGGACTGGATGAGGGCCTTGAAGTCCTGAAGATTTTCCTAGGAATCCATAACGCCGATGAATTCGACAGGATGCAAAGAGAAACAAAGATGGCACACAAGAGTAATGAGGCAGGCTGCAGAGAACGGGTTGGTTGCAGCAGAGCGAGCTGTAGGGAACGGTCCGCAACAGAGGCGAGCAGCAGGGACGGGCCGACTGCAGCAAAATGATGGCGGTTAGGAAAATCCTAGCTTCACTTCGACCAGAAAGAGCTCCGTGATTTCTTATATTTCATTTGAGTATTAGGGATCAGTCCTAATCTCATCAAATCATGTATCTAAAATTAAAATATCCCTATATAGGAAAATATTTCCAAGCAAACTTGATTCTTTTACGCTTGTAAAAGTATTTGAATGATCATCTTTCTGGTGATAGTTTACCTCTTTTTGGACCTATGAGAATATTTACGAAAAAGGAGCGCTCTTGTTAATCATGACCAGAAGAGTTCTCTCTCATATTGTTTTATCCTTTTTTCAGGTGAGGAGACTAACTTTTACGAAAAAGAACCATTTGGAGTCTTCTTTAGTTCTTTTCAGACTCTCTAAACATGAAACGACGTCTAGTTTACCTTCTTTGGACTCGTTAAAATATGACATTGAAGGACCATTTTAGGGATGAACCCCTCCTATCTCAGGTTCGTAAAACATGTGAGATTGGACTCATCCGAAGGATGAGCTATATCGAGCATCTGTTATCCTCTAAACAAGAGGTACTCATTAATCATGATGGGGACTAATGGGAATATTTTTCATTATATGTAATAATGGAAGTACTTAGTCACTCTTGAACATGGCACTCATTTGCATTTCATTCAAACTACTTGGGTAATATTCTTATCCTCGAGTCTCACCAATTCTCTAAGTTCCATTACTCCTTTGATTCATCCAAAGAATGCTTCCATCATCAGTTTCATTAGGTCTAGGTGTCGGTCTCGTTGTGTCAATGATGCCAAGTCATGTCATCCCATGTTCAAGAGGAATTTGTTGATTGAGTCAATTTATGCAGTCATTATACCTTCTATTATGCCGGTCACCCCTTCTGCAATCTCAAATATTGCTCTACAGTCCGATTTGTTCCAAAACATATTTGATCGTGTTTCGTGTCAATGATGAGGGAAACATCATGGACCTCCTTCGACCAATTTATCCTTGTTGACTTCAACACATTAGACAAGGATTAAACCTAGAAACCAATCAAGTACCTTGGTCTTGTCTAGCTCAATGGCAGGTTACCTCGCTTTCAACAGTAACTTCACATCACTGACTTCTGATTGAAATATTTCATCGAATGTTCGACCTTAAGCCATTGATTCACATTTGATGGTATGTACTATGATACCTTGGGAATCACTGACATCAATGGCGATTTCCCTCATGCTTGTTAACGGTATACATTAATGACCGATAATCAAGTGGTTTCTACCATGTTCGATTTCAAAACATTGTAATCACATGGTTAGATTCTTATCATTGTGGGTTCAACTTGAAGACCCCGTGTTAACTCATGTATCTTACCCAGGTTGCGATGGAGATTCTTTGAGTCATATCACATGGATCCACATTGTCTTGGTCATGGTTGTGTTATCATCTCATCATGGATATACGCTTGTTTCTAGTAGCCATGATTGTGTTCATTCAGTCTTTACTACCATGGATCTGCATTGTATTGGTCGACATCCATATTATGAGTCATTTGAGATATATATCTTAGATTCAGTTGTACTGCAATAGTCATTGTTCGTCACTCCAACCGATGATCCTTTCCTCAATCCTTCATATTGCAAAGCATTTCAACCGTTCTATTTTACCATCTTCATGCTTTGGGGGGGATTTTGTTACACCAAAATCTCGTCATCATGCGTTTTGTGTCCTATATATGCCTTGTTTCCTAAAGAATCCAGGATGAAATGCCAAAAGAAGAGTTGAGGTCTATCCATTTAACTTTTGTTGTCACCTTGACGTGCCATGTTCTCTGGAAAGGTGCGTCAGACTTAAAGTAATGTGCTTTGCACATTAGCAGAGTGCATTGGTGACGCCTTTTGCCCTTGTACAAGGTGCATCACCCTGCCAATGGCGCAAGTTGTCCATGTGTAAGGTGTGCCATTGTTGGTTAAAGTGGATAAAGAGAAGCTTCGAGCGACTTCTTGAACCTTGGGTGTCATGGAGGCTTATCCATAGATACATGGAAAGGTGACATTCAATCCCCTTACCTAGTGGGGTGATCCCTTAAGATTCTCCCCTAAATCCTCAACCTCTTATCCCTTTTGGCCTATAAATATGAACCCCTTCTCCATTGTTAGGGGAGGAAGTATGAAGTACCTACATGTTGGTGCAATTTGGCTAGGAGATCATTTTCATTCATAGGATCATAGAAGGATTTGATCTTTTGAGGCAAGATCACTTGAGTTGATGTTATAACATCAAGGCATTGGTTGTAACTCTCTACTTTGTATTTTATACAAATTAAATTCAATACAAATTCTTTCCATGAACTTATTGTCTTTATAATGTTTAGGATTTACCTCTTTGAGTGTTGGTCTAGTTAGATTCATAAACATATGCTTTCATTATTCGTTTGTTTCTACTTGCTCTATCTTGTTTTGCAGCCAAATATCGAGGAATTGGGAGTTAGATCAAATGAAGAGAAAGGAGTTGCATCTATAAGGTAAGTTGTTTCCAAATTTACTTTGCAATTTAATATATATAGCAAAGTTATTTTTGTTATGTACATGTTTTGTTCTAGATTTGAATTATTCAGACTAGAGAGATCATTTTTTGTCTGCATTAACAGATTGTCTTTAAACACCACCCCTTGTGGGTGGTTCCCCAGTCCCCCTTATGAAAACCACTACCCCTCCACTCTTCGGTGGATATGTCCCCAGAATCGTCCCCACCATATCACATCCTTTTGTAACTTTTCCATTCATGGCCAGTCTCAACCTCCCTGACCTGGCTAGATTGATCAATGACCCAATCCAACATGATCCTACATGGCCTCCCATTCCCACCAAGCTCCCTTTTGACATCCCTGAGTTCGATGGGAAAGGTTGTGATGACCCCCATAATGATATCATGTCCTTCCACTTGTGGTGTTCCTCTAACTCCATAGTGGACAACTCTATTCGACTACGCTTATTGCAATGAACATTCGCTGTCGCTGTAGCCAAGTGATATATTAACCAACCCCATGGGATGATTTCCACCTTTGCATCCCTCTCTTCGAATTTCTTGTAGTTCTTCTAGCTACCAGTTCATTATGATGTTGGTGTTGAGATTATCCTTTCTTGCAGACAGAATACAACCACCCATATCACAGACCATATCCATGAGTAGCGTAGACGCTGAATTTTATGCAAGATCAAATTAGAACATCCTATCTTTTTTGATTGGTTTCTGAACCATCCATCTCCAAGGATATGGAATATACATGTCCCTAGATAGAGGAAGAGGCTATATTGAAATCCCGTTAGTTTGATCTCATTTACACTTAGTTGGGTTACCTCTACACGATTTTACCCAACGCTCCTCGCGACGATTCCTCTCAGAAATATGTGTCAGGGGAATCTCATGTTGTTGATAGCATCATTGGTCACATTGCATCCACCGGTAGGCCCTATGTTCCTATTCCTCCTACACAACCCCTCGTGTATAACCCCACACCTAGTCCTGCACAAGTTACCATGAGTTGTGGCCCTGATATCTCACATGCCACGGATCACTCCGAAGTGATACCTTCGTATGTTCCACTAGCCCAGAATCTCGATGACCATGGACCCACTTATACAACACCTAGTTACGGTCACAACCCGCAAGGTTATAATTCTCCCCCTCTTGCACCTCCCACCTACTACCCTTCCCCGCCCCACCATTGACTGCACCCGCCCTTTCCCAACCTTAAGCTCCTCTCATTCCACAAGGGTAGGTTTATGCCTAGCAAAACTAGGCTCAACACTATCCCGCCCAACACAACTAGCAAGTCCAACCTAACAGTCGGTGACGGTGGACAACCCCCAAACCCCCAAGATAATAAGGGTGTAATGCTGGCGAATTAGAACCCTAATCAACAGCCTCGACAAGACAAGAACCCATAGTTATGCACGAACCACTCATGCTCATTTTGTGGGGTTTATGGTCAATACACGCACCATCGCCACATTTGGCTAGAGACAAACAACTTTGGAATGAGGACAACCAACATCAAGGGATTGTCGCACCTCCGACACCACTGAACCCATCGCATCCCACCACACAACCCATGGTGTTACAAAACTCCTTACTCACACAAGGGGTCATTACTACCCAACCAATGGTATTGCAAAATCCCTTACCCATGTAAGGGGTTGCCACTACACAACCGCTAGTCACTTGCTTCCTCTTCCAATCAATTCTTTGACTCAGGAGTCCACTATCTGTTAATGATGTCCTCTTCAGAAGTAAACCTTTATACACACCGCAATCAGTACGGTTCAACTACCAAGACCCTCTTTGTCAACAAGGATTTCGCAACCACCCTTGTAGAACATTCCTTACGATTCCATCCACCGTTAGTTGATGGCCCCCCTAAAGTCCCCAAGTTTCCTTTGCTTCGCATCACCAATAACCCCAATGTTCACGCGGCCCCCAATTATAACATCATGGATGACTTGGCCCAATATCTCGCTGCCATGTCAGCTTTGGAAGTTCTAAAGAACTTCCTGGTGCAACGAAAAGCATTATTGTATTCCTTAGGTGCGATCGACCCTTCTAACTCACGATTGATGGCATTCGACTTATATCAATATGAACCCTGCATGCCTTCGTCCATCGCATTTCAAATCTCAGTTTCGATCCAAAACCTAGTTATACATATATGCATAGTCGATGAGGGCGCTTCTACATGCATCATGTACACATTCATGTGGCAGAAACTTAGATCCCCTCCTTTGCAAGCGTCCACGACATCCCTACGATCTTATGATGGCCACAGAGCTTAGCCGTAAGGCCTCCTTGCCAATGTCCTTGTCCAGTTAACCGAAAAAACCATCCTGATTGACATTGAAGTCGTAAAACGCACAACTCAAGTACAACCTTCTCTTAGGACGAAGCTACATGTATATGATGAAGGTTGTTTCCTCCTTTGTTTTCTTGCTTATGATGTTCCCCCATGA
Organism: Larix kaempferi; assembly: GCA_027924585.1. Lineage (NCBI taxonomy): Eukaryota > Viridiplantae > Streptophyta > Pinopsida > Pinales > Pinaceae > Larix > Larix kaempferi. The sequence goes on from BSBM01000545.1 coordinate 2,077,673, forward strand.
GGGATAGGTTTTCAAACTCAACCAACTCACTTATTACAACCCTAACGCACCCGCTACGCTAGAGAATGTCCTCCCCATGGTCGAAAAACTTGCACTTGGTGTGTCTACTCCCTTGATTTCCACTGTGGGTCAGGGTATTTATTTCGAGGCCCCAATGACCTCCACATTTGCAGCCTTACCCTTTCCCTCGTTGACCGTTGAAGTATCATATTTATGCACTATCTCATCAGGAAAATCGATCCCTGGAGCACATTTTGTCTCTTAATCGGTGCCCCAACCGCAACCTCAACGACCACCCCAACCCCAAATGCCAACGATACCCTTCCATGTGGGATCCACCCTGATCCACACGATTCCCTTCTTATTCCCACCATCAGTAGTTGTAAGAATTCATGTAATGGAAATGTTGAACCTCTCGAGAATGACATTAGGGATTCATGACTGGTACCTACCTGCACATAATCCCACTCCAACCCACAGGTCATGCTTAAACTGGTCCAATCAATCAACACCACCAATCATCCACCCTCTCGTGTGTTAGAAGAAACCTCCTCCAACTCTCTCCCCCTCCTTCCAAGAAGGATGAGGGAAAAACCACAGAAACCAACACTTTGATAACTGTGAACAAAGTCATGAACCCCCCTTCCCCAGCCTCATCCCAAGAATCCATGCCGTTCACTTTGTGTGATGTTTTAGGTCACGCTACCCATAATTGTCCACACTTACCTACCCTTCGTAGTCATATGAATTCATTGGAGGATGATGAGATCATTCTAGTTTTTCGACTTCTTGCCACTCCTCAGCCACACAAAAAATTGTTGTGCACCAACCAATCATGTGAGGTTTGTGGTATCTACGACCATTATTCCCACCACTGACCCGACCTACCAGAATATCCGTTGGTGTTGGTTGAGTTGCGTCAGCCAACCTTGAAGTCCTTAGTCACTGTTATAGAGGATATCCACCCCCTGGAATCCTCTTCAATCGAGGTGAACACCATTTATGTTATTTCAACTGGATACCCCTCTGTCCCATCATCCCCCTTACCTAATCCTTTTGATCTCTCCACCTAGTGTTTTCGCAATGATGAATAAATCCTTGAAGCACTAACTCAATCGGAATTTCCTTGGGATGACATCCATCATTGAGCCTATTTTATTCCCGAGGAGTCCACAATAGTTTCAGCCGATGAATTCTCGGTCAACTCAAAATATTTCATCCATGGCAATGTGGATTGGTTCAAAAACCCGATCCCTTCCCTTGATGTCTTCGAGGAAAATAACATGGGTAACATCTCACACACCATCCAAGTTGATATATTTTTCAAACCTTGTGTCATTGAGAACAACAACTTTAGGCGCATCTTGCACCCTTGAAGAAGTTGTTTCCTACAAGAATCTCTTTCAAGGGTTCCAGGACGTTTTTACTTGGAAATACAGTGAGATCTTGGCCTCGACCCCATCATTGTTGAGCACAACATTAACACCTGGCCTGAGATCACCTTCCCTCCCAAAAGCAATGGTTGATTCACCCATCCAAAATGCCAATGGTTAAGGTTGAGATTGAAAAAATGTGCCAAGACAAGTTCATTTACCCCATCTCATACACCACGTGGGTGTCCAACCCTGTCCCCATCAACAATAAACAAAGCACCATTCACATATTCACCAATTTTCGAGATTTGAATCTAGCATGCCCCAAAGCTAATTTCTCTACGCCTTTCATTGATCAACTCATCGTTGCATATTCATGCCATGAGGTCCTGTCCTTTATGGATGGTTTCTCTAGCTACCATCAAATTCAGATCTGCAAAGAGTCTTAGTACAAGACTGCATTCACCACCTCGTGGGGCACTTTCGCTTATCACGTTAGGTTGTTTGGTCATAAAAATGTCGGAGCCACTTTCCAACGGGCCATGAATTTTTGTTTTCATGACTTGGTTTACATCATCCTTGTATACTTGGACAATCTCACCGCTTGATCCAAGAAATGTGCAGACCACCTCGAAGACCTCTGGCAAGTCTTCCTTCGCTATCACAAATACAACATTCGCTTGAACCTCCTCAAGTGTGTGTTTTGTGTTCCCGCCGGTCGGTTATTGGGATTCATCATATCCCAAAAAGAGAGCACTCTTGATCCTTTGAAGGTTCAATCCATTCTTGAAATTTCATCCCCTCGCACCATGTGCCAATTGAAAATCCTTCAAGGAAACACCAATTTTCTCCATCGCTTCATCCTGGACTACGCCACAAAGTCCACGATTTCTTACGCTTGCTTTGGACCAATGTCTCCTTCATTTAGGATAAACAAGCCCAAGCATATTTTGACGCATTGAAACAAGCCTTGACTTCCGCTCCCTTGATTTAACCACCTGATTTCTCAAAGGATTTCCTCATTTACGTTTCGACATTCGATCATGCCATTTCAAGAGTTTTAGTTCAGGAAGATAGTGCTCGTTAAGAGAATGTCATATACTACATGATTAGAACATTGTCTGGACCACCACCGCATTACCCCCATGAGGGGAAAATAGACCTTTCCATCATCTTCTCAGTTCATAAATTGCGCCATTACATTCTTATGAGCCAAACTACAGTAATGGCAGACTCCAACCCAATGGTCTATCTATTGTGTCCTCGCCTCATTCAAAGTCAAGTGGCCAAGTGGATTGTCATTCTTCAAGAGTACGATCTCGAATTCGTCACCCCCAAAATCACAAAGGCTATCGCCTTGGCACAACTTATGAATGACCTACCTTCTTCGTCTATGTCACCTCCAATCACAATTAACATACTAGACGAACACTTGTTCACCATTTTGTCGGATGACCTGTGGTACGGAGATATCCTTGTGTATCTACACACGCAGAAATTTCAATCCCACCTCAATCATGATGATCAATGTTACATCTTCCATCAAGCTTCTCGATACCTCCTTATGATCAATGCCATTTATCGATGTGGCATTTACACCATTTTACGTCGGTGCCTCACACATGACAAGGCTGTTTAGGTTTTGAATGACTGTCATAGTGGAGCCTGTGATAACCATTTTTCCGGAATGGCTACTCCCTAAAATTTAATCTGCGTTTTCTATTTCTGGCCAAATATTTTTATTGATTGCATCACGATGGTCAAACACTACCATAAGTGCCAACTTTTTTCCCCCAAATGAAGGACCCCTCTCGTACCGCTCCATCCCGTTCTCACAGTCGGTCCTTTATGCAAATGGGCCATCACCTTCATGGAGTGTAATCCAACCTCGACCAATGGCCATAAGTACATCATCATGGCCATCGATTAATTTACCAAGTGGTTCGAGGCCATGCCCATGTTTAACTTCTAGGCCGAGACTGCGGCACATGTTTTCTTTAATCACGCCATTACATGTTTCAGCGTCCCCAAGCAACTTGTATCGGACCACGGCAAACATTTCAAAGACGTCGGCTGGAAATAATTGTCCACCCTCTTGAAATTCTAACACCAGTACACCTCTTCCTATTACGCTCAGGGAAACATCCAAGTTGAGGTTTCCAACAAGATCCTTAAAACTACGCTCCGACGAATGGTAGACAAGCATAAGTCCAAATGGAATCGCATGCTCTTTCCAACACTATGTTCCTACCACACATCCACCAAGACCACGACAAGTTTTACCCCATTTCACTTGGTGCACGGTATGGAATCTGTTCTCCCCATTGAGTGTCATATCCCATCCTTGCACATTGTTGTTGAACTCCTCCCAAATACTTCACCCTTCGAGCAATGCTTACTCTTGGTAGAACAAGAAGACAAAGATCTTCGAGAAGCTCTCCAGATGATTGAGGCTGCCAAACATCGATCCAAAACTCATTATGATACTAACTCCCATCCTAGCACCTTCAAAGAAGGTGACCTCGTGCTCGTTTACGACCAATCCCATGAAAAACATGGCAAAGGGAAGTTTGAGTCCCTATGGAAAGGCTCGTACATCTTCAAAACTTGCCTAGTAAAGGGGGCATATTTCCCCATTGATTCCGAAGGATGCCTCTTGACCAACCCTCATAATGGGTTGTACCTAAAGATGTTCTACCCCTAACCCCCACCAGGCACATCAGTTTTAGTTGTTCAGTTTTCTTTCTTTTTGTTTTCCACTTTCTATATTTTGAGCCTTATGGTTTGCTTCAATGATTGGTACCAGATGGATCCTGCTCCCTCAATTTATGTCAGTTTTGACGATGGTGCAAGTAGATGGTCTCCTAAAATCACCTTGTCATATTAGGTATTGTATTCCCCCTCACACGATTTGATCCACCTCAACAGAGTGTGTATTGGTGTTGCCACCAACAACCATGATGAGTTCGATGTCGTGATCGATCGTTTAATCGCCGCCCTCTAGTTGGGTGTTAGTCACCTTCGTGTGTTTTTAGAATACCAACTCCTTGTCCCCCAGCTCAATAATTGTTACCAGGTACGGGATCCTTTCCTTTTTAGAAATTTCATGTGCACTAAACAATTGATCAGACACTTTGAATTCACTAGATTCACGCATGTTCCACGAAGTCAAAATAATGTTGCAAACCAAATGGCTAAGACATTCTAGAATGGCATATCAATCACCTCATATAGGAAGTAAATCATAAACATGCATCATCATATAATTTTTCATTCACATGTACATACACATCATATAGGCATCATCATCACATAAAAGGTTCATTAACACTAAAAAATACATAAAAAGTGCATCCACATGCGTATAGATGTATATATATATATATATCTATCAAAATGTCATCATGTCTACATCATCACATAGGCATATATGCATAGAGGATCCCCAACAACTTCCTCATCATAAAAATACAGTTCGAGTACAACAAAATTCCCCATGCTCATAGCATTGGGGATCAGTTCCATAAACTGACTACTAATCATCTGAGTCCTCTGCCTCGCCATCCTCCTCCTGCTCCTCCTGCTCCTCCTCCTCCTCCTCTTTTGTATCCTCATTCGTGGCCTCCTCCTCATCTTCATAGGGTCCATCACCCTGGGCCATGGCTCTCATAGTCTCGGCTGCCACCGTGATCCACCACATAATTTGCCTCCACTCCTGCGGAGCCTCATAACATATGGTGATCAAGTCCTCATCGAGACCATGCCAACCATCATCCACGACACCATCAAGAAACCGATCGATCCCCACTCACAGCGAATCCAAAATCGTCGAGGCACTCCGCTGATGGCGATGTCTGTGACCAAGAGGGTGAATACCCTCTACTCTTCCCCTGCGTCTTCGATATCCCAATGGGAGCATTGGTCCCACATATGCACACACATAGTCAAGCCCTCAATATCATCACTCTAGAAAAAATATAGCTACGAAGTATAAAATATGGTACTTTAAAAGTAAGTGAATACATACCGTCCGGTCCCTAGGCATGACCGGGAGGACACGACGCTCTGTATCTCCCATGTAATCTATACCTACATAGAGGTAATCCTCAATGACTGCTGATAACTACCACCACTATGTAAAAATATCTCAAGTGAAGAACTGCCCCACTAACCCTCCTCCCCCGCGGGTCATTATATCCCCACTGTTGCATCCTCAGCTCAGTGGGCCCACCATCATGAACTGCAACATGCGGTCGCAGCGTCGACAACCTCTCAAATAAGAAGGAGTACACAAACAAGGGGAAACATAAATCCCCTCCCCCATGGCTTTCCTTGTTCAACTCCCACTGAACAACCATCAAGTACATCTGCCCCCAAAGCATGTCTCTACAAGTACCTGCTCCACTAACATCAATTGGATGATTGAAATCTCGTGGGGCGCCTTTAACTATACTAATCACACCACCAGAGCTGCTATCTTCGTCATCTCTAAGATCTCTATATCACCTATCAGAATGGAATTTCATGCACATTCGTGGTCACATAACAATGTCGTTCTAGCATGTCCTCCATTGAGACATCGGTCGACTGCCTCGGTTGTGTGTCTTTGATGACCCCCAACCGTGAGAGCCCTGACAGGAAGTACACATCCCTTAGGATAAGCTCTATTAGTTCCCCCTATATCGTGAACGATCCCATGTCTCTATCCCAAAATGTAATAAGTTTTTGTAGTAGTAGCTTGGCTTCACGCATGACGGGCACTCTCGCAAACTTTAGAATCCCGTATCGGGCCAGCGTATCCTGCATGGCTTGATCACCATTTATCTCCCCCAATAGTGGTTCCAATTCTCGTTCATTCCATTTAACCCACGACATCCTGCAATCCCACACCAAACTCCCAATCAATACCGCATGCAAACAATTCCTCACCTAGGGGCCTAAGCACGCTTGTTAGTCCTGAAAGTGTGCCCCAGAGTGTGGCTTTCTTCCTGACAGGCGCGCTCTAGAGCATGCCTTTCAAGGGAAAAGGTGTGCTCTAGAGCATGCATGTTTGGCTCACAGGTGCGCCCCAGAGCGTGTTTTCCCCCCTGAAAAGCGTGCTCTGGATTTTGAATCCTTAGATTGCCTCATAGGCCCCCTCAAACGTCAAAAACCCAAAAATAAACCATCAAAATGGACAAGAACGACATCAAGGCTTACCTGGAAATCATAGAAGTCGATTCCATCGGTCCGATCAGGAGAAATCAACAATTGTTTTTCTAGGCCCCTCCACACACCTCCAACTGTCAACAGTGAAAATGACATGTGGAAGGTGGGATCCTCCTCATTTATGGCCCCTTATTTCCTCTTTTTCTCCTTACAACCATGTCGGAGTCCTCTGACCTCCATTTTTTATGTCGTTCACACCGCCAGATTTAGAATTCCATGCTCGTCATGATGCTTGAGACCATTTCTCGCTCTCACTTACGTTTTTATAGACCGTCTTTTAAGCGCCCCCCCGCCTCGATTTGCATGACATATGGTACATTAGTAATTCCCTATATATTTTTCACGTTTTTATCTCTCATTGCCTATTCACGAGCCCTCCGCTCCCTCCATACTGCAATAATTGTGATGTTTTGTCGCCATTCATATCCTTGCAAGGAGGCACTATTAGTGTTCCGCCCATCCTTTCAATGGTCCACTCGTACCTAACCCCTGCTTACAACACTTCCACCTTGCTTGACTTTTTCGGCTGTCCGGTACACTTTTACCCCATTTTCGGGCTGTGTAGACCATTTACAAAAAAGGCACTTAGGAAGTTTCTTTTAAGCTCTTTTATGACTCCTTAAAAAATGAAAAGATCGCTGAACAATGTTGCTTCCTTTCATGCTCATTAAATTATCTGAAAGGGTGTTTATCTGGTATAAGTTTAACCCTTTTTCAAGTTGGATGGACTAATTACAAAAAAGGAATACTCTAGTCCCTTCAGCTAGAAGAGTTCTCCATTTCATCATTTTATGCTTTTCTTAGCTTTGGGGACTAACCTACGAAAAAGAATACCCTCATAGACTTCTTCTTGCTTTCAGACTCTCTAAAATTTAAAGCACCCATGAGCATCCATCATCCTGGGCTAATCAAAATCCACATGATGGTACTATCTCGAGCACACTTCTATCCCTTCTTTGAGCTCATTAAACCATGAAGAAGGCCTAACTGGTGCCTTTATGTGGCCCTGCAGATCACATGTAGTATGGTTTCCTTTTCTCAGAGTATTCTATGACGTGTCACCCTTGGATACCCTCGATATCACCTATCAGTTCCCCTCTCTGAGTCTCCCCCATTGCATTCACAGTCCTTGATTCCCCTAAGCTATGATTCCCTCCCCCAAGATTAGTTTCATATGTTTCCAGGTCATCCCTGCCATCATATTATGAACAAAGGAATTTTGGGTCCCACTACTCAATAGCCCTCGTACCCCCCAACAGTATCTTAGTCCCATGTACAGTTCTATCACATCTTTGTTGTATCCCTAGTGCTCCTATCAAGGAAACCTCATTTCCTTGGTAGTTGCAGGTCTCCCTCTGTCAACGCCGGCACATCTATTCCAGAGGATAGACCCAGAGTTCCATGTACCTTGGCCTCATCACCATTAGTGATGAATTCCTGCAGACCATATGAGGGGAGTCCTTAGTGCCCCTTAACATGGTTGTTTCTCACGTGCTCGACTTCATCTCCATCATCGCACCGCTAAAAATCATACAGGTTGTTGGTCCTTTTAGTTATTGGTCGAAGACCCTAGATGTCCACCGACTCTAGCACATTGATGAGTCTCTTTGGAACCCCTACATTAGTATGATCCTGTGGATATCCGAGATGCATTTTCGACAGTGTTCAAAATCCCTTCAATTTATTTGCATCCTAGAGTATCCAGTTCAAATGAAGTCCAGTGTACCTACGAGATTCCAACTCTCGATCATTGAGTCCGTAGAGTTGTTGGACCCCTTCATATCCAGTTGGGCATCAGTTGTTGAGATACTGCAATTGATATGAATGCCATTGTTTGCACGTGTCAGTTCTTCAGATCAATCATGGTTGGACCATGATCACATTCTGGATTTGAGTCCTCTCTGGACCTTTATGATGTACACAACAGTTATCTATATATTGTTCAGGTCCCCTTCGGGCCTCACTATTATTTGTATATCTTGAGACATTGATACAATCATGGGTATGCCCACCTCATCCATATATTTGAGACTATATGTCCCTCATCCATTATTGAGGAATTGTATTTGTAGTTATGGCCCTTGCAGTTAGCATGAAGCACTCATTCCACTTTTTGAATCAGTCTCTGTTCTCCACCACCACAATGCTCATTACCTTGGAAAAATTCAGAACCTATGATGTCTATCATCCATACGATGAGCTCCTTCCCTCACACATCATGGGGTAATCTATTAACACCAAAAAATGGAGCACCTAGCTCATCCCCCTAGTCACGTAACTCATTTCCCCATTTTTCCTAACATTTTGCCTCCATCAACCCAAAATCCCTAAGTTTACAACCATATGGGAAAGAATACATCATTTTCCTCAAGAAATTAATTAAATTCCTCCAAAAAAGGCAAAATCCCCAAAAAATAAAATAAAAGAAAAAGAAAAAGGGGAAAATATCAAAAACCACTTACCAATACTAGTGGCTTCCCAAAACCAAGGGAAAATAAACCACCATCCAAAATTGTTACAAAAAGGTGGTGGAGGCCCCCATTTCACACAACTTCACTCTTCCTTACCGAAACTTTTCCAAAATTCCTACAGAAACCCTAGCCTCCATTTGAGCTTGAGTTTCCCACACTAGTTGAGTCTTGCCTACCTATGAGCATTCGGTAGAGAGCAAGAGACATTGGAAGCCTGGACCACCACCATTTCTACGGCTTCAAGGGCCCATGCATTCCCACCATCTTAAGGTAACTCCACATTGTAAATTTATTTTTACGTCGATATACAAAAGCATTCTTTGATTCATGGTTTGTGTGTTCTGAATATCTAATCTATGGGTGCTTGAAGTTTAGTTTAGATTTCATTTACTACAGTAATTATAAGAATTTTCGTTTTATTTACTTTTTTTATTTGCATGCTTGCACGTCACTCACGAACTGTTACTAAGAGTTCCACAACTCTTAGTAAGTGCATTTCTGCACTAGCTAGTGTGAATAACCTAGCTACAAATGATATAATAATTAATTAATTAAGCATCTAAATAAAAAGTAAAAGGACATGCCTTTTACATTTGAAAAGGCATGATGAGACCTATTTAAAGGTCCATGTATTGTATTGTATTCATTCATTTTTTATCAATCATTCATCTTTTATGTAAAACATTTAGGGTGTAACATATGGTTGAATATTCTAGTGTATAATTATTTTATGAAGAATTTGTTGCATAAAATTCATAAGGGAAATAATTATCAGATCTGAAAGTGGTAAAATCAACGATTTGACACTTTTTTACCCTAGAAAACCCCAATTGGAAAAAAACGACAACAAATTATTTTTATTAACTATAAAAATCCTGGGCTCTCGTCCTTGGTTAATGGCATATTGGGGAAAAATACAATGATAGAATGCTAGCATCCACACCTCAAGATCATTCCTTCGATCTTGTTGGTTGTTAACCCTCAGTTACGCCTTGCTCCTTTCCTCTGACCCTGCCTCTACACATACACACTTGGATGAAAGTCTTTCTCCAACCACTCAATGATATCTCACTCACTATGTGTCGGATTGTTGTGTGTCTCCTTATCTCCTATGGATTCCTTTTATAACTTCTCAATGACCAAAGCCATAACCCTAGATATCCAAAGTGATCAATGGATGAGATTAGATCTCAAGTTTCACTTAAGATCAATGGCTGCGACAATATTAAGTTTGATTTTTAGTCATTAGACAACATTAAGTTAATAATGTGATTTTCCTAAGTTAGAATAAGGAAAGAGATACAAAATTCTCTTGCTCTCTCAAGAAAGCTCCTAGAGAGGTCATATGGACAACTCTTGCATGCCTAACACCTAGTCTATGTAGAGGTTCCTATATGATCTACAAACATCAACACTCCCTCTTAGCGAGGAAGGTACTTCTCCACGAGCCACCTGAAACAGGTTCTCCCTTTGAACCTGGTACATTGTCACATACAACATCCTACTCACTAGCATCCTTCCGACCATGCTGGTCAATTTCTCCTGGACACTGGAAGTCACGTAATCGATGATGCTACACATCAGTGTTGAGAAGTTTGAAAAATTCATCAAAGGCTTGTTCTCCCTCACTATGATCCTAGGATATTATTGCTACTCCTGAGCATCAATCAATGTCATCTCGTACCAACTAGGTATCCTAGAAAAATTGGAAGGGTTCAACTCCCTCTTCCCCTCTGAAGGTTTAATCCCATACTGGAAATTTGTGAACTCTGCACACCCCTTGAAATATTATGCTTCTTTACCTCTGACACTGACATTGATCCATGATCCAATATCCCCTTGGATCCAAATACAGGCTTGCCTTGTATCCTATAAAATCTACCCTCTCTAACATCAAGAACTTCTACTGATTCTATGCTAGATCCCATCGGTCGAATGAGAACTCATCTGCTCTAAAAAGAGATGGCGTTCCCACTTTCCTCCAATTCCAAAAATGAGTCCAAATTCATCTTGATATTGGATACATACAACATATATGTTACCTGCAGGGATCCTCCTAACTCTAGTTGAAACCTAGTTGTTCCAACTCCCTTCACAACACACTTTGCATGAGTGCCAATGACCTCCACATTAAAATCTGGCTCTATCCTTGACAAATCGGTGAACAACTCATGTGCCCCCTTCTTGTTCTCTATCCATTGAGAAAATAAGCATCCAACTCGTGCAACCTCCTATGGCTTAGATATGATCACTAGTACATTTGGACCAAATTCCGACGGTCGTTTCGTCTCACTTCCGACCTCACACTGTCGGTCTTTTGACAGACCATGGTTGGCCCAAACGTCATTTCACATGTCGTTGCACTTCCGAAGTCTCAAACATCATCGTATGACTGACATTTTGACCTCGCAATTGTGACTATACCTAAACATTATTCTCAACCAAAAATATACTTGTTAGCGTCGTTGTTGCAACGACCGTATGTTGCTATTGCGATGGATTAACATTATCGTTCTGATGATAGGAAGTGAAATATTTAAAAAAAATACATCGTGTCGTCGCCGTCACGACGACCATACGTTGCTATTCTGATAGAAGAGAGTCTCTAGTCCGATGATAGTACGTTACCTCTCCACTAAAAAAATGCATTTGGTCGTCGCATTTGGGACAGGCGGCCATCATAGTTCCGACAGACGAAATTCACTATTGCAACGCTTTGGCATCACAATTGTGACGACAGTAAGCAACAATTCCGACGGTATTTCTATACCGCCGATGGTTTAAATCGTCGGAAGTGCGATGCTGTGAATTTAAAATATATATATCTATATCTATATATATATATAAATCTAATGGTTTAAAATAGTTTGGGCCAATTAATCTTTTCAAATTGGGGGCGCGTTCTACAGACCAATCCACCACATCAATAATCATTTATCAAGGAGACAAAAAATAAAGAGTAGGAATGAATATTCTTTAGTATATTATTGGATGCAAAAATTTCTATCCAAATTATCATAGCCATAACAACTTCAAAACACCTTTCATACATTTATTTTCCATGTATTAAATTGGAGGCAAGAGTCATAGGGAAGGAGGAACTACCTTGCACTTGTGATGTTGGAGACTTGTAGTGGGTAAATGAAACAACTATAGAAAGTGATCTTTTAGCAATGATATTGTCCCAGGCAGTATAACCAAGAAAACACACTGTTGATTGTAGAAATAGTTGTCCAAGAATAATTCCAGAAAGAAAAGCAAGAAAAATAAAGGACCTAAATAGAAGGGTTGTGAATCTTCCAAAGGAAGATGATCCAATGGGAATTGCAACCAAAATGATTGACGATCTATTTAGCCTACTAGAGATAAGCAATGCTTTCTCCTTGTCTTTTGCTTTTCTTTGAATCTGCTACATACAACTTCATTATTCCCAGAATAAGGAAGAAACTACTCATCTCAACACTTAAAGGTGAAACATTAGCCAGCTAATAAGCTTTCGATATGATTTTTGTTCACAAAGAGTACATGTTTGTTTACCGTGAATTTAAATTCAATACCCCTACCCCCCCCCCCCAACGGGATCCAAGGGGTAGAAACCTTGGTAAACTCATGTCACGATGAAAAAGCAAGGTCTAGGGGAGAAAATCCCCCCACTAGGGTGTGGGGTCAATGCAACAACCCTTCCATAAAGCCTCTAAAACACTTAGTACAACAAGTTCCAACTGTGCACGACAAGTTCTAGCTTGCACAAATCAAGTTCTATCCCATGCATGAGCACCTTGACAGCCTTGCACATATGAACTTCAACAATTTGTTTGCCAACCTACATAGTCATTCAAGTCTATGATGCAATCCCAACTACTTCTATAATGAATTCTTGGAACATTTGCATAAATATTTTATAAAAATTATTAGCTCTCTTAGATATTTTAGTCACTTAGCATTTAACATATGACCTCATAATTCTTCTCCAAACTTTGGTATACAAGGTTTCTCAATTTTCAATCCTTTCCAATTGTATTATTTGTATTTCCCCATTTTGGTGCGTGATGTAAGAGATTTCTTATGATATATTTTTATCTCAATCATGAATGTGTATCTAATAGGATATCACAACTAGTTTTCTTCATATCCATGATTGTTTTATGATTTTGTACTATGTCAGGTTTGGAGTTGTCCTGTGCATTGTACATCATGGGATCTTGGTGTGAATCATGAAAAATGACTCAAAGAAGATTTGAATGAAGGACTTGCTTTCTACTCAATAGTTCTATTATATGAAAAATCAATTTTTTTTCTTATAGAGTTCTCAACTCATCAAGGTATCTATGATGAATATATAAGGGTGTTTTGTCATGAATAATTGGTTGTTCTCTTCAATCCAATAGTGTGCATTTTTCTTGATGGAAGTAATCAAGTCCTTTGAACTTGTGACATCCCAATGAATTTTAGCAAGTTTTATTGCAAACACAATGTTGGGATACTATACTTATTCTAGTACTAACCCGGGTTCTGCGTAGTTCAGAGACCCAACAATACCCCCTTTTCATCGGCCCTTTTGGAAACAATCTGCGAACAAACTGAGGTCTTACTTGAGGCGAAGTTATGGGGTGGCTACAGAAGCAAGTTTCTGTAACCTGGTGATGCACGGATTGAGAACAGGTCCACTAAGCGGAGTTACACTTTCTATGCATCCACTTCCAATACCATAGCGTACTTCAGGACCGTGCACAAGTGGTGGTTATCCACACTGCATTACAACAGCACAACTTTGGACTGTGCTTCCGGACCGTCGCACTCACTACAGGCTGCGCTAATAGTGTGACTTCTCGGTTTACTTAAAGCTATGCAATTTACCATGTTAAACAATGCAAATATGTTCCTATGCGCTTCACAGTCCTAACAACACAGACTTCGTTGAATTATTGTTATTCCTTCAACCGCGCAGCTACTATTCTTACCAGGAAACTGTGCATTTCTCATATTCAATTCGACTCACATTGTTCATGCATGTATTTTCTTATACTTAACATAACATTTCCATCCTCATTCATTAACACTTAGCATATTTGAACATGTGCATCCAACACTTAACATATTATTCTCATCACATACACATGAAAATACATATAAAAACATGAACATACACAACTTGACATAATCCTACAGATGCAATCACACAACACAGGGTATACATGTGGTTCACCCCCCCGATGGGAGCTACGTCCACAGGAACTATTGTTTCTATTAACAGGAAGGGTCAACAGTTCCAATTTGTGCACACAGCTGCAAACTCTTCTCTACAATAGGTCTTTGCGCACTCAGCTGCAGAGCCTTTTCTCTCTCAGAGATATCTTAGCGTAGATCTTACAATAATGTTTGCTATCACTCTATCAAAATCTGTTGAAATATTACCCTTCCCTTTGCAAAATTGCCCCTTTTATAGACTGTGCCCGAAGGTCACATCTTTACAATAACTATGGGTCGAAACCCCATAGTACCATTAACCCCCCAAAATGGCGCGGTTACCCCGCTAACCATTCTTTTCCATAACTTCTCATCTACTTTGCTCGTCCTTGGTCATCCTCTATGCCGCTTCCTGGCTCTAACGTCCTTCTGACAGCCGTCGGCTCTGACTGCACCCTGGTGCATCCTTTGCACTTCTCGTCTCATCAACGCTGTTCCTGTAGCTATCAGGCCGTCACTTCTTCCTTAACTACTCCAAATACCCTGGCCGTCCTTTGCCCTTCTTCCTTTACTAAGGAAGCAGGCCCCTTTCTACCATCTCCGTGTCACTCCATACCCTGTTCCCGGGAATCAAGGAGTCACTTCTCCCCAAAATAGGCCAGTACTAGGATTGACTATGTTCATACTTCTTCCTCAAAACTCCTGCACTTGAGCTACACTTCGACAAAAATACGCCAATATTGAAATTCGCTTCACTAAGACTGCACTTATATGAACTTCACTTTACCCAAAACTGTGCCAACTTGGGCCTCACCCAATAGGACCCTAACACTCAGTCGTGGGTCATCCTCGATCCACTTCGCTTGGACTGTGCGTCCCCCAGGGGACAAAAACTTTTAGTTAAGTCTTGAAGAGTTGCACTTAGCTTGTCATATGTGCTTCGTAGCATAGCTTCCATTTGCATAAAAACTTCGCATCTTAACAAAATTGCATGCAAAATCTTTATTCTGTCATTCTTAGTGTCCAGTTTCAACTGCACATGACACTTAGAATCTTCGCTTGGTGCTTAATTGATTACTATAGGGGTAGGACTATCCTTGTAAGGATTTAGTCTACTCCCATTAACAAGTCCTTTCAAATCTTCTCCAACTAGCGTGGCTAACTAAACTGTGCCACCTCTACTAACATGCTTGACAACATACGGTCCTAGCTAGTGCATTTTAAATTTTTCAGGAAATTTCATGAACTTACTATCGTAGAGGAGGACAAGGTCTCCTACCTGGAATAATTTGTACTTGATGTGCCTATCATGCCATGATTTTTCTCTGTCGTTCTGCACTTGTTGGTGAAAACCCGCAATGAAGCGATCTTCTTCCAGACCAAATAAGTGTAGTATCCTCTCTTCCATTGTCTCTTCATCAACCATATCTGTGAATGCTGCAATTCTCAGGCTTGGTAGTATGTATTCCATGGGCATGATAGCTTCCTGTCCATATGCTAATCTGAAAGGTGTGTAACCTGTCAACTTCTTACAAGTTGTTCTATATGCCCACAATACCACTGGTATTTGCAGATCCCAATCATCCCTATTTGTATTGCATACCTTGGTCAGCGCATTTTCCAGTACTTTGCTAAATGCTTCAATAGTGCCATTAGCTTGTGAATGATATGGTGTGCTCTTCTGATGGTAGATCTGAAATTCTTCGGTCAAAGCTTCAATGGTCCTATTCAAGAAGTGCATTCTTTGATTGCTTATTAGAATTCTTAGACATCCAAACCTTGTCAAGATGTTCTCAAAGATGAACTGCACAAAAGTAACTACGCTACAGTCCTTCACTGGTTTTGCTTCTGCCCATCTGGTGAGATACTCTGTAGCTGTGATAATATATCTCGAACCAATTCTCTTTCCTGGTGGGTTAATAGGTACCAAAAAATCAATATCCCATTTATCAAATGCTTGCAAGGTCAGCTGTGGCATCAATGGCATCTCATCTCTACGAGATGGATTCCCTGTCCTTTGGAAAACATCGCAAATTTGGCAATGTTCCTCGTCCTCAAAAATTAAAGTGGATTGGAAGTCGGTTATCGGTATGTGCCAATCTACCGTGCCTCTGCAAAACTCAGCTTCTGTGTACCAGTTCTTTGGGATTTTCTCTAATGTGTGTATAAACTTGTGCACCCATTCTTGCTTAGGTGTATGTATCCAAGCTTTCGGACAAATATCTATGTGGTCTCTAGGGTCAGTCTTTCCATTATGTTTTACTTGCATAATCTCAGTTTGTTCTGTAAATATGATTTCCATCACGTGCTTACATTCTTCCCATGTATTCAAGTTCTGTTTATGTGCATCCCACCATCTAGCAGGTGCAGCGCGCAGTTCTATCTCTAGAGCATCTAACTTATGTTCTGCTGGAACTGAAACTACATATTCATGAAGGAATGCATGTACATTTCCAAGACCATCATAAGTAGGAATTGGGATTACCTCTGTTCCAATCCACCGTAGTGACTTTGTGATCTTTGCACATCGTCGCGTTGATACTTCATGCATTATGCTCTGCCAGTTCTCCATTCCTGCATCTAAGTATGATACACAAGAACTATCACATCTCCAGCTCAATTTCCCATCATCAGTATGACTGATGTAGTTTTCCTAATTCACTGTCATCCTGTAGATTTGATCAAGATCTTGAGCTCTGCACTTTCTCTTACTGGTTCAGTATATCTAGGTCCTTGTGCAGGTTCCAAGGGTGTGATGACCCTAATATCTGGTCCTTCAAATATTATCTATTTTTTCTTGAGATTGATGATCGCGAGGTTATCAATTTCCAAATCAATCGCTAACAGTGCATGATAAGGATTATTGTCATCTATAATCTCAATGACTTCGAAGTCTGCTTTGTTGGTTGTGGAGCCAGATCTTCTAGTCTCATAGATGATATTGTATCAGCCGTGTTTGTACCCCAGTTCTATATGATATGTAGGTGGACTGTACATTGACCCTAGCGGGGGGGTGTCGCCCCCCCACGGTGTTCCAGGGGGGACCATCCCCCCTGGCTGGGGGGTCCGGGGGCAGCGCCCCCGAAGAAAATTTTTGGGGCTGTTTTCGCCAGCTGTTTTGCGGGCCCATGGTTTTGGGTATCCCGTGGTATTTTCCCATTGTATTTCCCTTATAAAAGAAAGACATTGTAATACGGCTAGTGTTGTTGATGTATTAGGTTTTATGCATTGTAAAGATCTTTGAGATCAGGAGAGAGACTGTAAAACAGGGAAGAGGAAGTGCAGCCGTTGTGCTGCAGGTTGTATCCCTTCGACTTGCTGGACGGTAATAATAATAAGGACTGGCAAATTCAATGTGGACGTAGCCCAAGTTGGGTGAACCACGATATATCTGTGTCTCTCTTGTAATGTGTATGTGTGATTATATTTGCATTTCTGTTTATTGTTATTGCTTTGCGATCCTGTTTTTCTAACATGCTTTACTTCACACTCCATCAATGTCAACAAGGACATTCGATAGTCTCTCGAAAGGTATAACCTTTTGTTGATTGGATAATCTCAATTGTATCAATGAACATGATAACTTCGGTTTTCCCATCTGTTCCCATGTCTTCTTTGTCAAGACATTCACCTCTGAGCCTAAGTAAGGAATGATCTGGTCCATTTCAAAGTCTTTGATCTGTGCATTTAATCTCATCTCTCTTTCGGCTATGTGTTTCACTTATGGCATTACGTTGTTCGTAATGGATGAATAGGATTTGTATCTCTTCTAAGGAATTTCAATGCTTTAACAACTTCATGCAGCTCTGTAGGAACTGTGAAACGGGGCTTATGGTGTTTGTTGCAGTACATGATCCATCATATGAAATTGGCATATCCACCATAGGTGCCAATTCACTTCGCAACTGGACTCTTGGGGTCATAGGTTCTGATCTCTGTAAGACTTTTATGGTCTCCACGAAGACTTATTTTTCTTTGTTAAGGTTGAAGGCATGCATTTTTCCAGTTGCTTTTCTTATCCAAGCCCCTTCAGTAGGCTTCTATTGCGTGGTCTGGTCCTCAGAAGTCGAAGATTCAGTTCGTTGGTCTCCACCTGTCGTAGCTCTGCTTCGCGTTACAACATGAATGTTGTGATCCTTATTTCGTTCTTAAACTGTGATCATTTGTACATTCTGATTTTGTGCTTCTGGTCTTCTCTCTTGCATCTTTGGTTGCAAAACAGAACATGCCTCAATGACATGGTCAAATGACTTACAATACTTACAGGTAGTGCAAGGGTTTGTACATTCCCTTGATATATGTCTTGGTTGAACGCAGTTATAACATACAATCTGACCTCTTACTCTTCCTTGTTGTCCATTGTTGTGTCCTCTTCCTTTGAATCGACCACATCCTCTATATGTGCCTTGATCATACTACGTATTTTCATTATTATTCTGCGGTTCTCCCTGAACTCTGTATACATCATGTTTTCTTTCTATCATGAGATCATATGCTCTACAATGGTTATCATCATGGCCGATTGACTTACATAATGTACAGTATAGGCTCTTAGGTTTCTGTACGTATTTCTAAAGTAGGTAATAGTATTATGGGATATGTCCTCTACATCTGCAAATTTCACACCATGGGCCTTACTGTTGTTGTTGGTTCAATGGGTTTGGTGCTCCACTGGAGATGTAATCTCAGAATACAGGGTAGTGTTCTTTGGAATGTCCTTCTCCATTACACTTTTTACACCAAACCTCTTCTCTGGTTTCTTTTCCTTTTTCGATATATTGTAATTGCAATGCCAAGTTTGCTAGCTGGGTTTGTATCTATACCATCCCTGTGCTAGTTTCTCGCAAAGCCTCTAGCTTCATCGTAATTTATAATGCCTCTGTTTGCGATGCTACTTTCTATTGCATCAATGGTAGTCTAATATAGGGCAACAACACAACTATGAACCATTCTTGATGCTATTGTGGTACTATGTATAAACTTACTTGGTCCAACAGTGCTTTAAATTTATGATCAAATTCCCATACAATCTCATTATGATTTTGTTTGATTTCTTTTAAATCTGTAATGCACTGAGATTTTGACTTTGGTTTCTTGAACTCTCTTATCAACGCAATTTTGATATCTACTACTGTTCTGTTTTGTCCAACAGAATACTTCATGACCCATGTTAGAGCTATGTCTCTAAATGTGGTAACTAGCTGAGCTTGTCTTATAGCTTCGTCTCAGACTTGCTTAACATTCCACACAGATTCACAAAGAAACAAATGTTGCTCTAGGTCTTATAGACCAGTTCCTTTGAAAATAGGCAGCTTAATGTCGGCTTCCATTCTTCTTCTAGGAGGCGTAGTGTTTTGTGTCGAAGAAGGTATACCACTACTTGACTGATTCTGATTATTAACTCCCGCGGTGTTATTACTATTGGTGTTATGTGAACTATTAGTATTTCTTCCGTCAACTGGAGGTTTTTGCGGAGGGATAGGTTGATAGGTAGTTGTAGTAGGCTCTGTTTCACTATCAAACTCACCCTGATATGACCATCTGTCGCCTCTTAACTCAGTTTCTACGAGTATGTGAGGTTCAGCTTCAAGGGACCTCTTTATAGTGCTAGGATTATATATTTTACCACTTCGTAATCTAGAAGTATGTTCCTCAGTGTCACTATCTGTGTTGCTGAACATTACAGACTCAAATATCTAGGAGTTCTATTGCATTCTCAAAACACCTTTTTCTGCTAATAGCATTTTAATGTATAAGCTGAGATTTTTTAGGTACTTACCTCTGAATCCCTTGAAGAAATCCCTTTCTGCTGCGTTGTAAGACTTCAAAGTGTCCACAACAAATTCTGTAATGTAGAATTCTAGTACGCTATCCACCCAAAAGTCTACTGCTCTTGAAATTGGACTATCAATCTTTTTAAGCCTCTAAATCAGTTTTGGAGTCCACTCTGTAGGTTCTCCACCCTGAAAACAATTTTTGCATTCTGCAAGTCTTGATATCCACTCATGTAGCTCGTTACCAAAAAATGTGAAGAATATTTCGTGTATACTAGAAAATAGGTATTTCGACAACCAATCTTCCGTAGATAAGCGCGGATTTTTGTTTTCTTTCTTTGCAAAATCCTCTTCTGTCTTAGTCACCCAGTTCTGTATCTCTGTCCTCTTAGGATTCCAGTTATCAGAACACATAACCAGTTCAAGCGCGGAAATGGAACCATTTGTTGGCTACTATACTTATTCTAGTATTGACCTAGGTTCTGCGTAGTGCAGAGACCCAACAATACCCCCTTTTCATCGGCACTTTCGAAAACAATATGTTAACAGACTGAGGTCTCACCCGAGGCGAAGTTATGGGATGGCTACAAAAGCAATTTTTTGTAACCCGGTGATGCACGACTAGAGAACATGTCCACTGGGCGGAGTTACACTTTCTCCGCATCCACTTCCAATACCATAGCGCACTTCAGGACTGTGCACAAGCAATGGTTATCCACACCGCATTACAACAATGCGACTGTGGACTATGCTTCTGGATCGTCGCACTCAATACAAGATGCGCTGAATAGTGTGACTTATCAATTTACTTAAAGCTATGCAATTTACCATGTTAAACAGTGCAAATATGCTCCTATGCGCTTCACAGTCTTAACAACACAGACTTCGTTGAATTATTGTTATTCCTTCAACTGTGCAACTAATATTCTAACCAGGAAGCTACGTATTTCTCATATTCAACTCGACTCACAATGTTCATGCATGTATTTCCTTATACTTAAAAAACATTTCCATCCTCATTCATTAACACTTAGCATATTTGAACATGTACGTCCAACACTTAACATATTATTCTCATCACATACACATGAAAACACATATAAAAGAATGAACACACACAACTTGACATAATCCTACAGATTCAATCACACAACACAAGGTATTTATGTGGTTCAACCCCGGATGGGAGCTACATCCACATGAACTATTGTTTCTATTAACGGGAAGGGTCAACAGTTCCAGTCTGCACACACAGGTGCAGACTCTTCTCTACAATAGGTCTCCACGCACTCAGCTGTAGAGCCTTTTCTCTCTCAGATTTCTCTTAGCACAGATCTTACAATAATTCTCTATCACTCTATCAAAATTTCCCCTTTATATATTGTGCCCAAAGGTCACATCTTTACAATAACTATGGGTCGAAACCCCATAGTATCCTTAACCCCCCAAAATGATGCGGTTACCCCACTAACTATGCTTTTCCATAACTTCTCAGCTACTCCACTCATCCTTGGTCGTCCTCTGCACTGCTTCCTGGCTCTGACATCTTTCTGACAACCGTCGGCTCTGACTGCGCGACGCTGAATGTATCCTAGTGCGTCCTTTGCACTTCTCGTCTCATTAACGTTGTTCCTGTAGTTTTCAGGCTGCCACTTCTTCCTTAACTGCTCCAACTACCATGGCCATCCTTTGTCCTTCTGCCTTTACTAAGGAAGCAGGCCCCTTTCTGCCATCTCCGTGTCGCTTCATACCCTATTCCCGGGAATTGCAGAGTCGCTTCTCCCCAAAATAGGCCAGTACTAGGCCTCTCCGAGTTCGTACTTCTTCCTCAAAACTGCTGCACTTGAGCTATGCTTCGACAAAACTGCGCTAATATTGGAATTCACTTCACCAATACTACGCTTATATGAACTTCGCTTTACCCAAAAATGTGCCAACTTGGGCCTCTCCCAACACACAAGTTCGATATTTAATGTTTGAATGTGATTTTTTTCATAATATCTCCTAGATGGAACATTTAATTCTATGCCTTACATGGAAATAAGATAAGATATTTTTATTAATGTCCAACAAATGACCTCAAAATTAGGTTGGAATTCTAGTGTTCAATACACATGTATCAATACAAAGTGGAAGTGCAGATTCAAATCCTAATTAACAAAGCAAGAGGCAAAAAGTAAGAAAAAAACTAGGTACTGCCCTAATCTAATATCTAAGTAGATCTATGAAAGCAAACTACATATCAATATACAATTCATTCTTGCTTAAAACTGAAAAATTAATTACGTAACATCTATAATTAGCATGCCCCAACCATTTGAGCAAAAGTGACAACTATGTAAGAGACATATGAAATTGCATACCAACTTTACGTTGAGAGAATTGACCCTCTAAAACAAGAGATCTTCAGAAGTATGTGCCTGAAATATGGAAGTTTAGATTTAATAATCAATGTAGTGACCATATTTTCCTAACAACAAGAGAGATACGATTCAAAATGACTCAAATTTTAAACTTAACTATCGTTAGAAAAGGCATTACCTCTTCTAGATGTTTTTGTAGTTTTTATAGCACGTCCCTAGATGCTGCCAATTCATCTTGCATAGAGACCTAGACATGGATGTTCAAAATTAAAAACATGAAAAAATTTCAAAACAAGAATGTAGTGAATTCTTTGAAATTTAGTTCACACCAAGATCTGATCAAGAAATTGCACACTCTCACAAAGATCTCACACAACTTGTCAAGAACACAGAAAATTACTCACAATAGATACAAAATGTATTAAATCTCATGAATAAAATACATCATCCAACCTTTGGAAAGTAATAGGATTTCAATATATAAAATTAAAACAGATATTCGAATGGCTAAAGATGCCATTTGGATCATCATAAAATCAGACTTACTAAAACTATGCAAATCCCCCCTAGGTGGAAAGTGTGTTCTCCAAGTCACTCCAAAGGCTCACGAATTTATGAATTAGTGTCCTGAGAGTGACGTGTAATGAAAAAACATGACAAATCCAAAAAATGGAAAGAATAAACATCATAGAGGATGTGTGGTCCCAAAATCAAGTTTCCCTAGTTGACTAACTTTTCCCCCTAAGGAAAAAAGCAGTAAAAATCAGTGGAGCGCATTTTTCACCAGAATCTTATCCATAATATTTAGGAATGCACCCAAGTGGCTTTAAAAGCTTGTGGTCCACTTTATGAATTATTGTGGTCCCCCCCAAGTTGCCTTGTGGTCCACACAATCGCTCAAATGGCAATTATCTAGTCTAATACATAGGAATTAATCATAAAATGATTAATTAATGCTACCAATGTATTAAATGACATAGAGAGGAGGATTTAAATATTCCAACAAATTCTGACCATATAGTTGAAAAATAAATATAAGGAATAACAACGTGATGCTTTTGCAACAAAAAATTTGATGGTCAAGAACAAAGAAAATTCCCTGGAAAATAGTACCCAATATTACATGTATGATTTTTGGCTAAGTTCAACCCCCTTTGTGTCTTGTATTAAATATAATTTATCTACCAACACCAACAAAATCATATTATACAATATGAGTGGGATGGAGCTTTCTAATCATCCGTGTGGAAAATCTGAAATCTGTCACTAGACTATAACAATGACCAAAATGCATGACATTTCTTAGTTACGTGCAAACTCGAATACCAAAGTGTGAGATTTTCAATTGCTAGGAACTAGACTCATAAGACAATTTCACATGGAATATTTCTGACAATGAGAGAAGAAGAATAGAGAAGATAAATTGTGGAAATCACTCCGTCTTTTATTCATCAATGTGATAACAATATATAATACACCTTCCATGGAGAAAATTGAATGCCTTGGAGGCAATTTGGAAATAACAAAAAGAAAAGGCTTAGAAAAGACAAAAAAACCCCCTAGGTGAAAAAAGCAGTTTCCAAAATTGTACTAGAGGCTCACGAATTGGCTAAGTATGGTATGGAAGCTCATGAGTGAGGTAAATAGAATGTATTGATGGATTTAGGAGAGTAGATATGACGTGGAGGTCGAATTGGTCAAGTGGCAAAAGATTCTAAGTCAACTAGCTTTACCTTTTCCACTAGAAAGTAGAAAAAATAGGACAAAGCTAACTAAATCAGGAAAGCACCTTTTGAACCAGAAATGGAAAGAAATAAGACAGAACCCAATGAAATCTTATCCAGAATCTTCTCTAAGGCGCCCTAGTGACTGAGGATGGCAAGTGGTCCACTAAAAGACAAAACTGACCTATTTTACCCAGTCAAAACTCAGGAAATTAATCATGAATGATTAATTAAGTTATCCTAAGTCTAGAATGGTATAGGTGGGTTTTTAAATATTCCAACACCCCCCCTTAAGCCTGAATTTATGTGATGGGAATCAGAAAAATATTAGAAATATAGGGCCCTAGCAACAAGGCTTATGGTCACCCCAATACAAAAATAACTAGTCCATGTAAACCTAGGAAACAGGGAAAACCTCATGGGAACAAAATCCTCCCTAAAAAATGGACATGCTTGATGTCTTCATATTGTCATGTTGCTCATTTGAATGAGCTGAATGAGATGAATGGGCTGATTCTTAGTAACAAACTTTATGAAGAGCTTGTGGATGTCATGATCATGCATGAGTGCATCAATGTTGTGTAGGAAAGAACCATGTGTAGAGGCTCTATGAAGCTCATCTTCTGATGATTGAGGAGCATAAAATGAATTTTTCTTGCTGTTGTAACATATATAATTAGATATGAAAACATAATCAATGATGGAAATAAGATCTATGCATACTCCTTCCCAAGGAGAAATAATGAACTCAACAGGATCAATTTCTTCTGTAGCTGCAATGTGGTGCACTAGTTCTTGTACCTTCTTCTCAAATTGATATGGGACCTTTCTGATATTTAAAATGAGATCATTCAGCTATGAAATAATAGAATGTGAGTCATATGGAGCATCGACCAGTAAGTGGAGTCTCCATGACCAAACATAGTTTTAGTAGAAAAAGTGTGAGAAACTAGATCACCCTGACAACTGAGCGAGCCTGAAGAGTGCGAGGACTTGAATTTTGAACCATGAGTGATGGGTTCAGGTCCATATGTGTTAAATATCAGTCCAAATATGTCCAGCATGGCTGTCCAACCAATGAAAGATATGAAAGACAAAAGTGCAAAAGAGGCAAGTGACACAGTGTAGGAAAACATGGAATTGTGTAGTTTTTTAACTGGAGAACTTGGGGGTTGTAGGGTAGTTTTTGCATCCAGTGGTAGGTAAAATGGTGTGGGAGAAGCAATGACCTGCATATTAGACTTTAAATCATCTTCTAAATCAAAACTAAAATATTTTAATGGTGGTGGAAAGACCTTTCAAAAGACAAGTCAAAAGCTAGTAAAAAATGACTAGTTTTGAGAGTAGACTTGGATGAACTGACTGAAGACTGTTCTAGGGAAGAAGTGGAGGTTTTTGATTATGATATATCAAAATGTGAATCAAAATCAGAGACATCAGAATTATATTTCACTCTAGTACTCAAAGCATAAACATGATTACCTTTGGGAGAGGCTTGGAAACAGTGTTCTTGTTCTACAACAAGCTTGCCTTGTTCTTTCTTTGCAAAGTGAGGAACATCTATGTTATGCTCTTCAAGCATCTTGGCCATGATGTCCAATTTATTATTGAAGCAAGATTTCTCAGTATGAGTGCCTTTGCAGCAATAAGAACACTTGGGATTATCCTTCTTCATCTTCTTGGATTTGGAATCCCCATTAGAATCCTCTTCATCTGACAATATCTTCTGTTTGGGTTTGTCATTCTTGAAACTCTTTTCTCCATGAGAAACAAGTGAAAAGTATTTGGAGGGTGATGGATCCCTCATTTGTGTTAGGATATCTCATCATTTAGTATGTACTTTGCATGCAATTTGCATGCATGCGTGCATCTGCATGCATTGCATGCATCCGCATGTTGCCTAGTCACCAGTTTGATGCCTCCAGTACCTAATCCCTAGTCTGCTAGCACCCGGGAGCTTCCATTCACTCAGTTTTAGCCCTCCTATTTCTTAGTGCGCCCAGCATGCACCTACCACCTGAGAGGGGCGCCTTTTCTCACCTACCAGTCCAGTTCACTTCAGTTAGCTAGTTGTCTTTCCTTGATTTGAGGCTAGACTGATTCCTAACTGCTATTACCACTCTGATGGACCTCTGATGAGACTTGAATACCTATTTTGAGTTCAATTAACTCTTCATGCGCCCTCCACTGAGCCTCCTTCCCTACATTAGTGCCATTACCATCAGTTACACTTATTACACTCAATTAGACTCAGTTTGACACCTGGCTGACAGTTACTTATGCATTGATGACCACCACTGATTGATGATGAGGACTCCTAGTTGGATCCAAGCTATGCCATGTAGTATATTCGAATGACCTCCTTGGATAATTCGAATTGCTCACTCATTGTGACAGTATTGTATTGTAATTCTACTATTCTGAATTATAGAGCACTGATGCATCTCTCTTGCACAGTTTTTACTCCAATTTGTTTTACATCATTGTGATTGATTTACTTGTTCAATAGATCTGCTGTGACTAATTTTACACGGTATCAGAGCCATGGCAAGGACAATATCTCTCTTCTATAGGTGTTCTATATGAAGAATTGAGTGAATTTGCTCAAAATTACTGAAGTTTTGGCATGAAAAATCTCATGTTCATTCGCTCATGTGCATGCAAAACTGAAAAATACTCTCCAATCCACTCCAGAAGCTTGAGTTTTCCACAGAATTCCTGGATTTGATACATTGGATATTCACGCTTGCTTGATCTCCAATCCCAGGTGTGATGCAACTCTAAAAGGGTGGATTGTTCGACCTTACTGTTCTTGTTTTTTATTGTGATTTGCAGGTTAATCATATCCATTAAGTGCATTCGCTATCATTGAGATGGATTATTCTTCTTCAAAGCTACTCACTCCCTTCAATTACTTTGAATGGAATAATGACATGGATATTATGTTGCGCTCAAAAGGGTACTACAAAGTCACCATGGGCCTCGAAGTTGAGCCCAATACTCTCATTGAAAAATCCAAGCACTTCAACAAATTGGATGAAGCATATGGTCTTCTTTGCCTCAATATTTCCAAGGATCTTCACTTTCACCTCAGTGGATTGACTACTCCAAAGGCAGTATGGGAGTAAATCGAGAAGCTTTTTGGAAAGCAAGATGACATGCGGTCTTTTCAATTGGAAAATGAATTGATTGCCTTGAATCCTGAGAATTTCGAGACCATTAATGATTTTTTCACAAGATTCAAGCATTTGTCTTTGCAATTGAAGAACAATGGAGTTATAAAAGAGGATAAGCAATTGATCCTCTCCATTCTTTCAAAACTTGGTAAAGATTTCTCGGTATTTGTCTCTACTTTCAATTCCGGTTGGCTAACTACCCCAAATTGGAAGATGCCTACCTTGAATGCCTTCATTGAGTCTGTTACCAAAGAGCATGATAAGCTAATTCAAATGGGGTCCATAAGCTCCAAATATTCAGCCCTCTTTGTTCAAGGATCTAAGAATTCGAATGGAAAAGGGAAGCAAAATAAAGAGAATCCCAAATTCGAACCTTCCAAGCAAAGAGAGAAAAGCAAACCATCGGATGCACCATCCGGATCAAGGAACAAGCAAAAGGGTAAAGAGGGTAAAGAAAAATCTAAATGTTCATATTGCAACCGTGGCTTTCATCCTGAAAGTTCTTGCATGAAGAAAATAATAGATCAAATGGCCCTCCTTTTGGAAAAGAATAACATAACTCTTCCCGACGATGCACAGAAGAAGGATAGAAATGATGATCATGAAAGAGGTCAAGCACTCATGGCAACTATTTTGAAACCCACCACTCTACTGATAGATTCCGGTGCCTCGAATCATATGGCTGCAAATATTGACTCCTTTTCTTCATTTGATCCAAACAGCTCCATCCCCATCCATTTGGGAGATGACTCAAAAATTTCATCAAAGCATAAAGGTTCCATCCATTTAGATCATGGAAGTTTTCAGAATGTTCTTTATGTGCCTTCCTTGGCTTCAAATCTACTTTATGTGTATCAAATGACACAAACTGGTGCACTGAAGCAAGTTACATTCAGCCCTAACAAAGTTGAAATTTATGATATTGAAAGTGGAAGACTTATTGCATTCAGAAAGGAAAACCATACTGCAAAATACTATGAGTTTTCACACTTTGTGCCGTTTGAAAAGCCCACTGCTCTTCTCACTCATGGCAATGAGGTTAGTAGGATTTGGCATGAAAGGTTTGGACACCTTAATTACAAGTATTTTCTGCTGTTACAAAACAAATCCATGGTTGATGGTCTTCCGCACCTCCATTCCTCTAAGGGAATTTGCCTAGGTTGCATCATTGGGAAGCACCCCGAGCACAAATTCGACCGCGACAAAGCTAACATCGCTTCTACTATTTTGGGTCTCATACATTCTAATATCAGTGGCCCACTTCCAAATATTTCCATGAATGGTTCAAGGTATGTTTTGACATTCATCGATGACTTCTCCCGCTTTACTTGGGTCTTTTTTCTCAAAAACAAGTCAGAAGTGCTTGGAAAATTCAAGGATTTTAAGGCTTCTGTTGAGACTGAAACTGAGAGCAAGATCAAAGCTCTTAGGTCTAATAATGGTGGAGAATATATTAAGACTGAGTTGCTGCAACTTTGTGCCGAAAGTGGAATTCATATCCAACATACAGTTCCCTACACACCCCAGCAGAACAGTGTAGCGGAAAGGAAGAATCTGTCACTGAAAGAGATGGCTACCTGTATGCTTGAGTCAAAAGGTTTGGCTGCAAATATTTGGGCTGAAGCCATGAATATTTCTGCATACATTCAGAATGAGTTCCACATTCATCCATGAAAGGTAAAACTCCTTTCGAAGCATTCACTAGTCACAAACTAGATGTGTCCAATTTGAGGGTTTTTGGCTCCACTGCATGGGCTAGAATTCCTTCTGAAAAGAGAAAAGATTTGGATCCACAAAGTACTGAATGCATCCTAATAGGATATGGAGAAGAATCAAAAGCATATAAACTCATGAATATCAGATCCAAAAAGATATTCATAGAGCGAAGTGTGAAGTTTTAAGAACCACTTCCAGATCTGAAACTAGTCGAGGAAAACACTACCGATCCATAGTCTCCACAAGAAGAAGTTTCAAGAGAAGATGAAGAAAGCATTGGATCTGATATTTCTGATATTTTATCATACTTTTATGGCCATGACATATCAGGTTCAGAATCCGACCATAATGATCCTCCTCAGTTACCAAAGTTGGCCCAAAACACTCTACAATTTGCTGCTCCAAACATTGGAAATCCTGCTGATCCAAGGAGAACAAGAGCAGACTTTCAAAGAGAAGGTATGGCTCTTTCATTTTTTTATCCTTTATTATCTGAGAAATTTTATTTGATGATTGATTTAGATCCCAAATCATACTATCATGCCCACCGAGACCCAAGATGGAAAACCACCATGGATGAAGAGTACAGTTCTCTTCAAAAAAACAATACATGGGAGCTAGTTTCTCTTCCACCTGGAAGAAAATTGGTCCAATGTAAGTGGGTCTACTGCACAAAAGTTTCTACTGATGGCTCTATCAGAAAATAAAAATCTAGGCAGGTGGCAAAAGGTTTCTCCCAAGTCCAAGGAGTGGACTACACTAAGACTTTTGCACCGGTTGCAAAGATGGATTCCATCTGCCTAGTTTTGGCTATTTTCGCATCCAAGCACTGGGAAGTGCACCATATGGATGTGAAGAGTGATTTTCTACATGGAGATCTTGATGAAGAAGTATATACATATAAGATCCATCATTAGTTTGCAGATTGAATAAATCTTTGTATGGATTGAAATAGGCCCCCAGAGCTTGGTACGCAAAGATGGACTCCTTCCTTATTTCTCAGAATTTCAAAAGATGCAAATATGATTTGAATGTGTACCTACATCAAGTTAAAGGTAATTTTCTGATTGTTGTTATTTTTGTTGATGATCTTCTCATTACTGGTGGCACTCTCCTTACAATCAACAAGCTAAAAACTGCCTTAAATCTAGCTTTTGACATGAGCGATTTGGGATTGCTTAAGCAATTTTTGGGCTTGGAGATAGCTCAAAATTTTGATGGGATAACATTATCTCAGAAAAAGTATGCTTCAGCCCTACTATTAAAGTTTAATATGGAAGAATGTAAGGCTGCTCCATTTCCATTCCTCTCAAGAATCAGTCTTGAGGAAGGAAATTCTACATCGCTTGCAGATTGCACTATGTATCGACAGTTGATTGGTTCACTACTCTACTTGACACACTCAAGGCTTGATATTTCTTATGCCGTGAGTGTTGTATCAAGGTATATTCAGCAGCCCCATGAGCTTCATTGGCAGGAATCCAAGCAGATCTTGCAATATGTGCAAGGTACGAGACATTTTGGCATACATTATGCTACAGATTCTGAGCTAGATTTCATTAGTTTTACTAATTCTAATTGGGTGGGTGATAGCATTGATCAGAAGTCCACTTCCGGTTATGTTTTCATGATTGGACATGGCCTTATTTGTTGGTCAAGCAAAAAGCAGGCAACCATTGCACTTTCTTCAGCAAAGGCAGAGTATCGAGGGGCAGTCAATTCCTGTATTCAGGCAGTTTGGTTGCAGTGTATTCTTTTCGAGTTTGATTTTGGTAGCACTTCTTTGACTGTCATATTTTGTGACAATCAAAGTGCTATTAAGATATCCACAGATCCAGTTTAGCGGCAGAGGACCAAGCACATTGAGATTCATATGCACTACATCCGAGAGTTGGTGCATGATCGTACCATCATTCTACAATATTGCCCTGCTGATGAGCAAATTGCAGACATCTTCACCAAGACTTCACTGAGAAGAAGTTCTCTTACCTCCATTCACTGTTGGGGGTGAGTTCCATCATGGTGGAGACAGATTAGATCCATTTTATCTTTAGATTGAGGGGGGGCTTTCTTCCCACTGCGTTTTCCCTCTTTCCTCACTTAGCTTATTTTCAGCATTTTTGGATTATTGTATTGGGGTGACCTTTGGTCTCAGTAATCATGAGAAGAACTTGCAATAATTAATTAATGAAAACACATGAGATAGTAGAAATAACAGAACTCAGAATCACTTTTATATTGATCGCAGGCCACTTCGAGGGGGCAAACTCCTTTGAGCAAGCTCAATACAATTAACTTCACGGTACCTTCATTGGTCTCAACACAAACTTATATACTAAGTTTAGGCACCAATACCATGGGTCAATACCATGTGTCAATACAAACCATGGGCCAATACAAAATATGGATCAACAATTACTACGGGATGACTTACAAAGCCTATGCATCCAACAACAATAATACAAACTATGGATCAACAAATACTACGGGATGAATTACAAAGCATATGCATCCAACAACAATATACTAACAAAGTAAATAGAAGGGTTGACATGGGTTCCTAACATCCCCTCTCCCTTAGAAAAAGCTTTGTCCTCAAAGCTTTAGATGTGGAAATTGATGCAGAATCTGAAGGAGTGGTTCCCCTGTAACATCCTTGGGTTGCATTCCGTCCCAATGACGCCTTTTGAGTTTCAGGGAGGATTGCTTGGAAGGATGTAGACGAAGAAGGACCATATCAACTGCGTGAAAGGTGCACTCAGAACAGTGCTGATCGGCTTGTTGTTTCAGTCGAATTCTTGCCATGTGAATATTGTTCTGCAGAATGAGAAGAATTTGATCGCGGTTTCGAAGAACCGAGTCAATTTCCTGAACTGGGGGGATTTTGAGCATGTATGGAAGAAGAACTGGTGGTGCCTATCCATAAAATGCTTCATATGGTGTCCTTTTATATGTGTTATTGTACCACTGGAGCGCTTCTAGGAAATCCATAGAAATAGCTGTCCACATCTGTATGGGGATAGGCAAGGGTTCAAGTAGTCCCGAAAGGAGTGTCGTTTCACCCTTGTTGACCTGGAAAGTATCACACTCAACCACCATCTGGAGAATTTTCATTTTCAGTCCCTGCCAAATGAGGTTACATTGTTCCTAGTCATAGGTTTTGAGGAACCCAGAGTGCCCTGCCAATGAAGAAGCATGGTGTTCATAGAAGAGATAGCCCTGTTGAACAGATTGCAACCAATTTGGAAAACGTAGAGAAATAGCTGTAAGAGAAACTGGGTCATCAAATTGGCGAGAAGGAGCATCTGCCACCATATTATCCTTACCCTTCTTGTAAGTGATCGCATAGTCATAACCCATGAGTTGGATAACCCATTTTCGGTGTGCTGATAAGGAGACCCGTTGTGCCAGAAAATGTTCCAGGCTCTAGAGATCAGTCTTGATGCAAAAATAATTTCCTAATAGGGATGGCTGCCACTTCTGTACTGCATGCAAAATAGCCATCATTTCCTACTGAGATGTAGATGCGGCTAAATGCTTACCGGAAAGGTCTCTTGAAGGCGGCAATCCCACTGGTGCAACAAAGACACCTGCATATCTATCCTAGGAAGTAGTGGAGACCGTTGGTGGGTGCATATGAATGGAATGGAGCTAAGCGATGACACCATGTGAATTCGTCTTAAGGATCTTTTCCAGGCGATGTGAACTGATGATGCAGAGAGACCCTGGTTGTAAGCTCGTAAATTTGTGTTGTGTCCCATTAACTGAAAAATGCATCCAAAGTTCAGCAAAATCCCATAAGATGGGGCCAAGTGTGCGTAACCATTGAACGCCCAAAACCACATCACATCCACCTAAGGACAAGGAAAACATTTCAGAGCGCAGGTTATAAGTTTCCAGAGAGATACGTACATTGTGACACTTTCCCTTGCAAGGTAAGATGCCCCCATTGGCAACCATGACTTCAAAGTTGGAGCAAGGATGGATAAAACAATCATCCTATTTGGCGATCTGAGGGTCAATGAAGTTATGAGTGCTACCAGAATCAATGAGTATTGTAAGACGAAGCTTCTTGAAATAACCCCTGACCCGCATTATTTGGGGGGTGGTGACGCGAGATAAAGCATTGAGAGATATCTCTAGTTGGTCGTCCTAAGATGGGGGGTCAATAGGAGGCTCGTGAATGTCGACCTGATCATCCATTGTATCTGGAGCGTCTTCACTAATTTTAGAGGCAGACAGAGAATCCATATCCAAGAGATAGAGCTTTTGCTGAACACATTTATGTCCCCAAGTGAATTTCTCATCACAATTATAACAAAGCCCTTTTTCTCTGCGTGCCTACATCTCTGTTTCGGACAAATGCTTGATAGGAGTTGGTTGAGGAGCTGGCAAAATAGGAGGTCGTTGAGAACCCATATTTTGGAAGGGAACAAAAGTGGGTTTGGAGCGCTGTTGGGCTGCAATCTTGTCTTCTGCCAACTTAGCCAACCCCAGAGCTTCCATCATTGTGTTGGGACATAACATTTTAACCTCTGAGCGGATTTCATCCTTAATACCACTGATAAACAACTCCTGTAGAAGTCATCGGAAAAGCCTTCTGTGTGATTGGCTAGTTTCTCAAATTCTGTTTGATACTCTCTCACAGTGCCAATTTGGCAAAGTTTAGTGAGGGCCCTGGTGAAGTCATCAAAAGCACTAGGACCAAATCGTTGCAAAAGGAGCTGGCAAAAATTTGGCCATTTTGGCTCTTCACGAGCCTTGATGTACCAACAGTAGAGCTTCCTGTTCCAAATGAAAGGATGCAAGTGGAACTTTGGTGACATCAAAAGTATTATGCAGACTGAAATACTATTCTGCACGATAGATCCATCCAGTCGGATCAGTACCATTGAAGCAAGGAAAATCAAGCTTCGGACCACGAAAATTGCTGGAAGAAGAGAACCCATTGTCTGATGAAGATGCGGACTGTCATTTGTTGTTTATGGCTGAATGCTCAAGATGGAGGCCAAGAAATGTTTCATCCAAATCCTGGAGTGTGGTTTGGATGGCTACAAGTGCTTCCTCCTGGTTTGTGCTCCTACGCGGGTGACAACCATAAATAGTTTTTTTTTTTTTTGGGAAAGTGTAGAAAAACAAAAACAAAAGCTTATTTAGTAAAGGAAAATTTGGATTTGGGAAAAACTCTGATGGGTAATTGGGGTTGGACTAGGTTTTGGACACTGTTGAAAGGACAGGAAAGCAGAAAATGGAGATTTTAGAAGCGGGGTGAAAGAATGAGAAAATTTGGCAGAGAGAGACAAAGAAGCAGAATTAGGAAAGGAACTCTGTGGTAAAATTTGAAGGCAATCAGGTGAAAATCGAAGAAGTTATGGAAAACCCTAAAAATAGACAAATCTGAGATTTCGGGTGTTGGGAAGTGGAATTTGGGATAGGGTCCTCAGAAATGAAATTTGCAGAATGGGATTGTAGGGGTGTCAGAGAAGTTTCAATGGAAACGGAGTTAAAACAAGGGATATATGGAGGAAAACTAGGTTGTTGTTGTTTTTTTTTCTTTTTTCTTTCTTTCGAGAAATGGATCTACAACGACGCGAAAGGAATCGGCAACAGATGGATCTGAAACGACACCGAATGGATCGAAAATGATTGGATCTGAAAC
Source organism: Larix kaempferi (assembly GCA_027924585.1). Lineage (NCBI taxonomy): Eukaryota > Viridiplantae > Streptophyta > Pinopsida > Pinales > Pinaceae > Larix > Larix kaempferi. The sequence goes on from BSBM01000545.1 coordinate 2,112,324, forward strand.
GGTGGCTGGATCTGGAATGACTTTCAGAATAGATTCGAAACAGCTGGATTTGGAACGGATTTCAGAATGGATCTAAAACAGCTTGGCTTTAAGAATGGATCTGAAATGGCTCGGAATGGATCTGAAATGGCGTGAAAGTGATCGACAACAATTCAGCTGAAAATAGATATGGACCCTAAGTATGTTCGACTTCCTAACAGTTTAGGGATTTCACTTGGCCACCAATGCTATCTGACGGCTTGTGTATTGGGACAGTACCCCTCACTCCGCAGCTCAGGTAAAACTGATAACAACTTTGCCACAAACGACAGCTCTTGGTTTACCTCACAGATGGAAACTAGTCAATCAGGTAGGGGTCGTTTCCCTTTACACTGGCAGGTCCTCTCAATGGGCCAGCTACTTTGGGGTTCTTGTGGTACTCCTCACAATGATTTTTAGGGCTTATGCCCAAGTACTTCCCATAGTTAAGTGGATAGGGATTATTCCCAGATCTGAACTTGCAACAAATGCGAAAAAAAAATTGGCAGAACTTCCACCCAAGGAGCCCAAGAAAGTGCTCTAATACCAGATGAGAAGAACCTGTAATAATTAATTAATGAAAACACATGAGATAGCAGAAATAATAGAACTCAGAATCATTTTATATTGATCGCAGGCCACTTCGAGGGGGCAATCTCCTTTGAGCAAGCTCAATACAATTAACTTCACGAAACCTTCATTGGTTTCAACATAAACTTATATACTAAGTCTAGGTGCCAGTACCATGGGTCAATACCATGTGTCAATACAAACCATGGGCCAATACCATGTGTCAATACAAACCATGGGCCAATACAAAATATGGATCAACAATTACTACGGGACGATTTACAAAGCATATGTGTCCAGCAACAATAATACAAACTATGGATCAACAAATACTACGGTATGACTTATAAAGCATATGCGTCCAACAACAATATACTAACAAAGTAAATAGAAGGGTTGACATGGGTTCCTAACAAACCAGGGCCCTACATTTTATTTTTTACATCATAGTATAGATTGAGGGGGGTTGTTAGGATATATCATCATTCAATATGTACTTTGCATACAATTTGCATGCATGCATGCATTGCATGCATCTGCATGCTGCCCAATCACCAGTTTGATGCCTCCAGCACCTAGTCCCTAGTCTTCCAGCACCCGGGAGCTTCCTTCCACTCAGTTTTATCCCTCCTATTTCTTAGTGTGCCCAACATGCACCTACCACTTGAGAGGGGTGCCTTTTCTCACCTACCAGTCCAGTTCACTTCAGTTAGCTAGTTGTCTTTCCTTGATTTGAGGCTAGATTGACTCTTAACTGCTATTACCACTCCGATGAGACTTGAATACCTATTCTGAGTTTAGTTAACTCCTCATGTGCCCTCCACTAAGCCTCCTTCCCTACATGAGTGCCATTACCATCACTTACACTTATTACACTCAGTTAGACTCAGTTTGACACCTGGCTGACAGTTACTTGTGCATTGATGACCATCACTGATTGATGATGATGACTCCTAGTTGGAGCCAAGCTATGCCATGCAGGATATTCAAATGACCTCCTTGTCTAATTCGAATTTCTCACTCATTGTGATAGTATTGTATTGTAATTCTACTATTCTGGATTATAGAGCACTGATGCATCTCTCTTGCACAGTTTTTACTCCAATTTGTTTTACATCATTGTGATTAATTTGCTTGTTCAATAGATCTGCTGTGACTAATTTTACAATTTGGAAGAGATTGTCCTTCTCCTTAGGGAGCGAATCAATGAATGCATACAAGCTTTGCATCTTCCAATTAGGAACTACAAGTCTTGTGGTATGAAAAGTAGACACAAATACTGAGTATTCTGAGCTCAGTTTTGACAGAATGGTAAGGATTAATTGCTCATCCTTCTTCTCTATGCCACATTGCTTGAGTTGAAGCACTAGGTTCTTGAATTTTGAGATGAAATCCTCCATTGAATCAAAATTACTTTGACTAAGAGAGATCAACTCAATCACCAACAAATGACCTCTAAGCTCATCCTGTTTTCCAAAGAGAGATTCTAGCTTTGTCCACACTTGATTTGGAGTGGATATAGAATCAATATGGAGTAGAATATCTATAGATACAGAGAGACAAAGTAACCCATAAGATTCATCAATCCTATTGAACCATTTGGATTTTAATGCAACAACTCCTGGCTCAGTTTCAAGCCCCATAGTGACTCTATACAATCCTCTGCTTCGAAGCTGGATGATGATATGCGCCTTCTAGACAAAGAAATTGAAGGGAGTGAGAGTCACAGCTTTGGCTTGATTTTGATCCATATTGATGCTATCCTGGTGATGGAAATACCTGCAAAAAACACTCTTGGAATATTTTTTGAATTAAGCTAGCTCCGATACCATGTGATTTTCAATTGCTAGGAACTAGATTCATAAGACAATTTCACATTGAATATTTCTGACAATGAGAGAAGAAGAATAGAGGAGATAAATTATAGAAATCACTCTGTATTTTATTCATCAATGTGATAACAAGATATAATACACCTTCCATGGAGAAAATCGAATGTCTTGGAGGCAATTTGGAAAGAGCAAAAAGAAAAGGCTTAGAAAAGACAAAAAAAACCCCAGGTGACAAAAGCAGTTTCCAAAATTGTACTAGAGGCTCACAAATTGGCTAAGTATGGTATGGAAGCTCATGAGTGAGGTAAATAGAATGTATTTATGGATTTAGGAGAGTATAAATGATGTGGAGGTCGAATTGGTCAAGTGGCAAAAGATTCTGAGTCAACTAGATTTACCTTTTCCACTAGAAAGCAGAAAAAACAGGGCAAAGCTAACTAAATGAGGAAAGCACCTTCTGAACCAGAAATGGAAAGAAATCAGAAAGAATCCAATGAAATCTTATCCAGAATCTTCTCTAAGGATTCCTAGTGATGTAGGATGGAAAGTGGTCCACTAAAAGACAAAACTGACCTATTTTACCCAGTCAAAACTCAGGAAATTAATCATAAACGATTAATTAAGTTATCCTAAGTCTAGAATGGTATAGGTGTTTTTTTAAATATTTCAACACAAAGGAATATAGTAGGTTCAAACAAGAAAGAAATATCTGTTAGGAGTTATCAACTAGCTTGCTTGGATTTATGGTTATCTCATCAAGGGATTTAATAGAATTGATAAAAATGCTATATAGATCAATCCATGCAAGCACATCCAAGTAGAGATATCTACATCCATGCCTGTTTCTACACTATAAAATGTACTAACCATTCCAAAATACATGTTCTAAATACTGATATAGATGCAATCCTTCCAAATAAATCAAGATTCAATGTGGTGGACATAGGCTTATGACTAAAAGGCTCTTATATGTTATCTGTAGTAACTATTGAAACAAAATCTTAAGGTTAGATAAGATACGATAATTTTATTAATGTCCAATGAATGGCCACAAAAGTTGGGAAACAAGACTAAAAGAGTACCATAAGTGTTATACAAAGTGGGAGTGTTGAAGAAGCTCTTAGATCACAGTTAATAGAACAAATTGAAGATACAAGATCTAAGAGAAAAGCCATAGAGAGCCGAGTATCTATTCTGAGAGGAACATGAAATAAAAAGAGAATACCTACAAATTCCATCTCTCAAAACAAAGCATGTCAAGTCAGTTGGAACTAGAGACCAAGAACAAAGCAAAAGGGATAAACATATCACCCTTAAAATGAAAGTAATCTACAACACCTGTTGTTTCCACCGTACAAAGTAAACATGAATGCACATGTCTGGGCATAAAGCATTTTTATTTTGGCCTCATCTTAAAATATTCATTTACATGGTGGTTGTTATTCTTTTCACAATTTGAAGAATAGAATGTATGTGTTGGCACTAGGTTCAAATTCCCTATGCATTTGTTCATGTGGTATTTACACCCCAAACGTGTCTAATAATTGAGGAAATAACATTTCCCAATTTAACCATAGGCCATGATAATAGGATTAATGTAATTAATGACTTCTAACTATTTCAAGCAAGGGATAACTATAAATATTGTGAAAACACAATCATCATTCATTTTCCCTTTGTTTGATGAATTTACAGGTTTATGGTGTACCCTTTCATGGCCTATAACTCAAATCCATAAGGACAAGTCCTACCATGATTTGGTTTAACACGCCCTGATTTGGTATATTATATGATATGTTTCTGATCAATATTCAATGCACTACAACCGTTATAAAATCATGTCCTCAAACCCTCACATAATTGAAGAATGACAATGTAATCAAGCCATCTAACCTTTTTCAATGACGTGGCTGATTTTTTGGATGTGGATGGATCTATATATTTGGCTCCAATTGTTAATGAGGGTGAGTTATATCACAACACTAGTGCATTTGACAACATCTCCACTAGGTACATCTGAGGCACATGAACCATCTGAGCATGCTTCAAGGGGACTAATGATCTAGATGAAACCACCGATATCATCTCAGGAACAATGTTTGTGATATGATCACAGATCACAATTTATCAACATATGACCCTTCCTAATAAAGGGGCGGCAAATTAAATTTAATGATTCTTGGTGTAGGGTTTTTATCTGTTTTGGCTTTGTGCATTTTTAAAGCAACCATCTACAAGTCATATCAAGGCTTGAAAGGTTTAGAATGGATTGGTAATTTGGATCATTGACCTTTCAATGAGAGAGGGAGATAAGATCAAGGTTTAAGGAGTGAGGAGATATGGTCAAGCTAAAAGTGTAAGGAGGGATTTTGTTTGTTTTGGAAATGTGATTTTTTAAAGCGAATGGCTACAAGTCATCTTGAGATTTGAAAGGTTTAGAAGGGATTGGTATTTTTGGATCATTGAACTTTCTAGGGGGGGGAGAGAGAGAGAGAGAGAGAGAGAGAGAGAGAGAGAGAGAGAGAGAGAGAGAGAGAGAGAGAGAGAGAGAGAGATAGGAGCAGGGTTGAAGGAGGAGTGAGGAGAGATGTTCAAACCAAAAGGGTAAGGAGGTATGTTTATTATCTTATAGAACATGAATGGTTTGATGAGTTACAAACGTGATACTTAGTATCTAATTTACAAGTGGGGAAATTATTGGTTAATTGTTCTTCATAGGTTTGTTGTGTTTAGGCTAGAGGGGATAATATAGGTTTGGGTAACAAAGAAGTGGCATTAATAGTCAGTGAGACATCTAGGTCCTTCTAGGTGAGTTCTAGGTACCCAAACTAGATTCGGGCCCAAGTGTTAGAGGCGTGGCTCCTTGTATATGTGTATATCCCTCATTGTTAGCATGTGGAAATAAAAAGTGCTTACTTATATAAAAGAAGGATTCCATGTTTGAGTTGTGCTGTAGATTTTCCCAAAATATCATCTAGTCATTTTGGGGGATTTGACTATGTCATGCTCCATGCACTAGAGAGTTCTTATAGGTTTGAAGGCTATGGTTTGAGAGTGGTTGGAAATAGTAGGAACTTCCAATATTCTTTGTGAAGGAGACTTCATGCGATTGATTGCATTTTGGTCAATCCGTGTGATAAAAATGGTGATCTTGCATTATGAGGAGCTTGTTGTTTCCAACCCATCCCCATCAAGATATATGTGAGACAAGGTTATTGTGTGTACCCCATATTTTTTTCAATGACATCATAAACTAAAACACCTTGAATATTTTGATGCCTTTATGCCTGGTTCAATAGAAAATCCCCAGTTTCGCTTTGTTGGAAACTTTGACTTTTTTGTAGATTTGGCATATGATATCAAGGACATGTCAAAGAGAGTGCATGGTAGGGCCAACGTATAGTGGTATGGACTGCATGATAGACAAGATCAAGGTTATTGTTGTATAGGGTATCTAATACACCATGTGTGTCAAAGAGCTTATCCTTGGGAGGGTAGTTGATGAGTGTATGAGTGTTAGGTACTTGGGCAGAGAAGTTGCCTCTCAATTTCCTAGCATGAGTCATTTTCTTGTGTCTAGAAGAGTCTCTACTTGTGCTTTGGTCTTGGACTTTAAGGTATTGATTCACTGAGTGCCCATTTTTGGAACTTAGTTGGCATAGCCCAACACAACTTGTTGAGAAGAGTTGTCTTGAAGGTGTGAAGTGGATTTCTAGAAATACAACTAGAAGATTAGTGTGATTTTTTGCATAGAAAGTTGAACATTACCCTGATTTAAATATTCAAGGAGATAGGGTCTAAGACTTCTTCAAATATAGGGGTCAAGAATTAGATTGTTTCCTTGGTGAATAGTAAGCCACCCCATAGGAGTGGGGACTCAAGCTTTCAATAAATATTGAAGCAAAATCCTTAGCATTATACAATGGGCCTACTAATTCTCAAGGACAAATGGATTTAGACGAGAGTCGTGGTAGGAGACTCAACTATCATCTCAAGTGTTGTTTAGTGTAAAATCCTTCCAATCCTTCCCACCCTTTCTCGATTAGTGCAACGTATAATTCTAGGCATAAATGCAATCTTGGGCATAAAAGAAGCACCTCTAGACACATTTGGACCTCAAATTATTGGATATGATGAGGGATCGATCATGCACAAGATGGAGGAGATAGGTGAGCTCAATTCTAACCATGGTGATTTAGTCAAGGTCACAAATGGATATAATACAATTATTGTTTAGGCCATTTCTGATGTAGGAGCATATGTGAACTTGATCTGATCATGTAGTGTAGGGGACTCCTCTTAGAGATCACCTAAGGAGATGGTATCAATTTTGAAAGATGAAACCTTAACTTTAACACAGTGAGCATTGGGGAGAGTTAAAGTTGAAAAAGTTGAAAATTATGTTTAAATTTGTCTTGTTAAATTTACTACCGTTGTTGTACTATTTTCTCCTTCAAACCCTAACCTAACCATAATTTTAACATTAGATACCAGTAGGCCTTCATGAGTTATCTATTTAACTTCTATCCTACTTACATAAGTACAATAAACATCTTGGATGTTTTCAAGCAGTAAGAATTGGTTCATTTTGGTTGACTACCCTTACAGACTGGTTTCAAATCATCTATGCCTGTTACATATTTGATTTTGGGGCAAAACACTTCTACTTTCATGGGTGTGGAACTGTACATGAGTTGTGAAATTCAGAGTAACATGAACATAATCTAGAATGAAATACATAACATGAACATAATATGGCATGAAATACATAACATGAACATAATATGGCATGAAATACATAACATGAACATAATCTGGAATGAAATACATAACATGAACATAATATGGCATGAAATACATAACATGAACATAATCTGGAATGAAATTGGGAACAACATACCTCCCCTCATCACAGCTCGTCCATCGTTATGTTTGTCTAGTACCTGCAGTGCGAAATCATTCAACATCCATAAATATATACAAAATCAATACAAGTCATATTTGTACCATTATTTACTAGTATAAGGTGCATATTTATGAGAATGTCAACATACCTTTATAATGCTTCCCATTTCCTTTTGAGCCTTCTTTTTGGACTAGCCCCTCATCATATTGGATTCAAACATGGATTTACTCGATGATAACAAAATAAAAAACTAATAGATAAATAACTAACTAATACTACTGAATAATCTCCTCTTGGTTTCGAGAATTATTTATTGGAGCCATCTAATATTGGAGCAAACCTCCCTCAATCTGGAGCAGCATCGAAATCACCATTGACTTTGATGTTGCTTTGTTTGATCGAGGGAGGTTTTCTCCAAGATTAAATGGCTCCAATAAATTATTTTGTACTGAACAGGGACAACCACGTGAAGGAGGAAGCTCGTATGGCCCCTCCCCCCCTTACATATCTCTCAATTCCCCAATACCTAATCTATATTCTACTAGAAAATATGCATTAAATAGATACAAAATTGATAAAATGTAATTGTAAAGCTAAGCAAGAACGTTGAGATAAAATAAGGTAAAAAGTCGTTTGATTTCCTTTTTCTTTTAACATAATTAAGTACTAACCATATATATTTCATATTTTATCTTAATCAGTACAAAAAAGTATGCAATAACTCAATCAAAGGGAATGCAACAAAAAGTATGCATGAATTCATTCAAAGGAAAATGTAAAAAAAACTAGTTTTTGCAAATGAGGTATATCATCCAAAATATGTTCAAGTGCATTACATTTGTCTATCTAATTATAATAATATCATACTTCATAAAACATTATTTGTCTTCTTCCTATACTTCTTAAGTAATTCTTCATCTTCAATGTCGTCTTGATTTTCTGAGTGCTCTTCAGAAGTTGTTTATGCTTGCGGCCTCTGACGCAATGTACGCCTGGTATGATACTCGCGGCGTGGAAGCCATTGTGACGGGGCATCGCCTAGAAAAAAAATGTTAAATTTATAAGGTCAATTATTAAATAGCAATGAATTAGTTTAGTAATGTTAAAAAAAACCCTATGATGTAATTATTTACCTGGTGCGCTAGTCGACATCATTGCAATCACTGCCGTATGCTCCTCTCCAGCTGTGGGAACCTCGATTACAACATTCTCTTCCATTGAAACCAATTTTTTTTTAAGTACACAATGCTAGATGTAAAATTAAAAAAGAAAAGTACACAATCAATAACTAAGAAATTATCAAGTATATGATTAAGTTCCAGCCATATTACCGTCATGGAGCTTAGTCAATGTATCACCATTGTGAGGTTGCACGGGAGAAGCATCTTGTGGCGGAACTCCACTATCAGCGCACTGCTCTGCACTACTTATGGGCTTGTTCATAGTGTTGCTCCCATGTTTAAAACCAATATGTAACACTTTAAATTTTATATGGACAATGTCAAACATGAATGTTTTTTTTATAAGTGATGAAAGGTTAATGTGGATTTATTTTTATTTACCTTATCTTGCACACTGGATCTTGGGATCTTCCCCAAGATTTTTTTGTCGTTCAACAACAACTTTATAGCTGGAGCTATAACCAAGCTTGAGGTATTCCTCTGTGGTTTCATTTCCGAAGTCGTTGCCCTACATTGCATAAGAGTATGCATTTTTTTATGTTATTGGATGCAATTACTCAAAAGTTGCAAGACAATACAAATGATATTGTTAAGGTATTTGGGTAATTACAATTCGTGATTGTAACTTCAAGTAGCCGCCCTGGCCTAGCTTGTGTTGGCCATGTTTGGAAATCCTCACTTTTGTTTCCTTCGAAGTGTCAGACAACCTATCATCAAAAGTTTCGAGTATGTTATGCACCACACATTTTTTTAGATCTAAATAAAATTGAAGGTAATGAATTCATGATGTATTTTACCTTGTGGGACGAGGTGGTGTCTTTCCTTCTTTTCTTAATTTCTTCTCTTTTGCATCCTCAATAAGTTCCTTCCACTCCCTCTCTGGAATCCTGAGATGTCGCTTGTACCTAGGTTTCTTCTCCAAGTGAACTCTATAAGTGTCGCATTTATATTTTAAATGTTGGCCAACTGCAGAGCTGACTGTGTCTCTATTCAATTTCTCCACCATAAAGAGACCTTCTAGATAATACAAAAGTTATTTTTTGAGTTTGGAATTCTGTGAATTCCACATCGTGCGTATGGTGGGACCAAAATAAACAACTCCTTGGTCTCCAAGTGCCTATAAAAATCATTGTTTCCTACACAAAAGAAATATATCATCATTAATTTAAAAATAATAATCTAGATGATTTATGTTTGAGATGGACAGTATGAAACATGCAAAATATTAAAAATTACCTGGCAGTTTTACTTTCTTTAATGGAATTCCTTCATCATTAACCATAAATGTCCCTGAAAGGGTCCCCGTGGAGGTAACACGTCTCGCTCCAGGAAATTAAACCATATAATCGGCCAAATCTTCAGCCTCATCTCTGTTAGAACTCCAGGTCTTGGCTCTGTGGCTCTTTGGGTGTTCATTTCATGGCTACCCACTACGGGTGTGGAAGGTGGAGAACTGAATATCCTGGAAGGTATATGAGTTCCTGTGTCCGGAATATGTGGCATTTGTGTATCCCCATTACTATCGACACCATGCATGTCGGGCTCCACAAGTTGCAAAAATATCTGTATAAGAAAGGAAAATGTTTCTTCGTTTAGATAACATAAAGATAAAAAAAAACTATCACAATTGTTATTCAAAATAAAAAGATCACTTTAAATTATGGTTATTACCTTATATGTGTTAAGTTGTGTCATAAGTTAAAAGATCATTTCCTCAATTTTAGGAGTTTGATCCACAATGTCTAATAATCAATCAAGTTCCATGTTGGATTTATTGATCTTTTTATATATTAGTACCTTTGGGTCAGGGGATGAGTACAAATCCGCTTTGCCAAGCGAATCATGGGCATCATGACCCACATACTACATATTTCAACAAAAGAAGTGTTATTCTAGTTTTCTAAAAACTTAAAATAACTGATTAGCATAGAATTAAGATTATATAACCAAATAATATAATTCATGGTAAATGTAAGTCGAAATCGTCACTGGTTTACATTTTCTACGTCTTTCCCTTGTTAGTTTTTCAACATTTGATTAAATAGATCTAGGATCTTAACTGAAAGAACAACATGTACAACATATCAAGCATAAGAGACAAGAGACAAGAGACAAGAGACACAAAACATTTCACCGGGGAAAACCAAGAAGGTGAAAAACCCCGCAACTTCCTCAGAGATAGAGTAAGCATCAATACAAGGATCACAATGATAAAACCCAAGAGATAGATATCTTCAGCAGCATGCTCCTCCTCCACTTGTGCGCACTTTTCCTCTCTCTCACTAATGCGAAGTGAGTGAATGAGAGAATGTGTAAAATGAGAGATACACACTCTCTATTTATACACTACTTCACTTGTATTTTAACTTTAACTAGGTTGGCCCCAACTTAACCACTTAACATAATGTTGACTGGGCCAACCCCCACTAGGGTGGTCTAATAACCCTTTAACCCACATGACTCATACAGGGCCAACCCCATCAAGGTGGTCTAATAACCCATCAATTATAAGTTATGACACTTACAATATAACTTGCGACACTTGCAAGTACAACTGACAACACTTCCAATTGGAGGAATAATACATCTCCATTGGGGATACAATAAAGTACAAATGTAATACATACAATATACAAGTGAATATCTTCCGAAGTTACAAATACATCAACACTCCCTCTTAACTAGGAAGGTATTCTGTTGACACAGGTCATCAACACATAGCGCCACAAGTATTCAATTCTGGAGCTAGATCATCGTCACTGGATCACGGAGCATCATCATCATCACTACTGTTGTACCCGACATCTCGATCACTAGGCTATCTTTGAATTCTTCTGGTCATAGGAATTTCTACAGATCCAGCCCTTTTTCATGCTGGGTGTAGGCCTAGCCTCTTGTAGTTCTTCATCATCTGTGCGAATGATCTGATAGACGTGGAATTTCAGGACTAATTACGCGTGGATGCAATACCTGACCAGAGTATCCCAGGAACATTTATGTTCCTAAGCACGATCGACAAGATCTCTCTCAGGACTGATTACATGCATCTCTTCACAATTCCTTTAAAGAGCATCCCAGGAACATTTATGTGCTGTAGTACAACCGACAAGATCTCTGAAGAGCATCCCATGACTTATTATGAGCACACAGCTCAACCTATCGGATCTCTAGGACTGATTACATGTGAATAGGAAATACCTTTAAAGAGCATCCCAGGAACATTTATGTGCCGCAGCATGATCGACAAGATCTCTAAGAGCATCCGAGGACCTATTACGAGCACATAGCTCAACCTATCGGATCTCTAGGACTGATTACATGCCTCCCTAGTAAAACCTCGAAAGAGCATCCTAGAACTGATTACGAGCACATAGCTCAACCTATCGTATTTCCCAGGATCTTTTACATGCTACTGTACAACTTGCCACATATCATCTTTGACCTCCAAGTATCATCCTGATACTCATGATCCAACTGATCATCATCACACGGTGCATCAACCTGATGCACACCAACATCACATGATCATCCTGATCATCATCATAGCATCGTCCTGATGCATATCATCCAGAGTATCATCCTAATACTCATCACACATGATCAACCTTATCATCATCATAGCATCGTCCTGATGCATATCATCCAGAGCATCATCCTGAGACTCATCACACATGATCATCCTGATCATCATCATAGCATCGTCCTGATGCATATCATCCAGAGCATCATCCTGATACTCATCACACATGATCATCCTGATCATCGTCATAAAATTATCATGATGTATGTCATCTGAATCATCGTCCTAATGCTCATCACACAGCGCTTACGTCCACAACCATGGGAGGATCCTCCTACCACCATGCTTGGAATGGCTCCTGCAAATGTGTCCCATCACTTCTTCCTCGAAGTATCTTCTATTTGAAGAACACCAAGCCTCTCTTTGAAGTACTCAAACTTCACTCTGGCTAGTGGTTTTGTCAACACATCTGCAACCTGCTCATTCGTCGCAACATAGAGGAGCTTCATTGCTCCTCTCTGCACCATATCCCTGATATAGTGATATTTGATCTTAATGTGCTTCGATCTGTCATGGAACACCGGGTTCTCTGACAAATTCACACAACTCTGGTTGTCACAATAGATATAGGTAGCATCCAACGGGAGATCAAATAACTCACACAGTAGCTTCCTAAGCCATACTACCTCAGAATTGGTCGAACAAGCTATGACATAATCCGCTTCGGATGTACTTAGTGCCACGTAGGACTGCTTCCTGCTAAACCTGGTGATCACACCTGATCCCCTACTGAAGCAGCACCTCGAAGTGCTCTTCCTATCTGCAGCACTGCCTACCCAATTTGAATCAACATAACCCTCCAGGTTAATCTTTTGATTCGCATCATACTTGAGCCCATAATCAACCGTACCCTACAGGTACCTCAGAATATGCTTTACAACAATCAGGTGAACATGTCTAGAATTCATCAGGAACTGGCTCAATGTGTTCACCGCAAAGAAAATATCTAGTCTCTTGTTTGTTAGGTACATCAAGGACCCAATCATCTGACGATACATCGTGGCATCAACTGACTCAGATGAAGCATCACACAATAGCTTCAGGTTTGATGCCATAGGTGTGGCCATGGCCTTGCAGTCCATCATCCCGAACCGCTTCAGGATCTCTACTACATACTTCCCTTGTCCAAGGAAGATTCCATCTGCACTTTGCCACACCTCCATGCCTAGAAAGTAATGCATCATACCCAAGTCCTGGGTGCTTGTTTCAAACCGTACAAGGCTTTCTTCAATCTGCACACATGTGACACCCTATCATGTGTTTCAAAATGGAGTGGCTGCTCCACACACACTTCCTCTTCAACTACACCATTCAAGAAAGCTATCTTGACATCCATCTGGTGTATCTTCCACTTCATCACTGTAGCTGGAGCAAGTACTATTCTGATGGAAGTGTATCTAGCTACAGGTGCAAAAATCTCTTCATAATCTATTCCCTCTTTCTGGGAGAAGCCACGAGCTACAAACCTTGCCTTGTATTTCTCTATGCTACCATCTGCAGCATGCTTGATCTTATAGACCCACTTGGAAGTCACAACATACTTCCATTCAAGACTTGGGACCACATCCCAAACATCATTCTTCATGATCAACTGGTATTCCTTGATCATGGCATTCTTCCATTACTGCATCCCAGATCCTGGGAACTTTAGATTCTTCAATATCTTCAATAGATAGTTTTCTTTGAACTTTGTTGCTGGAACAAATGTTATTTTCCTTCTTTTGTAGGTGATTGTACACGATCTTTCCTACAAGTCAAATTCAATTGCATGATTAGAAACTTCTCATAGTTTTTCAAAAACACATTCTTATGCATAAAGAAATATGTCATACAGTCATGCAATTATCTTAGCCAATGCTTCAATACAACATTTATCATATCCCGTATTCACAGGGTAACTTTCTAGATTCCTTCCATCTCTACCAGAACATTTGTTAAGAGTGTGCACAACTCCCAACATGTTAGCAAAGAGGTTTCATTCTAGATAAGTAGAAATGGAATGTTGTACAGTACCATAGGCCACTTACCCATTACTTGCATATTAGTAGTATCTTGCAACGTTTCTAAAATGCAAAATGTACATCCTAAATCTAGGAACATAAGTATGTACATGAATGAAGAACATCATTTAAGTAATAAGAAATGATAATTCAAATACTTATCTTTTTTTAGTTGTAAGGTGGACTCCCTCTCAATCTTTGCTTCCTTGCAGGAGCTATTGGAGTGTGCTCCCTCTTGATCTTTTCTTCCTAGATTATCCGACCTTGAGCTTATATCCCTCCTAGAACACTGTGCATGCTTAAGTGTGCACTAGTTGTTAGAAAAACAGGATCGCAGAGTAATAACAATAAACATAAATGAAAATATAATCACACACACATTACAAGAGAGACACAGATATATCGTGGTTCACCACAACTTGGACTATGTCCACACTGAAGTTTCCAGTCCTTATTATTATTTCGTCCAGCAAAGTGAAGGGATACAACCTGCAGCACAACTGCTGCACTTCCTCTTCACTGTCTCAGAGTCTCTCTTCTAAGATATTAGAGATCTTTACAATGCATAAAACCTAATACATATTTCCCTAGTTGTATTACAATGTCTTTCTTTTATAGGGGAAATACAATGGGAAAATACCACGGGGCACACCCCCCGGCTGGGGTGAGTGTATAGTCCACCTACATATCATATAAAACTGGGGTACAAACACGGCTGAAACAATATCATCTATGAGACTGGAAGATCTGGCTCCACATCCAACAATCTCTCACTTGGAGACTGATCACAACAACTCCACCGCTACTGTACTTGCTGGACCTTGGACTTAGAAACTTTCTCCTCTTCACCTTCATGCTAGAAGGCCAACTAAAACCGAGCAGGAACTCAGTTTCTCTCTGCTCACTACCTTTGTAAACATGTCTACAAGATTCTGGCTAGTATGTATCTTTTCCAGCTTCAATAGTTCATCTTCCAGAACAGAGCGTATGAAATGGTACTTGAGCTGTATATGTTTAGTCCTGGAATGGAATGCTGAGTTCTTTGCAAGATGAATGGCATCATGGCTATCACTATACAACCTGCTATCCTTATGCTTCTTACCCAATTCCTCCATAAACCTCTGCAACCAAATCATCTCTTTACTAGCCTCTGTAACAGCAACATACTCTGCTTCTGTTGTTGAAAGTGAAACAACCTTCTACAGTTTCAAAATCCAACTTATTATTGTTCCACCTACAGTAAACACATACCCTGTGGTGCTCCTCTTGCTATCCTTATCACCTGCCATATCTGCATCAACATATCCCTGTAGAATAGTGTACGAACCTCCAAAACATAATGTCTGAGTGGTGGTACCTCTCAAATACCTGAGAATCCACTGTACTGCCTTCCAATGTTCTTTACCTGGATTGTTCATATATCTGCTCACAACTCCCACTCTTGTGCAATATCTGGTCTTGTGCACACCATGGCATACATCAAGCTGCCAACTGCTGATTGATAGGGAATTTTGGACATGTAATCTGTCTCTTCTTGTGTATTGGGACACATTTCCTTACTTAGACTGAAATGGCTAGCCAAAGGTGTACTTAATGGTTTTGCATTCTACATTTTGCATTCTGAACCTCTCCAACACCTTTTGTATGTACTCACTCTGAGATAATGTCAATTTGCGATTTTTCCTGTCTCTCGTTATTCTCATACCAAGGATTTGATTTGCAGCACCCAAATCCTTCATCGCAAATGAATTAGCTAGCTTCCTTTTGAGTACATTTATATCCTGCATGTTAGACCTTGCAACAAGCATGTCATCCACATACAATAACAAGATAATATATCTTTCATTGTCTAGCTTCTTGAAATAAACACAGTGGTCAGAATGACATCTACTATAACCTTGTTCTGTCATAAACTTGTCAAATTTTAAATACCACCGCCTTGGAGCTTGCTTCAAGCCATACAAACTCTTTTTCAACTTGCATACCAAGTTCTCCTTACCTTTGACCTCATACCCTTGTGGTTGTTGCATATATATCTCTTCCTCCAAATCCCCATGGATAAAGGCTGTTTTTACATCTAACTGTTCAAGATGCAAATCTTCTACCGCCACTAGACTTAAGATAGTCCTAATTGAAGTCATCTTAACAACAGGAGAAAATATTTCATCAAAATCTATACCTTTCTTCTGTGCAAACCCCTTTACAACAAGTCTGGCCTTGTACTGCTTCTTGCCTTCTTGTTCTTCCTTCAACCTATATATCCATTTGTTTTGCAATGCTCTTTTACCAGTAGGAAACTGAATCAAATCCCAAGTCTGGTTTCCTACCAATGAGTCCATCTCCTCATTCATGCCTTGCTCCCATTTCTTTCTAGTTTCCACCTGCATTGCTTCTTCATAACATTCTGGTTCACCAGCAACAGTCATCAACAAATAATACATTGAAGGAGAGTATCGTTCAGGGATTCTACTTAACCCAGTAGATCTTCTTACAGTTGCAGGAGTTTCAGGCACTTGCTGCTATTTTTGATTTTCTAGCACCTTTGGAACTTCATTTTCTGTAATTTCATCAAGTATTGTGTACTCTGTGTTTTCCTTTTCCTGTTTCTTTCCCTGCAACTGATCTTTATACATGACCTTTTCATTGAATATGACATATCTACTTCTAATGATTTTGTGATTTTCATAATCCCATAAACGATAACCAAAATCATCAACCCCATATCCAATAAAGGTACATTTCTTGGATTTAGCTTCAAGCTTTGTTCTATTTTCTTTATCAATATGGACAAATGCTTCACAACCAAACGTTCTCAGAAATGAGTAGTTTACCTTTTTATCTGTCCATGCCTCCTCTGGAATACCACCATCCAAAGCACTTGAAGGTCCTCTGTTTATTAAATAAACAACAGTATTTACAGCATCCGCCCAAAACTGTAAGGGAAACCCTGCATATCGTCTCATACACCTTGCATGCTGTAAAATTAGTCACAACAGATCTAATGAACATGTAAATCAAT
Organism: Larix kaempferi; assembly: GCA_027924585.1. Lineage (NCBI taxonomy): Eukaryota > Viridiplantae > Streptophyta > Pinopsida > Pinales > Pinaceae > Larix > Larix kaempferi. The sequence goes on from BSBM01000545.1 coordinate 2,129,430, forward strand.
CACAATAGATGAAACTCAGAAAAATGGTGTAAAACTGTGCAAAACATGCATCAGTGCTCAATATCCCAATGAGTGTGAATAATTACAATATAATACAGTTACTATGACTGAGCAATTTGAATTAACCAAGGAGGTCATTTGAATTAACTGAATGGCATAGCTTGGCTGCAACTAGGAGTCCTCATCATCAATCAGTGGTGGTCATCAATGCACAAGTCACGGTCAAACAGGTGTCAAACAGAGTCTAACTGAGTCTAACTGATTGTAATAAGTGTAACTGATGGTAAGTGGCACTAATCTAGGGATGGAGGCTCAGTGGAGGGTGCATGAGGAGTTAACTGCACTCAGAACTGTCAGTCATGTCTCATCGGAGGTCAATCGGAGTGATAACATCAGTTATGGGTCAATCGGAGGTAAATCTAAGTGATGACTGAAGTGTAACTGGATTGGTAGGTGAGAAAGGCGCCCTTCTTCAGTGGAAGGTGAGAACTGGGCGCATGACAGGCTAGGAGGTCTTAAACTGAGTGGAAATTAGCTCCCGAGTGCTGGGAGACTAAGGAATATGTGCTGGAGGTACCATATTGATGACTGGGCAACATGCGGATGCATGCATGCATGCAAAGTACATAAGTGAATGATGAGATATCCTAACACCCCCCCTCAAGCTATACTATGATGTAAAAAATAAAATGTAGGGCCCTGGTTACTGAGACCAAAGGTCACCCCAATACAATAATAATCCAAATAAAGAACAATCCATGAACCGAGGAAATGGAGAAAACCTCATGGGAAAACCCCCCCCTCAAAATGGATTGTAACACACCAAAAGATTTAACTGCCCCAAACTCAAGTAGATATGTGTGGAGGTATCTTACTCTTGGGAGTAAATGGATCATGCTCCAAAAACATGTACTTGAATTCTCCATCAGTGGATGCAAGCGAATGTGGAGACTTTATGAACTTGCTCTTCATATCGAAAATGGTGAGAACAAATATGAAAATATGAGGATGATCCTGGAACCTGTGATTCGAACCAAGTGAGGTAGGAATAGCTCCAATCGGATCAAATAGATCTTGAAACTTGAACTTCTTATCAGTGAAAATTAAATCAACTCCAATATTTGACAAATGGTTTCTTGAGATCTCCTTTCAACCAACAGGGGTGAGATCAAAACCAAAATCAACAAAAATTGCATGAGAATTGAACTCAAGCGAATGGTAGTGCTCTTCATCTTCAGTAAAACTCTGAGAAACTATGCAAATGATAGAACAAAAGTTTATAGGAGGCATGCAATCAAGGAGGACTAACGCTTCACCTCCAAAATCATATTTTACCTCCAAAACATCAAGTAGATTATTATTCTGCATGTCGGCAAACTCATGTGAAAGAGAGGATTCAAGAACCTCTTCGGAATCTAGAGTATGAGATGGTTTATCTTGCTCAAAATTCGAAATAGAAGACTTTGAGAGAATGAGTGTTGAATCTACAGTTTATTCTTCATCTTGAACAATGAATGAGGCCAAGACATGATCGAAGAGAGCACATAAGGAGATCTCACTGGGCTTGTTCTCCAAAAGTCTAGCATGATCCTCTTCTTTCTGCTTTCCAAATTCTCTATTGAGTTGGGCCCATAGATCTCTTGGATTTTCAGCAGTAGTACTGAGGTAGCGCATACAAGGAGACATAGCAAGACATATTGTCCCAAAAGCTCTGTCACAATCATTAAGCCAATCACTCTCCTCTTCATTGGAAACAAAATCATTTGTAATACCAATACACATATCAAAGAGACATTGTCTCTTCAAGCATGCAATCATATTTGGTTTCCATTCATCATAGTTAAATGGAGTAAGAAGATTTTGTGAATAAGAGTATTCCATCTCTACAATAGCGAATGCAAATTGAGGAAGTAAGAAACCTACAAATAACAAGCAAACAAGAACCATTATGGAGCAATAGATGCAACTGCAGAAAACTGCTGCAAAGTGAGCAAAAATTGCTCAATCTTCATGTAGAAGACCTGTAGAAGAGAGATCTTGTCCCTGCCATGGCTCTGATACCATGTAAAATTAGTCACATCAGATCTAATGAACAAGTAAATCAATCACAATAGATGAAACTTAGAAAAATGGTGTAAAACTGTGCAAAGCATGCATTAGTGCTCAATATCCCAATGAGGGTGAATAATTACAATACAATACAGTTACTATGATTGAGCAATTCGAATTAACCAAGGAGGTCATTCGAATTAACTGAATGGCATAGCTTGGCTCCAACTAGGAGTCCTCATCATCAATAAGTGGTGGTCATCAATGCAAAAGTCACGGTCAAACAGGTGTCAAACTGAGTCTAACTGATTGTAATAAGTGTAACTGATGGTAAGTGGCACTAATCTAGGGATGGAGGCTCAGTGGAGGGTGCATGAGGAGTTAACTGCACTCAGAACTGTTAGTCATGTCTCATCGGAGGTCAATCAGAGTGATAACATCAGTTATGGGTCAATCGGAGGTAAATCTGAGTGATAACTAAAGTGTAACTGGACTGGTAGGTGAGAAAGGTGCCCTTCTTCAGTGGAAGGTGAGAACTGGGTGCATGACAAGCTAGGAGGGCTTAAACTAAGTGGAAAGTAGCTCCTGAGTGCTGGGAGACTAAGGAATAGGTGCTGGAGGTACCACACTGATGACTGGGCAGCATGCAATGCATGCATGCAAAATGCATGCAAAGTACATAAGTGAATGATGAGATATCCTAACACACGCTCCATGATCGTTCTGTTCATCCTTTCTGACACACGATTTTCTTGTGGTGTTCTTGGGACTGTCTTCTCTCTACGAATCCCATGGTATGAACAATAACTATCAAACTCCTTGCCGTAGTACTCACCTCCATTATCAGATCTGAGACACTTCAACCTTTTTCCTATCTCATTCTCAACCAAAGCTTTCCACTTCTTAAAAGTAGCAAACACATCAGATTTCTGTCTAATGCAATAAACCCAAGTTTTCCTAGTTGCATCATCAATAAATGCAACATAATAATGAGAGCCACCAAGAGATTGTACCTGAGCTGGTCCCCATACATCTGTATGCAGTAGCTCTAACTTTTCATTCTTCTTCTATTTCCCAACCTTGAGAAATATGACTCTCTTCTGTTTTCCATAAACACAGTTTTCATAGAATTCGAAACTTACCTGCTTCAAATCTGGTATCAACTTCCTTGAGTGGAGAATCTGCATCCCCTTCTCACTCATGTGGCCAAGCCTATGATGCCACAATGCTGTATCTGTTCCTGTGGAAGCTAAAGAGATAGAATGGTCAATACTATGAGGACATAAATACAACGTACCTATTTTGTCTCCTTTTGCTATCACCATTGATCCTTTAGTGATCTTCCACCACTTTTCTCCAAATGTAGATAGACAGCCGCCATCTCCCAACTGCCCTGTTGAGATCAAATTTCTTTTCATAGCAGGAATATGCCTAACATCTTTCAACAGCCAGTCAGTTCCATTCTTAACTTTTATCCATACCTTACCCATTCCAACAATTTTACATGGCTCATCATCACCCAATAAAACATATCCAAAATCGCCACGAACATACTCATGAAAGTATTTCCTATGGGGTGTAGCATGACATGAAGCTCCTGAATCTACTACCCAATAATCACTAGTATTATCTAATGCAAGAATCAAAGCATCTTGTAACACGTCACTTGCTACATTTGCTTCCTGGGTAGTTTCCTTCTGTGCATCTCCTTTCTTCTTTAGAGATTTGCAGTCTTTCTTCATATTTCCTTTCTTTCCACAGTTCCAACACTCTATTTTTCCCAGTCTGGACTTGGATCTGCCCATTTTAGACTTGCCATGATTACCTTGGATCTTTCCTCTCTCCTTTTGTCTTCCCCTGCTCTCCATGGTCAACGCATTACCTAATGTCTCATCTGTGCTTTTTCTTCGCATTTCCTCGCTAAGAATAACACCAATAACATCATCAAATTTCAAGGTGTTTGAACCAGAGACAAAGTTACTTACAACCATGACCAAGCTATTCCAGCTTTCGAGCAATGAACACAAGATTAGAAGAGCCCTAACCTCATCATCAAAGTTCACACTTACAGAACTTAGCTGATTTGTAATCGTATTAAACTCATTTAAATGACCAGTAACAGATCCACCTTCAGACATCTTCATATTAAATAAACGCTTCATTAGAAATACCTTGTTGGAGGCCGAGGGTTTTTCATATAGCTTACCTAGTGCGCCCATTAAACCCTCCATTGTCGTTTATTTTGAGATATTGAAAGCCATCGACGAAGCCAGGCTCAACCCTATTGTTCCCGAAGCCTTTCTGTGAAGAACCTCCCATTCTTCGTCCATCATAGCCGCCGGCTGCTTTGCTCTTCCTCCCAACGATAGGAATAGATCCTTCTCGTACATATAGTCCTCCATTTGCATCTTCCATAACTAGAAGTTTTGGCCATTAAACTTCTCGACCTTAAACTTTCCTTCTTCTGCCATTGGTCCCACTCGAACCAGAAACCCTAGTTTCTTGTGGGTTTATCTGCCAAATAGACCTTCGGCTCTAATACCAATTGTTAGAAAAATAGGATCGCAGAGTAATAACAATAAACAGAAATGCAAATATAATCACACACACATTACAAGAGAGACACAGATATATCATGGTTCACCCCGACTTGGGCTACGTCCACACTGAAGTTGTCAATCCTTATTATTATTCCGTACAACAAAGTGAAGGGATACAACCTGTAGCACAGCCGCTGCACTTCCTCTTCACTGTCTCACAGTCTCTCTTCTCATATCTCAGAGATATTTACAATGCATAAAACCTAATACATCTTTCCCTAGCCATATTACAATGTATTTCTTTTATAGGGGAAATACAATGGGAAAATACCACGGGATACCCAAAACCATGGGCCCACAAAACAACTGGCGAAAACAGCCCCCAAATTTTTTCTCGGGGGCTACACCCCCAAACCCCCTTTCTTGGGGGCGCTGCCCCCAAACCCTCACTGGGGGACCATTGGCCCCTTGACCCCCTAGCCAAGGGGGTCATCCCCCTTGGAACCCCGTGGGGGGATGATGCCCCCCGACTAGGGTGAGTGTACAGTCCACCTACATATCATATAAAACTAGGGTACAAACACGACTGAAACAATATCATCTACGAGACTGGGAGATCTGGCTCCACAACCAACACTAGTGTCATCATTGTGTCATCCTCGTAAGTAGAGATTCTATAATTTCTATTGATGAATCTTTGTCTTCATGTCACCATGGTCATATGTTCTTGATCTAGAACTTGATTTGTACCTTTCATGTTAGCAAATAACATCATCCTCATACAATACCACAGTGCATTAGTACAATCATATAACCCTAATCAATCAATGTCTTCTATCATTCACATGCATTCATACTTTTACTAGGGTGATAAGACAATTCTAAGATTAATCAAGATTGTACTAAACTCAATAATATGAAGACAAACATATCATAAACTTAATCATGAACAGATTTCAACACATACCTGTATCTCCTCAAGTCATACCTGTCGAGATTTCTTGTAGTCTTCTTATGTAAGGCCTTAGCCTCATCTCCCTTTGAAACTGGAACTTCTTCACTTATGTAGGTGTCCAATTCATTCTCTTCTAAGATTAACCAAATCCACTTCGATTTGCTGAAACTGGTGTTTGACAGATAATCCACTCGAGCAAACACAAGCCGGATCTCCCTAGCTCAATGTGAGTCTATAACAAATAGTACAAACTATAAACCACTTTTCTAGATCTAATTAAGGATCAGGTCACTAGATGTCTTACCTTAGACTTGAAGTCCTTTCTCCTGGATGTTGCTCCAAGCCTTGCGGTCGTCATATCTCAGTTGCAACACTCGTCAAGATACACAGAACAATGCAAACAAGTAAAGAGCATCTATACAATAATAGATCTAAGTAAACAGTTAAGCAGGTAAACTACACAATATCATCAATTCACAACAATATTGGTGGAAAACATTTATATTACTGTAAAATAGAGGGAAAGTACATAGAAGAATGATTACAACCTAGGCTTAACATAGCAATCCTTCTCCATCCAAGCCAAATGCCATGTCCTCCCAAGGAAGTATGAGTCTCTCAATGGATGAGTAGAGATCTCTCGATGGTGATTTCACCAACATGTAGACACTATAGACTTCCTCTCCTTGGAGAGGGGTAGAGATTCACTTATATAGGACTAAGTGGATAGGGTATGGATAGGATAGGTTGAGATATGGTAGGAGAGAGATAAGGGATCCTCCCAAGAGGTTAGGAACTGAGTTCCATCTCTCCCAAGAGGTCAGGGATAAGGATCCAAGTCAGCAGGCTTCGATAATGAGCTCAAAGAAGCTATTTTTTCCCATTAACTGACATTGTCGCACCCTACAACAGAGCAATATGCGACGTCGCAGGTTGCATGAGTGCAGCCTGCGACGACCTTTCAAAACCTAGCATGAATGCAATGGTATCTCTTCCAAGTTAATGACTTAGCCAATGGTACTTTAGGGATGTATACATTGAATCTCATGCTGGTAGGATTTTAGGTGTAACAGAATGCCCCCCAAAGCATGAAGCTATTGAAATTTGAACAGGTGAAATGCTTTGATAGAAAGGAATGGCAATGGCTTGTCAGATGAAGGATGCTGCTGCAGTATAACTGATTCTAAGTACATAGTCTCATATGTTGTACAACATGGCTTCCGACCAATACAATGTAGATCCAAGGTAGTAATGACCGACTGAACACAATTATGGCTACTAGACACAAGCGTAGATCCATTATGAGATGATAACACAGCCATGACCAATACAAATCTGGATCCGTGTGATATGACTCAATACAAACTCCATCGCAACCTAGGTAAAACATGACTCACTAGGGTCTTCAAGCTGGACCCACAATGATACAAATCTATCCATGTGATTACAAATGTCTTGACGTCAAACATGTTAGAATCCACTTGATTATCGGTCATTGATGTATACCGTTAACAAGTGTGAGGGAAATCACCATTGATGTCAATGATCCCCAAGGTATCACAGTACATATCATCAAGTGTGAATAAATGAGTTGAAGTCAAACGCGAGATGAAATCTTTTGATCAAGAGTCAATGATGTAAACTCATGTCAAAAGCGAGGTAACCTACCATTGAGGCATGCAGGGCCAAGGTACTTGGTTGGTTTCTAGATTCGATCCTCGGAAGATGTGTTGAAGTCGACAAGGATGAATTCGTTGAAGGATGGCCATGAGGAATCCCCCATCATCGACATGAAACACGACAAAGGATGTGTAGAGCAGATCGGATGGTATAGTGACATGCAAGACTGACTCAGAGTAAACCGACATGATGGAAGGTGTACTAACTATAGATAATGATTAGTGAGAGTATTCTTGAACATGGGCATGGCATGCCTTGGAAGTATTGACTTGACGAGTTATGGTACCAACTCCTAACTCAACTGATGATGGAAGCATTCTTTGAATGACTCAAAGGAGTAACAAGAATCAGGAAATAGGCAAAAATTGAGGAAAAACGGATGATCCAAGTGCAGTATGGAAATGCAAATGAGTGCCATGTTCAAGAAATGACTAGGTACTACCACTGATAAAGGGTGTAACATAAAATCTTTCCTTTTTCCCCATCATGAATGATGAGTGCCTCATGTGTTTTTTACGATCTTGATGAAGGTAACCAGATTCTCGGTATAGCTCATCTCATAGATGAGTCCAATCCCAAATATTTTCTGAACCTGGGATAGGAGGGGTTCGTCCCATGGCGGGTCCTTCAATGTAAAAGTTTAACGAGTTCATAGAAGGTAAACTCGATTGTCATTTCATGTTTAGAGAGTATGAAAGGAACTAAAGAAGACTCCAATGGTCCTTTTTCGTAAAGTTAGCCTCATCGCCCGAAAAAAGGGTAAAACAACGCGGGAGAGGACTCTTCCAGTCATGATTGGCTGGAGTATACCTTTTTTGCAAGTAGTGCCCCTTGGCCTGAAAAAGGGGTAAACTATCACCAAGAAGACGACCATTCAAATTCTTTAACAAGCATGAATGCGACAAGTTCGCTTGGAAATCTTTTCTTATTTCGAGAGCCTGAAAAGAGCTTAAAGATAGAATCCAAGGGGGTTCCTTTTCCATGGGAGTTTAACGAGCCCAAAAAAGTGATAAATCGTAACTCGGCAACTTATTCTCATAGTTTCAAGAGCACGAGAAAGAACAAAGAGTAAGCTCATTATCATTAAATAATTACAATCTAATGAATGAAAAGTTAAAGAAAAAATACACAAGGGGTGTTCATACCTGAGATGACCATTCCAATGCGAAAGCGGCGTAAAAAGACACTTAATGACTCTTGTACACTCGAAAACTAGGTCAAATGGTCAACCAAGCGTTCAAATGCAAATAAAAAATGATTTAAACTATAGCAAATGACCTAAAGGCATCAAATATTTGAAAAATGAATATTCTTTTAATCTATAAATAGAAAAATGGGTCAAATAGAGTCACCATTGTTTCATTTTCCAAATTTGGGAGGAGAAGTGCCATTTGGAGCCAAAACTTCACTTGTCGATTCTGGGTGCTACGAGCGACCATTTCACCCACCGTCCGGAGCAGGTAACTCTAAAATTCATCCAACATAATTGTAGTGGTTTACATTTTTGATTTTGGTTCATTTTTTGGGTTTTGAGTGGATTTGTGGAGGGCTATTATGTCCTTGGGCCGTTGCAGGTGGCCTTTACGAGAATTGCGACGAACCTGGGTCATCACCAATCCCAAAAAGGTGGACTGCGACGACGTCAAACTGTCATAATTGACGGGGTGCGACGGCAGAAATGTCCATCCCAACCATCAAACCAAGCCCAAAAAATGACCTTTCAGTGGTTGAAGTGAGTATTAACAGTGTTTAAACTCTCCTTTTGGCAGGTTACAAGTAGCCAAAATGGTTTTGGAATGGCGAGAGCGGGAGCATGAGGTAGACGATATGCAAATTGCAAACGATCCATTGTGTGTGGTAGCGTTGAGGAACTGTGGCCTTTTAAATTTCTTTGAGATCCATGGCATGAGAGCCCAAACTCCTTGTTGACGCACATGCTTAGATGTTGGGATGCGGCTCAACAATATTTTGTGATCGGTGAGCACATGCTTACTATAGATGTCGAGGACATCTACTTTCTGACTGTATTGTACCGAAGGGGGGACAATGTGCTTTTTACTGGATCACGGGGAAGTGATTGAACCATAGAGGACATGATCCAACAGCACTGCACTCCTCTCGCTCGTGCCTCTAGTGGGAAGATTCCCATAAAAGATGTGCGAGAGCGTCCGTTGCGGGCCATTCTATTCACCATTACGAGGATAGCAGGGAGTCAGGCTCCTCACTTGGCTAATCGATCTCAGATGCTATATGCGGAGGACTGTATGTCTCTGAAGATATTCAGCTGGTGCGAGGGACTCCTCGCGAACATTCGAGCTCAGCTGACCAAGTATCGACGAGGAGAGCTCAAACAATTTGACTACGGATCGATAGTGATCTCGTTCTTATTGGAGCGGGTTCCCCTTTTGCGCCCGCAGGTGCCATGGATGACAGGGATCCCAGGGATCCTCACATGGCTAGATGGACAGAGGTCATGGCCTGACATGGTGGGGGCCCCATCATCTCATATGGTACTGAGTTCTTCAGCTGGCTAGAGGGCCGATTACTTATGGTAGAGGATTACCCGTATAGTGGTACAGACTACCGAGATGACCCAGACTTGGTACTACCTGAAGGAGCAACATGGGAAGACATAGGTAAGAACAATAACCCTTGCACTTTTTAATTTTTGTGCATTTATAATTTTTTTGTTATAGTGCTGATGAGTTAACAACATGTGTGTGCAGATGTGGGCCTTGTACAACCAGTGGAAGTCTCTCTTATTGCGAGGAGAGAGAGAGGCGAGGGAGTAGTCATGGCTCCATCCGTACATGCTTCCATCGCTGAGATGGATGGAGTCTATGCAAACCTGAGTGGGTTGATGCTAGACGTTCTTGAGCCGATGGTAGATGAGGTACCACGGCCCATGCAGGTGTATATGGTTGGAGAAACTACGTGCTTCAATGCGCTGCTTCGCAGGGTTGCAAGGGCAGTTGACTGTTTCCACACTCAACAGGCTAGAGCTGTTAGACCTAGGGGTGTACATGCCAAGTGCTAGGCCTGGTGTTGTTATCATGTACTGAGAGCTTAAAGGCCTCATATTTTTGTACTTATTGAAAGCTACGAGGCTTCAGATTTTGTATAGAGACTCACTGAAAGCTGTCCTGCTTCGGATTTTGTACCAACACTACTTTTTATGATGATTTTATATAGACATTCCGACGGTTTATACATTATGCATTTCAAATGGATGAATGGTGTGATCTTGTTTATGTGTTTTCTTATAAAATGAGTTATTTACATGTTATGTCTGCTTTTAACAATTCATGAATATGCTTATGTGTGTGCAATGTACCAATCTAAGATGAAGTTGGCCATAGAGTCGAAAACTGTGTTAACGTCTCCTGGAATGTGCAGGTACTGAATGGAATCAAAGGAACTTTTCAGAAGATGGACTCATCTACAGAGACGGAGTAAGGTGGGATCACGGATGGCGTAGACTTGGTTAAGATGAGAGACCACTAGTTGAGAATCCAAGTGGATAACAACATGGTCCATACCCAAGGAAATAGCGTCAGTTAGGGTTCCAATGACTGCTTGATATTCTGCAGCATTGTTGGTTGCGAAACCTAGACACATTCCCCCTGAGCTGATAAGCTCGCCAGTAGGTGAATAGAGTACCCAAGCTGCCGAAGCAAGGTTACGGGTATGCCGGCTGGCACCGTCCGTGAATCCATAGCACGTTGCCATCTGCACATGCAAACAGAACATGGTATAAGAAATGAAACAAGATCTAAACATGCAACAAATCAAAGTGTCACACCACACAAAAACACACACATGCCATGTACGGTATGTACAAAAGTACTTATGCGTGAAAGAATCAGGCATAGTACCTCTTCAGGTAGAGCCCATTGTGGGGCTCACCCAAAGATATCCCATCGTAGTCTTCAAGCTCATAAGCTCCCTTCTCTAAGACGCGTTTCACTATGTAAGGTCCAACCACATGGAATCGAACTTCCTGCCCCCAGCTTATCATGTTTTTGGTCATATGTGAGGACCAAATCTCCCTTGCTGTAGGTGCGAGGTTCTACCGACTTGTCGTACTGTGCTTTGATCCATTTCTTATGAGCCTTGTTGGCAAGAGTGGCATCTCGACGAGTCTCGTCTAGATTAGCTAGGTAGAGGAAGCGATCTTCCTCGGCAGTAGTGTTTGGTAGAAGTTTGATGGCAAGTTTGAGGGACGTAATCTCACACTTGATAGGAAGGACCGCCTCCAATCCATACGCTAGTTGGAAGGGACTAAATCCAGTGGCAGTTTTAACGGAGATTCGATAAGCCCAAAGTGTAGAGAAGAGCATGTTATGCCAATTGGCCTTGTGCGTACCCACCATACGTTGGACCATAGTTTTCAAGACCTTTTTAATGGCCTCGACCTGTCCATTCAACTATGGGTAGTATGGTGTTGAGTTTTCATGGTGAAAACCCAATTTATCGCTCAACTCGTCAACCATATGGTTCATAAAGTGAGAACCATGGTCAGTAACTGTCGCTTGAGGAACTCCAAATCACACTATAACATGATTGAACATGAAGAGTGCAGAGGTCTTGCCGTTGTTCGTGTATGTAGGCATTGCCTCGGCCCACTTTGTAAAGTAGTCCACAACTACAACGACGTAACTATGCCCCCTGACCAAGGTAAGCTTACAATGCATGAAATCGATGCCCCATTTAGCGAAGGGGCCAATGAAAATAACCGGGTGTAACGGGGTGGGATGGGTGCGCTTTTTCGTATGAAAATGTTGACATGGAGGACATTTTTTTCCGGCCTCGATGCAATTTTTGAAGATAGACGACCAATAATATCCTGTGCGCAAAATATTCTGGGCTATAGCCATCCCAGAGAGGTGACTGCCACATGCCCCAATGTGACAGTCATTCAGAACGTGTTCAGCCTCGTCATGAGTCAGACAACGTTGAAGAATAGAGTCGATACCACGACGGTACAAAGTATCACTGATGATCAAATAATACTTTGCATGGTGGCGTATATGACGACGATTATCACGAGACAATTCGGGGTTGAAACGTTGGGTTTGAAGATACAATGTGATATCTCTATACGACAGATCAGACGTACTGATAAGAAATAATAACTCATCCAGAAAAGAGTCATTGGGGTCAGATTCTGTGAAAATCCTCACAGCAGATCTAAGAGATGATGTGTACCTCACGAGAGTAATTATGATTAAGAAGGAAAATAGAAGAAGAGTGAACAATACAGTATAATGAGCAACAGAATAATATGGTACAATAGAACTCAGATAGAAGCAATAATACTTCACACACACTAATTAATTAATCACAGTATGGACAAATAAATAGTACAATGGTAGAGAGGATTCCAAAGCCTAAGGTGGCAATTCGAATTAGCCTCCCAGAGTGATCATAATATCAATAGAGTGTCATCGGAGCACAACTAGGTGTCCTCATGATCATCGGAGTGCAACTGGAAGTCTTCATCATCATCAGTGGAGTCATCAATGATCAAGTAACTGTCAACCATCAGTCAAACTAACTCTGGTAGGTGTAACTGAGTGTACCTCAATGTAACTGATTGTAACTGACTGTAACTGAGTGTAATTGACTGTAACTGAGTGACAACTGGATTGGTAGGTGAAGAAGGGCGAGTTGCTCCCTAAAATCAAGGAAGAAGGGCGCATTAAGCAACTGGAGGGCTAAAACTGAATAGTGAGAAGCTCCTGGGGGCTAGCTAACTGAGGGCTAGGTGTTGGACTGATGACTGGGATGCATGCAAACCCTAGAATGCATGCAAACCCTAAAAGTGCATGCAAACCCTAAAAGTGCATGCATGACTGAAAATGTAAATGATCAAAATACTGGTGGGACTAGGATGGAGTATAGGAATATCTTAACACCCCCCCTTAATCCATCCTGGGCCTTGGTAACTAAGACCAAAGGTCACCCAATACAATGAATAATAACAATCAATAAACCAAGGAAGTGGGAAAATTTCATGGGAAACATACCCCCTCAAAAAAATAGACTGTAAGGCACAGATAAAAATAAATGCTCCAAACTCAAGCATGTGTGATGCTTGGTCATATGTCTGGAGGTATCTTCTTCTTGGGAAGAAGTGGATCATGCTCAAAAAGCATGTGCTTGTACTTGATCTTCAAATCGAATGTGATGAGAACAAATCCAACAGTATGAGAATGATCCTTGAACCTGTGATTCGAATCAGCTAAGGTAGGATCAAATCCGTGAAAGTGCATATAGTCTTTTGTCTTCTCCTTCGAACCACCATGGGTGAGATTATGCCAAAAATAACTATTACATGTTTGCTTGAAATCAAAATCACATTTAAGACTTAAAAAACAGTTTCTTGAGATCTCCTTTGAACCAGCAGGGGTGAGATCAAAAATATCATATGCACGAGAAATTATCCCAAGCAGTAATTGCTTAGAATCCAAATTAGATCCAAGACTTGAATCATGGTTTCTTGAGATCTCCTTTGAACCATGAGAGGTGAGATCAAAACCGGTAATTGCATGAGAATTTATCCCAAGCGAATGGCAATGGCCATAATCTTAAATAACCTTCTGAAAGCATGAATTTATGATCATATAGTAGTATAAAAGAGGAGATAGCTGGAGAGGAGCGAATGCATTACCTTCAGTAGCTGTTTTGACCTCTGAAATAATCATGTGATCATGATGCAAACCAACAGACTTTGGTGCAAGAGAGGATTTAGGACCTTCTGCAATATCTAGAGTGTGAGCTGGCACAGAAAGAGAAGAAAGTTTGAGCATGAGTGGAGAATCTGCAAGTTCTTTGTCAACAACTTCAATATGAGATGATACTGGTTCATGATCTGAGAGACCATCAAGGGGAGCGAATGCATCACTTTGCTTGCTTTCGAATGGGTTAGGACCAAGTCCTTCATTCTTTCTGCCAAATTTTTCATCCAGGTGAGCCCATAACTCTTTTGGAGTCCATAACTCTCTTGGAGTTTCAACACCATCACGGTATTTGAATTTTAATCTTTGGTATGCACACAAGGAAAGCATCATTGTTCCAAAGGCCATGTCACCTTTATTCAACCAATCAATATTCTCTTCAGAGGATTCGAACTCTCTTTTAAAATAACAATCAAAGAGATCATGGCTCTTCAAATATGCTATCATTCTTGGTTTCCATTCATCATAGTTGAATGGAGAAAGAAGAGGGATTCCTTCTAAATATGAATCCATTGAAGCTGTAGAAGACCTGCAAAAACAATAGAGAATAACTGCAACTGCTACTGCTGCAAAAATGCAGATTCTGCTGCAACTCCTGCACTCAAAATCTTGGTAATAACTTGCAAAAAACTCTCAAGAATGGAGATAAACAATACTCTCAACATGCTCTCATACCATGTGAAAATCCTCACAGCAAATCTAAGAGATGATGTGTACCTCACAAGAGTAATTATGATTAATAAGGAAAATAGAAGAAGAGTGAACAATACAGTATAATGAGCAACATAATAATATGGTACAGTAGAACTCAGATAGAAGCAATAATACTTCACACACACTAATTAATTAATCACAGTATGGACAAATAAATAGTACAATGGTAGAGAGGATTCGAATGCCTAAGGTGGCAATTCGAATTAGCCTCTCAGAGTGATCATAAGATCAATAAAGTGTCATCGGAGCACAACTAGGTGTCCTCATGATCATCGGAGTGCAACTGGAAGTCTTCATCATCATCAGTGGAGTCATCAATGATCAAGTAACTGTCAACCATCAGTCAAACTAACTCTGGTAGGTGTAACTGAGTGTAACTCAATGTAACTGATTGTAACTGACTGTAACTGAGTGTAACTAACTGTAACTGAGTGACAACTGGACTGGTAGGTGAAGAAGGGCGAGTTGCTCCCTAAAATCAAGGAAGAAGGGCGCATTAAGCAACTGGAGGGCTAAAACTGAATAGTGAGAAGCTCCTGGGGGCTAGCTAACTGAGGGCTAGGTGCTGGACTAATGACTGGGATGCATGCAAAATGCATGCAAACCCTAGAATGCATGCAAACCCTAAAAGTGCATGCATGACTGAAAATGTAAATGATCAAAATACTGGTGGGACTAGGATGGAGTATAGGAATATCTTAACAGATTCTACATCAGTCCAGCGAGGTCGCAAATGAGCTCAGTAAACACCAAAGACTTTTTCGAAAAGAAGATCGAATTCTTGCAGTATCACGATCCAACATGAATACTTGTCCCCAAGTACTTGATGAGTCAGAACGTGGTACATGGGGTTTGAATCCGTGATGATGGTGGTGGTGTGAAGCAAAATGTAATGTCGAAATTTCTGCACGGCTATGACTGCCGTGAGAGCGAGCTTCTCAACATGTGAATAGTGAGTTTCAACGTCAATGAGACCTTTAATAGCATAGTATATCACATATTCTTGGGCGTTTTGGTCTTCCTGTACCAAAACCATGGTGATAGTGGTGTTGGAAGCGGCGAGATATAAAATGTAATCTCGATAGTAATTCAGCGGTTGGATCATAGGGGCATGCGTAATGGCATGTTTCAAACTATCAAAATATCGTTGAGCTTGGTCATCCCAGGTGAATGAGACGTCCTTTTTCATCAATCTCATGTATCCTTGTGTCTTTTACGCCAAATTAAAAATGAAGCGCCGTAAATAAGTCGCTCTTCCTTGCAGACTCTGAAGTTCCGTAATATTGGTTGGAGGTGGAAGAGTGACGATGGCTTCCACCTTCGAGGGATCAATATAGATCCCATCTTTCGACACAATAAAGCCTAAGAGGCATCCGGACTCGACACAAAAAATACTCTTGTGAGGATTCATACGGATATTGTACCGCCTGCATCTGAGGAAAACAACCGTCGGCTGATCTAAGTGGAACTCACGCTGCTTTGAGTGGGTAGGGAGGTCATCCAAGTAAGGTTCCACAAAGTCCTTCACATCATGGAAGGCGTACGACATGGCCTGCTGGAATGTGGCACCAGTGTTTTTAAGACCAAACGGAAGTTTGCGGTATGCAAACGTTCCCCAAGGACAGATGAAAGCAGTCTTGTGTTGGTCGGCGAGGTGGATCTCAATTTGGTTGTATCCGGAAAAGCCATCCATGAATGAAAAATGATACTTCCAGCACAATTGTCGATAATCAGGTCAATGAAAAAAGTCGAGTAGTTGTCCTTGGGAGAAGCTTTGTTGAGATCCCGATAATCGACACAAACACGGATGGTCCCCTGCGTTTTATTAACAAGGACGACATTTGAGACCCACTCTTTTAATGGGACAGGGTAAATGAAGATGACCTTCAAGAGTTTCTCAATCTCTACCTTGATTTCCGCAGTCTTCCGAGGGTGTACCAGTCGCAACTTTTGGCAGACAAGTTTGACACCCGGGATAGGTTTTAATTTCATGTAAAACAATGGAGGGGTCTATCCTAGGAATATCCTCGTAGTTCCAAGTGAACACGTCTCAGAATTGCTTGAATAAGGCCGTGGCGACGATGAATTCTTCAGGGGAACACGTTTGGCCTAACTAAATGTGTTCCACTACACCAGGGGTAACCGAAATGTCTATCAAAGTGGTAGGCTCAATGTTGGCTAGATTGCCTTCGGAGTCCGTTTGACATGCGAGTATCAAGGACTAAGAGCCAAAGTAGACATCCGGTGTAAAGATGGTGTGAATGCTGTTCTCCACAGCATCCAACAAGTGAAGGCAAGATGAATGATGGTGGAGGTCTTCCCACAGAGGATCATCTGCACTCATGATTCCATAATGGACTCGTCAGAATGAAAAGTCCGTAGCAGAGGATTGGATGATGTCCGTTGTAGAGAACAAGAGGTGGAGGCCATAGCTAAGTGGTCCTCTGGTGCTAACTGGATAGTCTCATACATGAGTTCGGAAGGTGATAGAGGCATAGTGTCTCCAATCAGGTGTGTGGTGGCTTCATCAGGTACAAGCCATGAATCAGTGGAGTTAGGGATAGATGAGATCTGCGAGGACATCATGTTCACCGTGGAAACATGGTTTGGGGGATCCGAAGTAGGAAAGACTCCCATAAGGAATGAATCCTTAAGGAGGCAAACCCCCACACTCTCATATTTTTGCGAAGATTGTCCAATTGAAGGAATGTTATCGCCCGGGGGGAGTAGTGGTGTCAGGTGTGCAGAAATCCAGTTGGTCGACTGTGACAATTTGGCCTTGATGGGGGAATTGTACTATGCAGAAGACAGATGATGCGACCGCAGTCATGGTGTAAAACCAATTACGACCAAGCAGAATGTTATAATCTAATGGGGCAGCGACCACTTCCACGTTAAGGGTTGTGGTCTTGCCCCCCAGTTCGACTGGTAAAGCTTGTAACAACCCATGAGGTTGAAAGCCACGTCCGTCGAAGGCTCTCAAAGTGGTAGGAGAACGGTTTAACTCAGGAGAACCAATGGCTCTCCAACATGCGATCGACATGACTGACGTAGAGGATCCTTCGTCCAAAAAAATACGATGGATTATCTTCCCAGCAATTGTAGCTAGGGTTTTACCCCTAGCTTGTGCAAATGAGCACTTACTAAGGAGAAAGGACTCCTTAGTAGCAGTTCAGTAAATGTAAATTAAAATGCTAAAACAAAAATATAAATTACTCTAAACATGTGCATGAAACAGAAAAAATAAGATTTAAAGAATGGCTTTTGTATTAATTTTACCTCCAATGTGAAGGTTGGTGAAGCTCTTGCAATTCTCCAAGAGGGTTGCTCCAAGCTCCAATTTGCTCCTTCTCTTTCTCCAATGGTGGGAATGGGCCAAAAGGGGCTCTCAAGGTGAAAGTAGCTCAAGGGTGAGCTAGGGTTTCGAGAGAGATTTTGGCAGAGTAAGGGTGCTTATGACTGTGGATATGAAATGAGGGGTCTCCATCACCTATTTATAGTTTTTTGGTGGTGGAGTGCTGGCCCATGGTTTTGGGAACCATATAGTTTAGGGCAGCTGTATAGGGTTTTTTCCTTCTTTTCCTCATTATTTTATACTTTTTATTCCCTTTTTAGAGGGATTTTGCTATTTTAGAGGAATTTTGGATATTTTTGGAGGAAAAAGGGGTTTTTTAGCCTTTTTGAGGCTTTTTAGTGGGATTTTTAGGGTTTTTAAGGGAAATATGGTAGGGAAATGGACAAATGAGCCATGTAATGGGGTAGATGAGGTAGTGAACACTTTTTGGGTGTTAACAGATTGCCCCCTGATGTGTGAGGGCAGGAGCTCATCGTATGGCCGATGGACATCATAAGTCATATATGGTTTTCCTGGGGTATGGAGAAGAGAAGAAACAAACTGAAGCCCGGAACAACGATCCCGAACAAACTGCAAGAACTAAAAGTACATAAACTCAATAATGGATGAGGAATCATCTGATCATATGGACAAGGCGGGCATACCCATGCTCGTATCAGAACATAACATAATAATAACAAGGGGGTCCAAAAAATGGGGACCTGACATATACATAGCCTCAAACAAAGAATGAGGCAGAATCTCAATATATGGACGAGGCGGGCATACCCATGCTTGTATCAAGATACATAAAAAGAACTGTGAGGCTCGAAAAGAGGGACCTGTAAGATACATAGAGAACCACTGTGTACATCATAAGGGTCCAGAGGGGACACAAATCTGGGACATACTGCTGGGCTGACCATGTCTGAGCGGAAGAACTGATACACTGGAACAATCAACAGTGCTACTGAGTGTGGTACCAGAGGAACTGATGTGCTGCTGGATCAGAGTGACAAGGGGTACACTCGCAATGGTATACTGAACTGGAACTGATCTGGGACTGAACTGGGTACTCAAGGAAGCATATAACTGGATAGCTTCTGAATACAATCGCCAACGCAGCCTGGACATCCACGGGAACATATAACTGGGTGTTCCGAAGTGACTCACCAATGTGCCAGAGTCGGGGGAAATCCGGCGTCTTCGACAAATAATGGTAGGAATGTAAATCCTGCGCGATTCTCAGCGATGCGATTAAGGTGCTGAAGTCGAGCATGTGAGAAACAACCATTCGGAGAGGCAATGATGAATCCTCCCAAAATGGTCCGTAGGCACTCACCACATATGGTGATGGGTCCAAGGCGCAGGGGCCTCTGGGTCTATCCTCTAGAATAGAGGGGCTATCGTCGACAGAGGGAGACCTGCAACTATCAAGGCAATGATGTTTCCTTGACAGGAGCGCGAGGCGGAGAACCGAAATGTGATGTTGCCCCCAAGTGGGGGAACTAAGGTGGTATAGGATGTTCTTGCACCACCATGGGTAGTGTGAGCCACTGATGTAGTGGGGATAGGTATTCCAACTGCGGGAATTGGTGCCGTGAGGGGAACGGTAGATGTGGGCCCCATTGAGGGCATACCCACAGTGGGAGTGATAACTGGTGTAGTGGTGGATGGGCCACCAATGGTCCCTACCAAGAAAGGGGTGGAAGTAGTACCAGCCATGGGACTAGTAGGGACAGTATAAATGGGGTTCTCAGAATCTTCTTCAGAATCAGAGGTAAAGTAAGGGGCATCAATATCTGGTGACGGAGTCCTATGTCGCTGACGAGTGGAGTCAAGTGACAAGGCTCGAGATCGATGATAAGTGGTATCAAGGGATGATGATCTGTGTCTATGACGGGTGGTGTCAAGTGAACCGTGCTATGGGGGCTTGCCCCTGAGGCGCCGAGAATGTCTCGGGGACTCAATGGTGACAGATGGTGTCAAATCTCTGTGGGTTGAGGTGAGTAAAAAAACAACTCAAAAACCCTAATGCAACCGAGTGTGCAGAAGGAGAGCTCAAAAACAAGGCACTCAGGCCAACAACCAACTCAAAACACCTACTGTAACAGCTGTGCTACAATAAGTGGAGTACCAACAAAATGGTCAGAATACCAACAAGCAGCAGGTTTCCTAAAAATAAAAAATGGTGGACTCACTAGACCTAAAGGAGCTAAGGGAGCATGCAAACACCTAACTAAAAAGTATTCTGACTCAACTAGACATATCCTATGCAAGGTGATGAAATCCAAGTCAGACAATATGAATAGGAAATCCAAGTGGCTAAGATGTCCCCCTACCGGGAGGGACACCGGGTAGTCAATCCTAGAAGAATGGCAACTAAGATACCCCGTTCATGACACGTCCAGAAAGGTGAATTTTCCGTTTGGTCCTTTTACCGCAATACCCCTATACAGGGATATTCCGAGAACTGCGAAAGGTGGCCCTTCGGTTACTGAATGGAGTGCGGTATTCCACTCAGGCCTCCAGAACCAGTCTCGCGACTTCAACCCTCCTAGGGGAGAGGCCCTCTGGTAAACTGGTTGTGACCGTGCCAAAAAGTACTAGGGGATTTTGGTTCCCTAATTGGACAACAACTATGTCTCAAGTGTAAGTAACCGAGGGGTGTTATTGGAAGCCTATCCCCCCGATCCTACCTAACTACAAAGATTCTTTTGTGTTCCCCAAGTGGGGTTAGAATATTGGTTGAGTTAAGTAGTTTTTAAGGCTCACTTGAATTATGTGATAGAGTGTGTGCTCGTGAGGTGATGAACCCAAAATAAAAGTGCCACAAGGGGGACAACTTTCTAATTAACAATACTGAAATTTAACATGCAAAATTTTCTGAATTAAAATACTAAAATTTTAAAAAGATTCTGTAAAGGGTACAGAAATTATGTTGCAGAAAAGGCTGTAGGGAAGGATGGATGCAGGTAGGACAGATGGCTGTGCAGATGCAGAAAATATTGCAGCAAAGGGGGCTGGGTTCAAAACTGTAAAAAATGCAAAAATCAGACCGCGGGTTTGTGGCGAAACTGAGCAGTCGGACCGCGGGTTTGAGGGAAACAGGTGCAGACAGGACGCGGGTTTTTGGCAAACAGATGCAGTAGGGACGCAGCAAAGGGGCTAAAAGCCGCAGTCAGGATGCGGGAAAAACGCTGAAAGGTGCCGGCGGGTTGAGGAAAACTAGCTGAATGCCGCAGGTGGGACGCAGGAAAAACACCAAAAGGCGCCGGCGGGTTGCGGGAAACTAGCCGAAAGCCGTTGGCGGGACACAGGAAAAAGGGTAATAGCCGCAGTCAGACCGTCACAAACAGGCTAATAGCCGCGGCCGGATCGCAGGTAACAGACTGAAAATGACCGGCAGGTCGCTGGAAACAGTCTGAGAGCTGCAGTCGGGTCGCAGGTAAGTGCCTAAAAGACGCGGTCGGAACGCAACTGTGGGGGGAAAAAACGCGGTATACGACGGCCGAAAGGGACAGCCGAATAGAAAAATTATTTAAAAATCGTAACCAGAAATTCAAACCTAGGGGAGTCGCCAAAACTGTAGCTAGGGTTTTACCCCTAGCTTGTGCAAATGAGCACTTACTAAGGAGAAAGGACTCCTTAGTAGCAGTTCAGTAAATGTAAATTAAAATGCTAAAACAAAAATATAAATTACTCTAAACATGTGCATGAAACAAAAAAAATAAGATGTAAAGAATGGCTTTTGTATTAATTTTACCTCCAATGTGAAGGTTGGTGAAGCTCTTGCAATGCTCCAAGAGGGTTGCTCCAAGCTCCAATTTGCTCCTTCTCTTTCTCCAATGGTGGGAATGGGCCAAAAGGGGCTCTCAAGGTGAAAGTATCTCAAGGGTGAGCTAGGGTTTCGAGAGAGATTTTGGCAGAGTAAGGGTGCTTATGACTGTGGATATGAAATGAGGGGTCTCCATCACCTATTTATAGTTTTTTGGTGGTGGAGTGCTGGCCCATGGTTTTGGGAACCATATGGTTTAGGGCAGCTGTGTAGGGTTTTTTCCTCCTTTTCCTCATTATTTTATACTTTTTATTCCCTTTTTAGAGGGATTTTGCTATTTTAGAGGAATTTTGGATATTTTTGGAGGAAAAAGGGGTTTTTTAGCCTTTTTGAGGCTTTTTAGGCCTTTTGGAGGCTTTTTAGTGGGATTTTTAGGGTTTTTAAGGGAAATATGGTAGGAAAATGGACAAATGAGCCATGTAATGGGGTATATGAGGTAGTGAACACTTTTTGGGTGTTAACATCAATGTTTGTGGCGACTTGAAATTCCAATTGATGGGAGAGCCTCGGTTTGAAGTATTCTAGCCAGAACATGATGGTATTCGATGAATCTGGGTCAACTGCACCGATGGCAGTGAGGAGAGTCTTGCGCTGATTCAGACAGTTTTGCAAGACCTCGAGCGTCGACATAGCACAAGGAGATTGTGCTAGGTCCTCTACAATGTTGTAGTTTTGAGCAGCACGAGCATTAGGATTGAAAACTGATTTTCTAATTGTGCTCTTGGGTGGATGCAAAACTGACTCAAATGAGGGCTTCATAATGGTGAGAGAAGCAGCCGGTACGGTGACGTCAGGCATCGAAGTGGAAGATTTTTCAGTATTACTTCCAACGGGTTCCTTGGCTGGAACAGAGTCATACGAACGAGAATGTGTGTTTAAGTTGATAGTCTCATTACACACCATGAGAACATGTGCGGTGGTGGATGCTTCTCCTTGGGAAGAAGAAGTGTGAGCGATTGACTGCTGATTTTGAGCAGGGAAGGGATCGTTGAGAACTACGGGTGTTGGTTTTCCCTTAAGAAAATTTTGAACTTCATCTCTATGGGGCCACTCTTCAGAAAAGTGATCATCACCACATAGTAGGAAAGGATACTTCAACTTCCTTTTTTGTTTGGTATCATCAGGGGTGCTCTTTTGTTCCTACTGGGTGGAATATTTCTTAGGTTTCCCCTTGTTCTTCTTCTTACCACCATACTTCTGAGGTGAACCTGATGAAACATAATTCACTTCTTTGGTGACAGCAGGAGTGGATGATTTGGTGGTGCCGTGACCAGCTTGTGTTGGTGATGGGGAAGAACCCTAGGGGTTCGTCGAACCAACAGTTTGAGGGGAAGGATGGGTGTGAAGGGATCCAATGATGCCATCAGCTTGGGGTCCCTTGGGTGGTTTTGCAGGGTCTTAAGTGTTGCGGGGCACATCAGGAAGAATATCAAACAACGTGCCAGATTGAGCATAGACTAAGTCTAGCAAATGGGCACGAGCGATGTCTTATTCCTCAGTGACAGCACCACCCATGGCAACATCCCGTGCTATGGTAGGAATGAGAGACTTCGTAAACCAGTCTGCTAGGAGTTGATCTGGAATAGGAACCTTAATGAGACATCGTCTCCTCCGCCACTCATGTATATGATATGAGATATGAGTAGCGGTATTCTGATGGAGCGAGGTTAAAAGCTCTGTAGTAGTCTCGTACCGTATAGGCAGCTGGAAGTGAGTAAAAAAATTCATAGCAAGAGAACCAAAATTAGGAAAAGAATGAGGTGGTAATTCAATATACCACTTGGCAGCCGAACCGGTGAGAGTCCATTGGAATAACCGAAGACGGATCGAGTCGTCCATCAGGGAGTTGGATGAACACCATAAGTGGTATGTCATCACATGGTTTTTAGGATCCTCACCTAGCTTACCATCAAATTTTGGGATATCTGACGGAAGTTTCACCAGAATGGGTGGCCAATTAGTTTCGTGGTAAATGGGGTCGTTGGTCAAGTGAGATAAGTTAGGTAGATCCAAAGTAGCCAAAAAGGGCAGCTGCGGATTAGGATACGAGTACTAATAGTACGGATAAGGCATGTAAGGACCAACGGGCCTTGTGTCGACTGACCATAGGGTGTTCCAGGAGGAAAATGGCCATAGGGGTATGGGCCACCTAGACCAAATGTAGGTCCGCCGCCATAGTAAGGTGGTCCATTACCATAATAAGGTGGCCCATGACCATAAGGTAGGATGGACCGCCTCCGAATGGTGGGGGTCCGCCACCACCGCCAGGGTAGGGTGGACCACCATTGCCTCTGTCGGGAGGAGGTGGTGGTCCAGTACCACCACCGGAATAGGATAGACCTCCACCAACTCCGCTGGGAGGGGGTGGTGGGCCACCACCACTGCTAGAAGGGTAAGAGCCTCCTCCGCCACCTCCACCATAGTAGGGTGGTGGTCCACCACCACCACCACCATGATGAGAATGTCCTTCACCACCACCACTGGGATGGGATGGTCCTCCACCACCACCACTGGGATGGGATGGTCCTCCACCACCACCACCGCTAGGAGAGGGGGGTGGTCCATGATGACCAAAATGAGGTGGTCCTTCGCCAGAAGGTAGAGGTCTGCCTCCTCCAGAGTTATGTGGGGGCCCGCCACCTCCAATGGGAGGTGGGGGTGGACCAAAAGGGGGTGGAGGGACTGTAAGTGGGGGTCCATGTTGTAAAATTTTTTTCTAACCCCATAGAGTGTAAGGATTGCCGGGGTAAGGTACCCCATAGAGTGCATTTCCAGGATTGAGTTGATCCGACACAGGGTTAGGATGACCTGGATATGCTTGACTCGATGGAGGTTGAATTACGTTGGATGGTCCCCCAACATGGGATAGTCCCGTGGTGGAAGGTCCAAGAGGTACATAATTTCCAATAGAAGGCCCGATGGGAACTCCTGCTGTAGTATTATGGTTAAGAGATAGGGCTTGCCCCTTAGAAATAACTTGCTGACCACTAAGTAAAGGTTGACCCAACATTGGTTGTTGATTATTCACCGTAGGATTAACATTACTTGTAAAAAAGGTAGTGGGTAAAGAATATCCTCCCCTCGAAGTTTGGGGTGGGGGAGGAGCAGGTAACGTAACCATGGTGACCACAGGTGTGTTGGACTGTTGCTTTTCAACAGGTTGGGGTACTGAACTGGTCTCCTGTCTAGGAGATGTATGTGCAGGAATGGATGGTTGACTAGTTTCAGTAGTGGTCACGTGTTGCATGGATGATTCTGGTGACTTAAAAGATAAAGAGCGACTTGGGATTGGTTGGTCGTTGAACCTTAGTTGAAATTTTTGACTTTGAAACTCCTCACCCATAGCACACAAATGAGCCAATTGCTCACGATAAGGTGCTAAGCGGTCATTGGGACCAGCCCAACTGGGTGGGGATGCAATGGCAAAATGGGCCACTGGGTGGCCTGCAGAAGATGTCCAATAAGTTGCTGAAGGACTAGCAGTTGCTGTGGGGTCTTCCTGGGGTTTATTTATCCATTCCAACAATCTAGTCTCTCCCACCGAAATAGGAGGTAAGTCTTGTGAAGTGGGGAGTTGTGCTTCTTCAACTTGCGGGGGGTGAGAAGCAGGTGAATCTGGAGGAGTATGAGGAAACAAAAGTCCTCCAAAATTCAAAGTGGGGTTTTCTAGTTCATGTGACCTGACCTTGGCTTGTGGATCCATCCTTATCCTCGAAATTACCTCCTGTTGAAGGGGATATTCGGGTGGAAAATTTTGAATCCTGCGAGACCTTCTCTAAGGAAAGTCAGCCAGAGTGACTAAAACAAAACGTTTCTCCTAAGGAAAGATACACAAAAGTAAGGGAGACTAGACAAAACCCTACACAAACTAAGGCCACAAGCAAACTTATGTTATAAGAGTGGATTCACAGGTCTGGAACCTCACGGGATTGTCAAGGCTTCGCAAATCGCTATATACCACAAGGTCCAATAGTAAAACACGACAAGGATGATTGGGACTGTACCCTTGCTTGAATACCCAATTACCTAGATGGTACGTGCGCAGTAATCTCCCCGAGTGCTGTTCTCGATGTACTGCTCCGCCAAGACGGCCAAAGGTCAACTCAGTTGGTTTCAGGAATCCTAAGGGTGTCTCCCGATATATGCAAGGTACATGGGAGCACAAATCCGTAGTGGTGCTGTCTAATGCACAATCGTTTGGCAAGATACCTTTTGATATACTACCGAGTACGTGAAACACCTTTCGATATACACCAAGTACGTGTGGTACTTGGTGGGTACGTGAAAGAGCTCGATATACCGATAAGTACGTGGAAGACTACAATACTCCCAGCATACAGTGCTGGAAAATAACGACAACTACCATGCTTAATGACTTCGGAACACATCTTACACACAAGTTACTAAAAATTTTACCCTAGTTCTACCATTGATTTTATCTGGACGGTTAGGTGAATGCATGAGGTGAGTACATAATCATAAACATAATGCAGGCCCTAACTACATGCAAAAATATACACTTTTGTTTTGATGATCTCTATGTATGGGAAGGAGAATTTTTCTTTTTCTTTCCAACAACTTTACCAAAACAATGCAATGCAACACAATCCCAAATCTATGAAAAATGACAACGAAGCATTCTTTTCTTTTTCAACGAAACACAGAGATTTTTGACACAACATTACTAAGCCAAATCAAAGCATGTTTTTCTTTTTTCTTTTTCTTTTGTCTTTTCAAAACGAAAACGATGCTAAGTAATGAAAAGAGAGAATTTCTAAGCAAAATATGCAAGCTTTTCACTTTCACTATGATGGCCTAAAAGCATAAAAAACAAAAGATACAATTAACTTTCCGAGCATGGAACTACTTTTGCAAAACTTGATATTTATTCAAATTTTTCAAGAAAATGAGTTCATGAAAAACACAAATAATGCAATTTTCTTTCAACTTTTCCAAAAGATCTACAAACGAGACATTCCAATGCTTGTGCAATTCTTCAAATGATCTTGACAAATGATGGAAATAAAGTACTTTTGATCTTTCAATGGATGCATCAAAATAACAACTTGATAACAATGATGCTTTTAAACATAAATATTGAATTGAAAAGATTACTTGCAGCACTCCAACAACTCAGAAAATCTCAAGAGAAAGCGAGCACTCAATAGACTGAAAACACAAACTCAAACAGTAACAAGCAACACTAAGGCAAACAAAGATCAACAAATGAATGCAAATGAGGTTTGGAAACCGATCCAATACAATGATCAGATATGGAAAGGAGAGGAGGGAATGCAAGGGTGAGTGGATGCAGGTGGGGGAGACGAAAGTGTCCACCACTACCAAATCCCAGACTTGTCCGAGATGGAACCCAAAACAACTCCAAACAAAACCAAACAACTCAATCACACAAAGAAAAATGGGATCTCTGACTGGATCTTGCAGTACAGAGAGAGTTTGCATACAAACCAACACTCAAAAACAGAAAGGAGAAAGGGTGCCTGTATGGCAACTTTGACAAATCAGCGCAGTCTGTGCTTGTACACAGTGCAACGTCGCAGTTCAACAATGAGAGAAGTGCGACGGTGTCGTGGAATACCAATGGAAGGGTTGCGATGATTAACTAACAGGCAAAGAACATAGACAAAAAATGAAACAATGTCGCTCTGTGTATACTAACCAGGTGCAACAGGCGAGATCTAAGTTAAAAAATGAGCCAAATCTTCAAGTAATGAGCAATGAACTAGTTTGAAAATGAAAAGTACAAACTTAGAGGAAGGTAATCAGACTCTTCAAAGTGAACATTTGATGGTGAAACCAACTTAAGAGGCTAATGACAAATTGGTGAGTTCTCAGAATGGATGCCTAATGAAGGCAACTAGACTAGGAGTCTACTTTAATTATCAACCCGGGGGATGTACAAACTTCATAGGTGTAGGCACTATATGTGCTCTTATAGGATATTCTTTGTCATGGTTGGGTGTTGGTATCAGTGTTTAAGGTTTGCCTAAAAAGAAATCAAATAAGCTAGAAAAGGATTGCCTAATCTATGGCTGAAAGATACCTATGCTAAGAAGTTCAAGTATTGAGGACAGTAAATCTATATTAAAGAATTTAAATGCTAAAAACAATAAATATGTTCCTAAGAATTGACTTGCTGAAAAAAATAGAGAATTTAGACTATGGAAGTGAATACTGAAACATAGCAGATCTATTCTAAATGAAAACTGGATCTTTAATCTAAGAAACAATTACCGTAAATCAAATGCATAAAACTGGAAGTTTGGTCTAACCTATTCAATTGCCAAAACCAAGTTCAGAATACTATTATCTATGCTACGAAGTAATTAGAATTTCAAGAAGTGAATATCATTAATTAACCACAGTATTGAAAGTAGCAATCTTC
The DNA here is from genome assembly GCA_027924585.1 of Larix kaempferi. NCBI lineage: Eukaryota > Viridiplantae > Streptophyta > Pinopsida > Pinales > Pinaceae > Larix > Larix kaempferi. Next base: position 2,157,686 of record BSBM01000545.1, read on the forward strand.
ATGAGCAACCATAATAATGGGAGAGTGCCTAAGCTTTAAGATCTGGATCATTGTTCAAAAGTAATGCGAGTATAGAAGGAAATAAATGCTTAAAATATGCTTTGGAAGAATGCTGCTACAGGACTACTGAAACAGTGTTACTGAACTACAGAATGCGTGATCAACTACTACAGAATCAGACTAGTCGCATTACTACAGAAATCAAATCGTACTAGTTAGTGCCATTCAAATGCGTTCATATGTAATATAGATTTCAGTCAATGTAAAAAACATAATGAAAAATATCTGAATAGTAAGATCTCCTGACTTACGTGTTGGAGGGGCCCTCTCCAACCCATACTCAGGAGTGAAAGAAACTTATAGACGCTGAATTGAAAGCAACATCAAATCTTTAATTAACATAGTAGCTTCATAGTTTGACAAAAGTCTGTAACTCAGAGTATCTCGACAGTATAAAAACGTAAACAATGATTCTTAAAAATGGCAACATGATCCTCTCGCTAGCCGAGAGGCCCGTATATATATCCTCTAATGCTTAACCTAACTTCTATGTCTAATTGCTTATTCTGTTTGAACAAGTGTTCTCTCTAGAAATCAGGAAAAAGGCACTGATCTTTGCATGATCTTTCAGTCCTCTGCTTGATCTGCGTGTTTGTCCTTTAGTGTACCTGGACCTGCTCAATCATACTCGATTTTCACATAATTAGTTTATTGAACATGCATTTAAACATACAAGAATAATCTTTAAAACAACTTCATTAAATAATCAAGGTAAATCATTTCTCCCACAAAACAAGTGTATTTCTTCACCCTTTCTTGTGTTTTTGCTGTGGGGAAAGGCTATCAAATACCTGTATCTTGGACTCATCATTCTCCCCCATACTTGAAGGGTCACCCATCCTTGGGTGATAGATTCAGTTTGTCGATGACTTCTCTGATGTCACATGCTACTACCCTAGTGCTGGCGGATATTTCTACCCTATAGTCAGGAAACTAAAACTATCAACTTGGTTGGGGTGACAGGTAAGTGCATTAATGCTATTACAGAGGCATTTACAAAAGAAATAGATTGTAGATTTAGGGAACACACCTTTAAACTGGAGTCTGATCCTAGCCTTGACTCGATCCCGTGTCCAGCTTCCAAATCTACTTTTCCTTCAGCAAACCTGCAACAACAATACCTTCCTCAAACATTTTGGGCAATATATAAAGCTTAAAATAAACAAAAACTATGTTTAATATTCAGCATTGACCAAAATAAATCCAACTTAAAATGCCATTTCATAACACATTCAGATTGGAACAAGGAAACACTTCAACCTTTATTTGTCAAAATTGGAATGCAGTACAAGTATACCTGATAATGAAGCAGGCTCCTGCAACTAGATTCTGGGCTCTGGCTCTGCTCTGGCTTGAATGTCTTCTGCAACAACTTCTCCAATGTCCTAAAGTTTCTCCATTAACTCATCCTCTAGCTTTTCTAGCAATCATTTTGTAACCTTGCTCCTTTAACCTTCTTGGTATTTATAGGTTCAAAGAAGCAGTTCAGGTCGAGATGTAGTTATGGAGGAAGTTGGGGGAGTTAGGAAACTGCCATCAACTAATCCTCCTCGATGAATTAATATATTTTTTAATCATCTTTTAAGATGTACGCGACTCTTCTTCAGTGGAGTAGCGTATAGAGCGCTACCCTAGTATTTTACAACTAGCGCTCAATTGATTTTAAATGTCGAGCGCTACTTTTCTACACTGGAGTCGCGTATACTTGGATATGGGCGCTACTATTATACAGTGGAGTAGCGTATGGGCGCTAGTCTCTTTAAGTGGAGTAGCGCTCATATCTCAAAATGATATTTTTTGTGTTTTTTCCAGTAATGTCAGGAAATGGGATGAGTTGTCATGTCATCCAAGGTCAACATGCTCCTCCATCCAAGTTGTCCTTTTGTGTGATCAGCAACTCAGGGCGATCACAGACGGAGAGGTGTAGGTTTGACCTATAACACCTAGGGGTCCCTTCCTACCTGTGATAGCCCAAGATTTGATCCTCCTTGACCCATGCTCTCCTCTCTTCTTCTTCATTGATATGTTCCCTAATAACTAGGGGAAGGAAGAATGGGGGATTCAGCCTCATTCCAATCCATCTGAGTTGATTCCTTATCAGGGATTCCCTATAGAGTTTGGCTTTGAAAAGAGCATCTTCAAGTCTGAGAGGGGAGTGGAGCTCTCTTCTTTTTAGGTCGTTTGCTACTATGCGCCATCTTTCCTTAATGGACTCATGAACCTCTTTGTGTGTGAATTAGAGAGTAACATCAAAATGAGCCACAACCTCCTATTGCTTTGCAAGGAGAATGGGGTCAGCTTCTCATCCTGGGTGAGGATCCTATGGTTGTAAATTATTCTTTCAGGGTGAGTTGCCTCTGCCTTGACCATTAGTGGGGTTTCCCATTTTGCTGCAATGTAAATATGGTAGTCTTGAGCTCACTCAATTTAGTGATTCATCCATGAACATAGTGCCATCAACTAGAAATCGCCCATGTAAGGGTTTGACGACCAGTTGGGCGAGCTAGGAACTACAAAATTGTGCAAGAAAAATTCACTTAACTGGTCCTTCTCCAACTCTGTGGAATTTAGAGATGCATCCATAAATTCCTTGGGGTTGATGATCTCTATCAGGAGTCCCTATTTTAACCTTTGGAGCTGGAATTTGCACCACTTCTCTTGTAGATAAACTGCATAAATTGTTGATGGCGGCCTGAGGTCCAGTAGTGTATCATATATTTTAGTGGTGGTAGCCAAAACGTCCCTCAATTGAACAATCTCCTGGTCATTTTTGGCTAGCTCCCCTTGTGCCTCAGCCAATTTCTCTTTAAGTGCTAAATTTCTCTGTTCAGCCAGTCTTAGCTACCTTGCATGATGCATTTTCAGAATTTGTGTCTTTTCAGATGAAAATGGGGGTGATGTGGGATGGCTTCCTGATTCAATTCTTAATGTTTCCAGCTCCTTTCTAAGCTTTTCTAATTCCGCCCGTGCCTTAGAGAGTTGGTTGACGACCCCGGGGTTTTCATTGTGCTTAGGAGGGTTCCCCTAGTAGTTGCCTTGCTCTTCTTGTTCATTCCGTTCTTCTTCTGCATCTGGTTCTTCTTGCTCATCCTGCATTTCTTGTTCATCCTACATTTCTTGTTCATCCTGCTCCTCTTCTTCATCCTGCTCTTCTTGTTCATCCTGCTCTTATGGTGTAGTGGGATCCTCCTGATCTACCCAAAGATCATCATCCTCATCAGACACATTTTGAACTATGGGATTGGGTTCCCTTCTCTCTTCCTTGGTAATTCGGATTCTGGATGCTTGTGTGAATCTTTTACTTCATCTCTTCGGCCCTTGATTACTGGCAGAAATCCCTAGGTTCGTTTTGGGGGAGTCATCTCGTGAATACTTTATCTTCACCAGGGTATCAGCCACACTGTCCAGGTCAATTTTCCTCTTCGTTCTTGATGTAGAGGCAGTCTTGTTCATTGATCCTGGTGGTAGGGGTACGCCAACTGTGGGTGTACACTTCATTCTTTGAACATCTTCAGCAGATACCAACACGAATTCTTCCCAAGAAATCTCTGGGATCTACGCTTTTAATTCCTCACAAACGATTAATTTGATCAGCCCATGATGGGCTAAGGCATCCTCCTTTCCTTTAATCATTTTCTTGCTCATTTCTGCTAGAGATTGGAGCAGGTAGTATGGAATACTAATGTTGTTGTTCGGTGGATGATGGGCCCTATGCCTCAACAGTTCTGAAATTTGAAAATGAAAAATGGGGACGCAACTTAACCTACCAGTGCATGTAATGTACCTCTGGATGATTGCAGCCATTTCCTCCCATGGTGCCGGCATGAAGAGTCTTTTGACTCTGTTTTTATATTCCTCGTAGACCTCTCCTCACTTGAAAAATGCTACCTTTGCTTCATGGTTTGCCTCTCAGTCATCCCTGCTCCAATGCAGGCCCATTGGTAGACCCGTGAATTTAGAAATCACTTCTTCATCCAACTTTATACGTAACCCCTTCACTTGGGTGACGAACTGTTCATCCTTGATATGTTTTAAATTTATTGCAAACTCCATAGCCACCCTTGCATTGTATCCTCTCAATCCTAAGATGAAAGGCATCCCACTCGTGCTGCGGATGATTGCTAGGATTCGTGGGTTCTGATAAATAGCACTATGTTCCTCTGGTTCACTTTTCTTGAAACCTTTTGTCATCCTGAAATTCTTTATTGTAACAATAAATCAATTCTTGGAGCATGGATATGTTCCCTCAAACGGTCGAGGTTGATTACCGGTTCGATGGCTGGATTGTTGTCTGTGTGACCGCACTAGCTTCCAATTTCTTGCTTCTGGAGAGTTTTGAGAGGTTTCGTATATGCAAAACTGGCCTTTTGGAATATCATGCAGCCTTACTTAACTGTCTTTCCACACTTGTCCTCATTAACATTTGTTGTACCCTCTGCTTGATCGAGCCCTGCTTTTCGTTTCATGATTTCATCTTGCCCCATTTGCTTTGATTACTTGGAAGTATGGCGGCTAGATGCGGGTTTATCATTTCCTAACATGAAAAAGGTAGTAATCATGATTCATTGAGGCTGATATGACTTAGGTAGCAATCATGATTTATTGAGGCCTTCTGAACTGAACCGTGTCGCCGAATGAAGATTGAAGCTGTCCTCGGCTTCAAAAAACAAATGCCTTGTGGGATAATGATTTGTCCTTAAAAATAAAACAAAGATGTTTAGAGATTACCTTGTAATGTTTTAGCGTACCTGATTTGATGATCTGGCCTGATTACGTGCACTTGCTGCTTTTTCCTTGCGTATATTTGAATTTGCTGTATTGGCTTCTTTTGAATTTTGTGCCTTTTTATGATTTGACTTTGTGATGATGCTTTTGCATTGGGATTCAGATTGTTCATTGTATTGTTGTAATCTATGCTGGCTCTCTTGAATAGATGGCAGGCTCGCATGAAATAATAGATGTGATTGGATATCTTTGTTTGCTGGAAATAAATTCTGTAGTTGAGTTGATACCTTTGTTGTCTTCGTTTGTAGATGTGGCTGGCTCGCTTGATTCCTTTAATGGTTGAAAATAATCGGGTTCACCTGATTAGATTTCTGGCTCGCTTGAATTTTGATGACAGCCTCGCTTGAATAGTAGCATGTTTTGAATAATAGTAGGCTCGCTTGATTGTTTATTCTCTGCAGTTTGCATGCTATGCTTTCGTGGGGATGTATGATGCCTTGCAGTTTTTATCTTATCATTTGTGTAGTGTGTTTATTTGGCATTTTTCCCATCCCTCTTTCTCATGTTTATTTTATTTATTCTTTTTCTTGTTTTTTTTTCTTTTTTCTATTCTGCTTCCCCTCTTTTTTTTTTTTTAGCAAATATTTTTTTCTATATATTTTTCTCTCTCTCTATATATATATTTTAACTAAATTTCAATTATTTTCAATTTTCTCTATCAGCATCAATTGCTGCTGGTAGAGTACTTGTGTAAACTCCTCCTTTGACTGTGGCTTCTTGTAAAATTTGAGCTGATGTCCATTTACTATCGTAGGAAACTCTTCTTCATCAATTGTAATGATCCTTATAGCTCCATTGTCATAGATCTTTTGAATTATGTAAGGTCCCAACCGTCTGGTTGTTAGTTCTCCCTTGAATGTGTGAAACCTGGAATCATAGAGTAGTGCCCAGTCACCTTCCCTGAAATTTTTATCCTTTAGGTGTTTGTCATGCCACTTTTTTCTTTGCTGCTAGATGATTTCAGTGTGGGCAAGTGCTTGCTGGCATTGCTCATCCACTTGATTCAACTGTAGCATGCGTTCTTGTTGTATTTCGGATAGTTCCATATTCAACTCTGCTGCAATTCGTAATGTTTTTATTTAAAATTCAATTGGCAGCATGAATTTCTTCCATGTGATATTATAGGCCCAAACCGCCTCACTCAGTCTGTCAGCCCAATCTCTTTTGTGGAGTTGGACTGTCTTTGTTGGAATCCTCTCTAATTCTCTGTTAGTGAACTCAGCTTGACCATTTGCTTGAGGGTGATAGGAGGAGGACTGTCTATGCTTGACATTGTTTCTTTTAAGCAAGTCTTCTATTAAATTTGATGTAAATTGTGGGCCTTGATAAAAAACTAGTTCTCTTGGTACTCCAAACCTGTGAAATATCTACTCCGTGAAGAATTTTTCCACGTTGGTTTCGTTGGCTGCAGCTAGTGTTGCTACCTCAGTCCACTTTGTGAGGTAGTCAGTGCATACTAGGATGTAGCTTTTATGATTTGACTGTGGGTTGATTGGACCAGCGAAATAAAATCCCCATTTTTAGAATGCCTCCAAGGAGATCTGTGGATGGAGTGACATTTCTTCTTTTTGTGTTGGTTTGCCCATCCTTTGGCAGTCATCACAGTGTGAAACATATTTGTAAGCATCTTTGTGGAGTGTTGGCCAATAGTACCCTGTTTGTAAAATTTTATAGGCTATCCTCTTTGCAGCATAGTGTCCTCCACATGGTTCATTGTGAGTGGCATGCATCATGTCATTCACTTCATCTTCTCTAATGCACCTTTTGAGTATTTGATTAGGTCCTTGTTTGAAGAGCATGCCTTCTATCCCCGTGTATGTGGCACTTTGCCTTATTAATTTTGTCTTCCGTTTATAACTATAATGTTCTGGAAACTTCCGAGACACTAAATAGTTTTCTATGTCAGCAAACCATGGACTTCTTGTGGATATGGCAAAAAGGTGCTCATCTAGAAAATTGTCATTGATTACTTCACTGTCTTGTCCATATGTCAGCCTAGATAGAAAGTCAGCCACTACATTGTGTTTACTTGGCTTGTCTAAAATCGTGATGTCAAACTCTTGGAGTAGTAGTAGCCATCTAATGACTCGAGCACTTGTGTTGGGTTTGTTCATTAGATATCTTATGGCTGAATGGTCTGTATGAACAAAGACTTGGTAGCTAGTGATATAGTGCTTGAATTTATTAATGGCATGTATGAAAGCCCAAAATTCCTTCTCGGTGACAGTATAATTTAACTCTGCCCCTACTAAATTTTTACTTATATAATATATTGCATAGAGCTTCTTCTCTTTTTCTTGTCCAAGGACAAACCCGATTTCCTTATCTGATGCATCAGAGTGGATGTGGAATGGAAGTGCCGAGTCTGGTTCTTGGAGTACTAGAGCTGTAATTGTTTTCTCCTTAAGGTTATCAAATGTTGTCATGAATTGGTTTGTCCATATGAAATCAGTGTCTTTTGTGAGAAGTGCAAACATTGGGGCAGCAATTCTGCTATAATTTTCAATAAACCTCCTGTAGTACCCTGTTTTCCCAAGGAAACTTCTCACATCCCTTTGTTTAACAGGTGGTGCCAGCGTTTTGACTACTGAGACTTTTGCTTGATCAACCTCTATCCCCCTCTGTGATATATGATGTCCTAAAACGATGCCTTCTTGCATTAACATTCTTCATTTGTCGTTGCTCAGACATAGGCTCATCTCAATACATTTTTTTAATACCAATTCAAGATGGGTCAATGCTTGGTCAAAGTTTTGTCCATAGGGTGTGAAGTCATCCATGAAGACTTCCATTTGATCATTTATGAATTCAGAGAATATTCTTAGTATGCCCTTTGGAATGTTGTTGGAGCATTACATAACCCAAAGGGTAGAACTCTGTATGCATAAGTACCCCAGGGGCATGTAAACATTGTCTTATCTTGATTAGCTGGGTGTATTAAAATTTGGTTGTACCCACTGAAACCATCCAAAAATGAAAAATACTTGTTCCCAGCTAATGTGTCCAGCACCTAATCTATAAATGGCAGTGGAAAGTGATCTTTCTTGGTTGCTTTATTTAGCTCTCTATAGTTCACACAAATTCTCCATTTGCCTCCTTTTTTAGGGACTATAACCAGTGGCAATACCCATTTGCTGTTAGAGATGGGATATATGAACTCGACATCTAATAACTTTTGTAGTTCTATTTTGACAATGTCCTTTAATGCTGGGTTCAACCTCCTTTCTGGTTTCCTAATAGGGATAGAACCTGCTTTTATGTAAATGTAATGTTTGCAAATATCAGGATGTATACCTTTCATGTCTGCATATGTCCATTCAAAAGCTTTATGTTGTTGTGATAATACTTTCATTAACTGTGCTTCTTTATCTGGCTTGAGATTGGAATTGATGTTGACCGTCTTTCCAGGCATAATTCATTGTCTTTGATTTCTCTAATTGTTCTTGTAGAGATAGCACTTCTGTCCACATTTTATTTAAGTTCTGGTTTGAACTTTCGCCTTCTTGTTGCTCCTCTGTGTCAAAAAATATTTCAAGACCAACATTGTTAGAATATGCATTTTGTATGAACCTATCTATATGACCATCTTCATCTATTGCTTTTAATGATAGTGCAACATCAATTGTTAGGACAGGTCGTAGGTTTTGATTTGGTGTGTCGTTATAATCATCAGTCCAATTTTGGTATTCTAAGTCTGAAGATTTCCTTGCTGGTGGGTAAATCATGATTTTCTTCTTGGCATGTCCACTGGTGATAGTCATGTTTCCTGATCGACAAACTATGTAAGCGTCTGCAGTTGCCAACCACGGTCTACCTAGTATGATTGGATAACCACTAAGTTTACTTTTGACTTCAATGACTATGAAATCAGCTGGGTATTCCCAGGATTCAATATTGATCATAATGTCTTCGAGCATCCCTTCGGGTTTTGATAGTGGATGTGTCAGCTAGTTGGAGTACTGTAGTTGTTGGTCAGACCATTGATTGGAGTCCTAGGTGTATCATGGTTTCTTTAGTCATCACGTTGATAGCAACTCCCAAATCGATTAAGCTTCTATTTATTTGTTTGTTATTGATGGTGACGTTTACTACAGGACTACCTGGATCAAGATACTTAGGGTTAATAATGATACCCAACATCAAATCAGCCAATTGTCCTACTACATTTATGGTCGGTGGATCACTCTTTCTCCTCCCTTATTTCTTCAGACAAGTTTCTCTAATAAATTTGTTACATATGGGCACATCCCTTATTGCTTGTAAAATCGGAATCTGGATGTTTAAGTGCTTTAATTTGTTTAAGATTGCATTTTCTTCCTCCTCTTTTGTACTGCGTATAAGTTTTTCTGGAAATGGAGGATTTCTATTTCATTGGAGTGTTTGAGTTTCTTCTTGTTGAGGATTTGGTTCATCCGGATGCTGAACATAGGGTTGTGTTGTTTGTTCTTGAGCTTCAGGTTGTTGGATATTATGTGTGGATGTATTTTGCAAAGTTTTTCCAGATCTTAGGCTTATTTCGTTTATTTCCATGGTGTCTACGACATAGGTAGGGAATTTCGTGATGTCAGTGTTATAAGTCTGTTGATGTTGTGGAGGTCTGTTATTATTAGGGTTTGGGATGGGTTGGGATGGAATTGGTGGGGGTCTGGGGAGTGGTTGAGTTTGTGGGGGTGGCATAATAAGTGGCTGTTGTAATGGGGCTCTCCAATTTGATGGATGGGGGTATTGATTTTCATAATTCGTGGTTGATGGAGGAAAAGGTGGGGGGTATTGAGGGTAAGATGGTGGGAAATAAGATTGTTGGTAGGATGGTTGATACATTTGCTGATTCTGCTGATAAGTCTGTTGATTTTGCTGCCATGGTTTGGATTTGGCTGTGCTTGCCATGGAGTTGGTGCAGAATTTCAATTCTGTTGGCCCTGATTATAGTAGGCTTGATTGTTATGTTGGTATGTTCTAACAACATTACTCCTCCTTTGATTTATAAAACATAGTTGTTCTATTGCTCCTTCAGCTACGGGATCTTGGATAACAGCCTTACATGAGGGTAAGAGGGAACATTTATCAGTGGAGTGGTCATCAGTGCGAAGACCACATATTTCTATGGTGTTTAAAATGCACTGCCCCTTCTCATGTTTCTTTCTACAATGAGGACAAAATACTACCAAGGCTTGGTTAATTTCATCCTGCTTCTTTTTGATCTGAAGTGCATCAAGTTGCATGGCCAGAGATTATAATATGTCGGTATTCATGTTATCTAGCAGGTTTCCTAAATTAGATTTTGTAATATTGGGTCCTGAAGATGATGAGGGTCCTATGGGTAGATGTGTATCTCTTGTCCCATTCTTGCTTTTCCTAGACCTAGAATGGTTCTTGAAGATCTGTAGTATCTGGTCATAGGTCTTCTGAAGTATGTCTCCATCTCCTAAGAGGTTTAAGATCTCAAAATTCTCTTCTTTGATCCCTCTAGGAAGGACACGTTTTAGTGATTCAGGGTCTAGGGTGCAATGGTTAGCTCGTTTGTAGCTGAGCTAAAAAAGTTGGGCATAGTCTTCTAAGGATTCACGATCTCCCTACTGCATCCTAAATATTTCATCCCTTGTATCCTTTGCTTTTCAGTAGTCCCTATATTTTTCTAGGAATGCCTGTTTCATCTGGTCCCAATTGAAAATACTATTTCCTTCTAAACTCATGAACCACCTAAGTGATAAATCTTTCAGTGTGGAGGGAAAAAGTCTCAGCTTTTGTGCATCCGTAGTGTAATCAAAGGATCTGCAAACTACCTTAAATTTGTTAGGAACCCATGTCTTTACTTTGTTAGTATATTGTTGTTGGACGCATATGCTTTGTAAGTCGTCCCGTAGTATTTGTTGATCCATAGTTTATATTAGCCCATAGTATTAACCCATAGTATTGGACGCATATGCTTTGTAAGTCGTCCCATAGTATTATATGTCCCATGGTTTTGACTCATAGTATTGGCGCCTAGACTTAGCCCATGGTTTGTATTGACACATAGTATTGACCCATGGTATTGGCGCCTAGACTTAATATATAAATGTGTGTTGAGGCCTATGAAGGCACGGTGAAGTTAATTGTATTGAGCTTGCTCAAAGGAGGTTGCCCCCTCGAAGTGGCCCATGATCACTATAAAAGTGATTTTGAGTTCTATTATTTCTGATATCTCGTGTATTTGCATTAATTACTTATTGTAGGTTCATCACATCTGGTATCAGAGCACTTCCTTGGGCTCGTTAGGTGGAATTTCTGCCAAATTTTTTTTCACATCTGTTGCAGCTTCCGATTTGGGAATAGTCCCTATCCACTTAACTGTGGGAAGTACTTGGGCATAAGCCCTAAAACTCATTGTAAGGAGTACCACAGGAACCCCAAAGTAGTTGGCCCATTGAGAGGACTTTCCAGCGAAAAGGGCAACGACCCCTACCTGATTGACTAGTTCCCACCCGTGAGGTAAACCAAGAGCTGTCGTTTGTGGCAAAGCGGTTATCAGTTTTACCTGAGCCGTGGAGTGAGGGGTACTGCCCCAATACGCAAGCCGTCAGATATCATTGGTGGTCGAGTGAAACACCTGAACTGTTAGGAAGCCATACATACCTGGGGTCCATATCTATTTTTAGTTGAACTATTGCCGATCACTTCCGCTCCAGATCCAGCCGTTTCAGATCTATTCTGAAAGTCGTTCCAGATCCAGTCACCGTTTCAGATCCAGCCGTTTTCGATCCCTTCCGCGCCGTTGCAGATCCATCTGTTGCGGATCCCTTCCGCGCCGTTGTTGCCGATCCATTTCTGAAAAAAAAAAAAAAAAAAAAAAAAAAAAAAAAAAAAAAAAAAAAAAAAAAAAAAACTGTTTTTCAGCCATATCTCCCTTGTTTCAACTCTGTTTTCCCTAAAACTTCACTGACATCCCTGCAATCCCATTTTTCATATTTCATTCCTGAAGACCCTATCCCAAATTCCACTTCCCAAGACCAGAAATCCCACATTTGTCTATTTTTAGGGTTTGCCATAACTTCTTCAATTTTCACCCGATTGCCTTCAAATTTTACCATAGAGTTTCCGCTTCTGAAATCCCCATTTTTTGCTTCCCTGTCCCTCAGGAAGTGTCGAAAACCTAGTCAAACCCCAATTACCCCTCCGAGTTTTTCCCAAATCTAAATTTCCCCTTACTAAATAAGCTTGTGTTTGTGTTTTTTCATTCCCCCCCCCCACAAAAAAAAAAAAAATTACTGGTTATGGCTATCACTCGCACAGGAGCAAACACCATGGAGGAAGCACTTGCAACCATCCAAACCAAACTCCAAGATCTGGATGAAAAATTTCTCAGCCTCCATCTTTAGCATTCAGCCATGAACAATAACCGACAGCCAGAATATTTTGCAGCCACTGGGTTCTCTTCTTCCAGCAATTTTCGTGGGCTGAAGCTTGATTTTCCTCGCCTCAATGGTACTGATCCGACTGGATGGATATACCGAGCAGAACAATATTTCAGTCTGCATGATACTTTTGATGTTCAGAAATTTCCACTTGCATCCTTTCATTTGGAACAGGAAGCCCTTCGATGGTACCATTGGTACATCAAAGCTCATCCCGAGCCAAACTGGACAGATTTTTGCCAACTCCTTTTGCCACGATTTGGTCCTAGTGCTTTTGACAAATTCACAGGAGCACTCACTAAACTTCACCAAACTAGCACAGTGAGAGAGTATCAGATGGATTTTGAGAAACTAGCAAATCACACAGAAGGATTGTCTGATGAATTCTACAGGAATTGTTTTATCAGTGGTCTCAAGGATGAAATCCGCTCAGAGGTCAAAATGTTTTGTCCCAACACAATGATGGAAGTCCTAGGGTTGGCTAAGCTGGCCGAGGACAAGATCGTAGCTCAACAATGCTCCAAACCCACCTTTGTTCCCTTCAGAAATATGGGTTCCCAACGACCTCCCATCACGCCTGCTCCCCAACCAACTCCTATCAAGCAATTGTCTGAAACAGAGATGAAGGCATGTCGAGAAAAAAGGATTTGTTATAATTGTGATGAGAAATTCACTCAGGGACATAGATGTTTTCCACAAAAGCTCTATCTCTTGGATGTGGATTCTCCGCCTGCCTGAGAACTTGATGAAGAAGCTCCAGATACAGTAGATGATCAGGTCGACATTCAACACCCGCCTATTGACACCCCATGTTAGGATGACCCACCCGAGATCTCTCTCCATGCTGTAACCGGCGTCACCACCCCACAAACAATGCGAGTCAGGGGATACTTCAAGAAGCTCCCTCTTACCATACTCATTGATTCTGGTAGCACTCATAACTTTATTGATCCTCGGATTGCCAAACAGGCGGATTGTTTTATCCATCCTTGCTCCAAATTTGAAGTCATGGTTGCCAATGGGGGCACCTTAGCTTGCAAGGGGAAGTGTCACAATGTGCGTGTCTCTATGGAATATTATAACCTGTGCTCTCACATGTTTGCCTTGTCCTTAGGCGGATGTCATGTAGTTTTGGGCGTTCAATGGTTACGCACACTTGGCCCCATATTATGGGATTTTGCTGAACTTTGGATGCAGTTTTCAGTCAATGGGGCACAACACAAATTTATGGGCTTACAACCAGGGTCTCTTTGCATCATCAGTTCACATCTCCTGGAAAAAATACTTAAGAAGAATTCACATGGTGTCATCGCTTAGCTCCATTCCATTCAGATGCAACCATCAACAGTCTCCACTACTTCCTTGGATAGATATGCAGGTGTCTTTGTTGAAACAATGAGCTTGTTTCCTTCAAGAGACCTTTCCGGTAATAATTTAGCTGCATCTACCTCTCAGCAGGAAATGATGACTATTTTGCATACAGTTCAGAAGTGGCAGCCATGCCTATTGGGGAATTATTTCTGCATCAAGACTGATCTCCAGAGTCTGGAAACTTTCTTGGAACAATGGGTCTCCTCCCCAACGCACCTAAAATGGGTTATCCAACTCATGGGTTATGACTATGCGACCACTTACCAGAAGGGTAAGGACAATATGGTGGAAGATGCTCCTCCTCGCACATTTGATGACCTAGTTTCTCTTACAGCTATTTCTCTGCTTGTTCCAAATTGGTTCCAATTTGTTCAACGAGGCTATCTCTTCTATGAACTCCATGCTTCTTCATCAGTAGGGCACTCTGGGTTCCTCAAAACGTATGACCAAGAACAATGTAACTTCTTTTGGTAGGGACTCAAAAGGACAATTCAACATATGGTGGCTGATTGCGATACTTTCCAGGTCAACAAGGGTGAAACGACCCTCCTTTCGGGACTGCTCGAACCCTTGCCCATCCCTCCACAGATTTGGATAACTATTTCTATGGATTTCCTAGAAGCACTCCATTGGTATAGTACCAAATATCAAAGGACACCATATGAAGCAGTCTCTGGACACGCACCACCAGTTCTTCTTCCATACACCTTCAACAGCTCCCCAGTTCAGGAAATTGACTCAATTCTTCGAAACCGTGATCAACTTCTTCTCATTGTGCAGGACAATTTTCACATGGCAAGAATTCGACTGAAACAACAAGCCGATCAACACCGTTCTGAGTGCACTTTTCACATTGTTGATATGGTTCTTCTTTGTCTACAACCTTCCATGCAATCCTCCCTGAAACTCCAAAGGTGCCAGTGGCTCGGAATGCAACCCGAGGATGCTACAAGGGACCCACTCCTTTAGATTCTGCATTAATTTCCACATCTAAAGCTTTGAGGACAAAGCTTTTTCTAAGGGAGAGGGAATGTTAGGAACCCATGTCTTTACTTTGTTAGTATATTGCTATTGGATGCATATGCTTTGTAAGTCGTCCCATAGTATTTGTTGATCCATAGTTTATATTAGCCCATACTATTGACCCATAGTATTGGACGCATATGCTTTGCAAGTCGTCCCGTAGTATTTGTTGATCCATAGTTTATATTAGCCCATAGTATTGACCCATAGTATTGGATGCATATGCTTTGTAAGTCATCCCATAGTATTATATGTCCCATGGTTTTGACTCATAGTATTGGTGCCTAGACTTAGCCCATGGTTTGTATTGACACATAGTATTGACCCATGGTATTGGTGCCTAGACTTAGTATATAAGTGTGTGTTGAGGCCTATGAAGGCATAGTGAAGTTAATTGTATTGAGCTTGCTCAAAAAAGGTTGTCCCCTCGAAGTGGCTCGTGATCAATATAAAAGTAATTCTGAGTTCTATTATTTTTGATATCTCGTGTATTTGCATTAATTAATTAATGCAGGTTCATCACAAAATTCAAACAGGAATGTGTCGGGATCTTCTGAAGTCAATCCATGGAAGTTTGGAAAATTGTTAGGGTTGATATTCTTCAGCCTAGCATCTCCAAGAGGCATGCTAATGGGGAAGGTGAACATCTCCCTAGGTTCCTCTTCTTCGTCTGCCATAGTAGTGTTTGAGCGGAACTAGTAGAGAAGTTGTCTCTGTTTGGATCGTATGTCGAGTCAGTTTCATTTTCAGAGTTTAGAAATTCAAAATGAGAGTGGTCAGAACTGTTGTTACCGTTGTTGCTCATGGTACGCTTAGGCGGAAAGCATCCAAACCTATCCTTTTGTCGACGAGGCATTCATTGGTAAAATATTTATGCTGCTTTTTTTATGTGATTTTTTTCTTTTTTTTTTATGTCTAGCGAAGACGTCTCCTAAAAGATTTAGCACCTGCTCGACAACGGCGCCAAAAAGTGGTGAGCTCTTAGAATGGATGCCTAATGAGGGCAGCTAGACTAGGATCCTACTTTAATTATCAACCCGAGGAACATACAAACTTCAGAGGTGCAGGAACTATATGTGCTCTTATAGGATAGTCTTTGTCGTGGTTGGGTGTTGGTATCAATGTTTAAGGTTTGCCTAAAAAGAAATCAAATAAGCTGGAAAAGGATTGCTTAATCTATGGCTGAAAGATACCTATGCTAAGAAGTTCAAGTACTGAGGACAATAAATCTATATTAAAGAATTTAAATTCTGAAAACAATAAATATGTTCCTAAGAATTGACTTGCTGAAAAAAATAGAGAATTTAGACTATGGAAGTGAATACTGAAACATAGCATATCTATTCTAAATGAAAACTGGATCTTTAATCTAAGAAACAATTACTGTAAATCAAATGCATAAAATTGGAAGTCTGGTCTAACCTATTCAATTACCAAAACCAAGTTCAGAATACTATTATCTAATGCTACTAAGTAATCAGAATTTCAAGAAGTGAATATCATTAATTAACCACAGTATTGAAAGTAGCAATCTTTATGAGCAACCATAATAATGGGAGAGTGCCTAAGCTTTAAGATTTGGATCATTGTTCAAAAGCAATGTGAGTACAGAATGAAATAGATGCTTAAAATATGCTTTGGAAGAATGATGTTATAGGACTACTTAAATAATGTTACCGAACTACAGAATGCATGATCAACTACTACGGAATCAGACTAGTCACATTACTACAAAAATCAAATCGTACTAGTTAGCGCCATTCAAATGCGCTCATATGTAATATAGATTTCAGTCAATGTAAAACACATAATGAAAAATACCTGAACAGTAAGATCTCCTGACTTACATGTTGGAGGGGCCCTCTCCAACCCGTACTCAGAAGTGAAAGAAACTTATAGATGCTGAATTGAAAGAAACATCAAATCTTTAATTAACATAGCAGCTTCATAGTTTGACAAAAGTCTGTAACTCAGAGTATCTCGACAGTATAAAAACGTAAACAATGATTCTAAAAAATGGCAACAGGATCCTCTCGCTAGCTGAGAGGCTCGTATATATATCCTCTAATGCTTAACCTAACTACTATGTCTAATTTCCAATTCTGTTTGAACAATTGTTCTCTCTAGAAACCAGGAAAAAGGCACTGAGCTTTGCATGATCTTTCAGTCCTCTGCTTGATCTGCATGTTTGTCCTTTAGTGTACCTGGACCTGCTCAATCATACTCAATTTTCAGATAATTAGTTTATTGAACACACATTTAAACATACAAGAATAATCTTAAAACAACTTCATTAAATAATCAAGGTAAATCATTTCTCCCACAAGACAAGTGTATTTCTTCACCCTTTCTTGTGTTTTTGCTGTGGGGAAAGGCTATTAGATACTTGTATCTTGGACTCATCACAAATGAAAAAGGCTTGGCAAGAAATCAACTGAAAACAAGATTCTAATCGACACTACAAAGCAATGTTCTTCCCCAGTATGGTCGCCAGATTTGTTTAACGGACAATCCACTCGAGCGGACGCGAGCCGGATCTCCCTAGCTCAATGTGAGTCTAGAACAAATAGTATAGACTATAAACCACTTTCCTAGATCTAATTAAGGATCAGGTCACTAGATGCCTTACCTTATACTTGAAGTCCTTTCTCCTGGATGCTACTCCACGCCTTGCGGTCGTCAGATCTCAGCTGCAAGACCTGTCAAGATACACAGAACAATGCAAACAAGTAAAGAGCATCTATACAATAAGAGATCTAAGTAAATAGTTAAGCAGGTTAACTACACAATATCATCAATTCACAACAATATTGGTGGAAAGCATTTATATTACTGTAAAATATAGGGAAAGTACATAGAAGAATGATTACAACCTAGGCTTAACATAGCAATCCTTCTCCATCCAAGCCAAATGCCATGTCCTCCCAAGGAAGTATGAGTCTCTCAATGGATGAGTAGAGATCTCTCGATGATGATTTCACCAGCATGTAGACACTATAGACTTCCTCTCCTTGGAGAGGGGCAGATCTTCACTTATATATGACTAAGTGGATAGGGTATGGATAGGATAGGTTGAGATATGGTTGGAGAGAGATAGGGGATTCTCCCAAGAGGTTAGGAACCGAGTGCCAACTCTCCCAAGAGGTCAGGGATAAGGATCCAAGTCAGCAGGCTTTGAGAATGAGCTCGAAGAAGCTATTTTTTTCCATTAACTAACATCGTTGCACCCTGCAAGAGAGAAAGATGCGACGTCGTAGGTTGCATGAGTGCAGCCTGCGATGACCTCTCAAAACCTAGCATGAATGCAATAGTATCTCTTCCAAGTCAATGACTTAGCCAATGGTACTTTAGGGATGTATACATTGAATCTCATGATGGTAGGATTTTAGGTGTAACAACTAGATCTGGAGTTGGATTAGGGTTTGTCAGAGAAACCCTAAAATTCAAAATTTGAATTTCAAACTTCTGATTGGATGAAAAGATGCGCCTTGCTGAGCTGATCAAGCTGGTATACTTCAATTTTGAAAATTGCAAAATTTGACCCCTCAAAATTGCCTTTGAAACTTTCGGATCTTCTAGATAGGATCCCGAACTAGGGTTTGATAAAGCCTGGTATTTTTCCCATCCAAAAGGTTCGATATTGTGTTCTAAACTTTGATTTTTCTAAGGAGATTCCAACCATGTTCACAGATTTCAAAAATTCCAACTTTTGCAGAAGCCCTAATTTTCTACCTTTCCTATCAAAATCCTGAACTAGGGTTTGATCAAGCGCGACCTTTTGCCCAACCAAAAAATTTGATCTTGGTCTCTAAATTTTGATTTTGATGAGGAGCATTTAGCCGTGGTCTCTGATTCCAAAAATTCCAACTTTCTCTAAAGCCCTAGATTCCCGCAGCAGTGATAAGCCAAAAATGAGAATGTTGAGAATTCAATTCTATTTCACAGAAATATGTGCCTTATTGTTTCTGGCACATCTCTGAAATTACGAATCCATAGGATCTGAAACTTTAGCCTGTGTTAGGATGACATATCATATTTCCAACCCCATAGGTCTGACCTCAAATGGATTCTCTGAGAGAGAGATATGCCAAATTCCGCAACGTGACGTGTTTATGGGATAAAACAGGATAACGAACTTGTACGGAGTGCCACGTGTCACTGGTTTGACTTCGGCCTCTGAAAAGTGGACCTGTGAAAGTAAAGTCCATTCCCTACCTGTCATGTTTTACAAAATTGCATTTGGAGCTTCCTATCCCAAGTTGTGACCTTTTTTCCTAGGTCACCTATTTATGACTAAGATCTGGAAGAGGCAAAAACCCTAGATTGCACAAGTCATAAAACAGAAAGTATAGCGAATTAGATGTTGTTCTTTGGACACAAGGTACATGGGGATGTTATCTATGACTTGTAGAAGTTTTTGAACCTAAACCTTTGCCAAAATGGATTTATAGCAAAAGTTCCATAGTGAGTGGTTTTTGCTATATCAAGCCCTAGCTTCCAATTTGTCGCAAGTGCAACAAGTCTCATAAATGCCATACCATGCCTTCCTTTAAGCTAGCTCTGATATGATGTTATTTTTTCAACATTTAATTCAATAGATCTAGGATCTTAACTGAAATAACAACATGTACAGCATATCAAGCATAAGAGACAAGAGACACAAAACATTTCACTGAGGAAAACCAAGAAGGTGAAAAACCCAGCAACTTCCTCAGAGATAGAGTAAGCATCAATAAAAGGATCACAATGATAAAACCCAAGAGATAGATATCTTCAGTAACATGCTCATCCTCCACTTGTGCGCACTCCTCCTCTCTCTCTCTCACTAATGCAAAGTGAGTGAATGAGAGAATGTGTAAAATGAGAGAGACACACTCTCTATTTATACACTACTTCACTTGTCTTTTAACTTTAACTAGGTCGGCCCGAACTTAACCACTTAACATAATGTTGACTGGGCCAAACCCCACTAGGGTGGTCTAATAACCCATCAATTATAAGTTACGACACTTACAATATAACTTGCGACACTTGCAAGTACAACTGATGACACTTCCAATCGGAGGAATAATACATCTCCGTTGGGGATACAATAAAGTAAAAATGTAATACATACAATATACAAGTGAATATATTCCGAAGTTACAAATATATCAACATCCCTTTTCCACAATCATCTTGCCACATTATAATATAATTAGAACCACAAAATATTTAAAAGATTGTTGAAGTTAAAAAAAATTATTGCCAAACAAGTAACATTATACATACTAATAATAAATTTCATAGTAAATGTAAATTAAATTGTTGATTGTTTACCAGTTCTGAGGATTTTTCTTTTCCTCGATCATCCTGCCACATTATAACATAATTACAACCACAAACTATATAAAAAATTAGTAAAGATAACAAAAAAATTGATCGCCACAAATATAAGATTATATGGACAAATAATAAAATCCATGTTAAATGAAAAACAAAATTGTTAATTGTTTACTTGTTCCGAGGAAATTCCTTTTCGACGATCATCCTGCCATGATACAATGAAATTAGAACAACAAAATATTTAATACATTATTTAAGAAAAAAAAATATAAATAGGTGTTGCATAAGTACCCGCACAATATTATTTGATGTATCTACTTGATTCAAATGGTAATCCACTAGTAACTCTTCCCTGAGATCTATCTTTTTTATTGCGCACACAACTACCTGATTTCCTTCGCCTACCTCAAATAGGAAATTTGGTTGCTTGTTTGTTGTTATGGGTCGTGTGCTATTTATAAACCCTGCGAAATTGCTGGAAGCTTTAGGCCTTCCATCAATATAGATAGTCTCCCCCTTATTTTTCTTGTTGTCTTTTACATGCATATAATTTGTGGCGAGTGCATATATCTGCATACTTCGCATGTATTAGACCAACACAATCCAATCACTGTATTGTATTTTACAGTTATTCATCCATGGAAAATAGCCCCAGACCATGTAGTGAGGATGGTGCAATGCGATACATCTGATTGTCGACACTGAAGTCAGTGTTCAACGGAGGCAATTCCTTAGGTACCCATTGTTTAAACAAATGTTGATACCTGAGTGGCACCTCAATGTATCCTATGCTCTCATCATCGTAGGAGCATGATCATCCTTAGGCAAGAAAAAATTCCATATGTCTACCAAATTCTCTTTTGACCTTTTCACCTCTGGTCATCCTTCTCCTATCAGATCTACTAGATGTAGACACATTTCCTTTTGTTTGTCTTGAGCTTCCCTCACTCGATGAAGAAATATCCGACAGGTACCTATTTGGTTCTACCTTCAATCGATCAAATCATATATATAGTTAGTTAAAATTCAAATAAGGGCATATCAATGACATATAATTCAACATCAAGAAAAATAAGCATTAGGTTAAGAGGTAGAGTTCCTTGCATGTGAGCTACATTTTCTTTAGGGGGGCACATTCTTATCTTGTTGGTAGTGTTAGAGTATTGGGTCCATATCATTACCAAAGGAGAGTGTAATCTTCTATAGAGATCATGTTGATGAGGATAGGGATTGAACATTTGTTGCTAGGATTTTCCTGGGAACTTTTCATCTTAAAGTACTAGCTACCATCATTTCCAGTCTAATAAAGAATAGTATTTAGCTATCACAGGATTGCCAAATTTTCCAGAACCCACAGGTCTATAAACTTCACTATATATATGTGTTATCTAATTTACTTGATGTTGTAACAGTTGTGAGTAATTTACCAGCATTAAATTCTTGAAACATGGGACTGTCGATTAAGTTCATGGTTTCTTCAAGACATTTATTGAGTCAGATTTAGATTTGAATCCCCATCCAAGTTCATTTTGTTAGTACTAATTACATGAATCCTTTCATGAGGATATATGGTGTTAAGTTCTTCTATTTGAGAGGTTAGTATTTTAAGAATATCCCAACGATTTTTAGAAAAGAAGGACTTCTAATTTTAGGGGTTTCATTGCTATTTTTGGAAATATCTATCTATGGATCTATTTGAACTATGAAGCTTTAGGATCACATGTAATAAGACCTACCATAAAGGGGAAGGTAAGTGTACATGTTGCAGTCTCATAAGAGAACTTGGGAAGATGTGTCTCATAAGCTCTTGTGGCAATAAGTTCATCCAAGAAACACCTTTACAAACAAATAACATTTGTATCCATCTCATGTATGCATAGTGCATCCTTATCCAATTCATGATCTTTTCTCATAATCTTGTCTCATAATGATGGTGAGATCATTACCACTATAATATTGTATCATAATGATGGTGAGTTCATTACCATCATAATATTGTATTTTTCATACTCAAGTTCATCCATGATCACAACTTCATATTATGTGAAATTTTAAATATATTCACTTGAAAATATTGCATTTGTATTCGATCATTTAGTGGTTTAATTTATTTAAATTTATTTCATTATTATAAATGAAATTGTAAATAATTTTAAATAAAATTGAAAATTGGAAAAAAACTAATATAAAAATTTTAAATTATCATAATTGATTATGAATTTAAGTAATTAATTAATATAAAGTTGTTTTAAGGGTGGTTGGTGTGGGATGTGGGAATCCAAAGGAAATCAAGACCCCTTAGATAACTAGGATGGAGGCTTAACACTATGGAAATAAATACTAATAATGAAGAATCAAAGCATTAAAATAATGATAGTGGTTGGAGACTTGGTGGTGGAAATACACCATGGTCTCTAAAACCTTAATCAAACACCAACACTCGAATAGGATTCTTTCTTGAATTCAAAAACCCATACAAGGTTTCAAAACTGTCAATTTTTTCATATTCTAAGAGCATTAAATACAAAGGTTGATGCAAAGGCTAACAAGGATTTCAATTGTAAATATGCAATAGTTTGGAAATATAGGAGGGACAAGGAATTTTGTAGCCCTGCTCAAAGTTTTAAACCACTCAATGTTACTAAATAACTCCATCGATATCACAATACAAGTGGTAAACCCACAATTGCATGCATTTGAACTAATGATTAGGAGGATGTATCAATCTTCTATTTATTCAAGATCACATGAATTCACCTCAATTAGCTCTATAAGGATGGGATGTAAAAAAGCATGTGGGTTTTCTTCTTATTTTGCAATAGAAATTTGGAATTTTCTTTGATGTGTTGGGTAAGAGGTTCATGGAATTTCCTCCTCTTGTTTTGTTGGAGTGTAATTCTACTAGATGGAGGGCTATGGTATTTGAATTCATCCTTTGTCTTTGAGAAGATATTAGGTGGGTGTTTTCTTTGTTTTTATAGTTTTGGGGAAGTGATATCTAGAACCATTCTCTAAGAGGACATTAAACATAGGTATAGTTTGATATCAACATTTATTCTAAATTTGATTATTTTTATTTTATTTCTTTTAGGAATCCTTTAGGGACTAGAGGTAACAATATCTAGTTGTAAGTCTTGGTGATGTCTTTGGAGGGTTTTCAAAATTCATTAAAGGAAGTATCTCTAGACATTCTTTGGGAATAAACAAGATATGTCTTAATATCTTGTTAAATAAGTACTTTACTAGCTAAGATTTTGTTCTTGGTTAGCAAGTGTAATTTGAGTTAGAAAGTTATTGCATTCAATATTTTCAACTATCTTTTACAATGTATTGCTTGTTTGTAAGCTAAAATAGGAATTGTGTTGGTTTATACCCCTGTTTTCAATACTAACCTAGAGCCTATAACATGAGTATGCCCAAAATAAGGACAAGGCAAGAACAAAGCCCGCAAGATCCCCTGAAGGAACTGTCAAAAGGAAAAGACTCATGTCTAATAATTATGTACGAATGTAGATGAAATAAGGAAACCCTATATGTGGGCCTTGTGGAATGAGAGAGCCCTAGAACTATTGATATCCAAATAGATATGTTGAGATCAAATGCATAATATACACCTGTAATAGGAACATGCTTTGGATATAGAGGCTCTCGAGCATACTTTGAAACCAGTGTCGTCTCCTCTCTCGCTACCTATATCGCTTATTACCTCTTAGCTACCACTTATGCTCCTTCAACTACTGGCTTTATGCGTAAACAACATGGGTTCTTATCTGTTCTTGATACCACCATCTTGTAAGGGAAAGGGAAGGGGTTTCATAGCGTTACTTCTTCAACTCATCATGAAGGAAGCATGAAGGAAGGTGGTTCCGGGACATGTAGTTATTCCTATGGAAAGGGAAACCATCCAATCCATAAGGGAATTAGGGGATGGGAAATCGTCAAGGTACACAAATGATACGAAATAAAATTTATCGTATAACATAAATAGTCGAGGTATGGTTATTCCCAAGGCAGTGCAACCCTATCCCCAACCGAATTGAACTAATGTGCCAAACACATGTGGAAAATTAGGGTTATGGAATTTGTAGAAATAAACAATGTAGTTGATGAACTTACCAAATTTACTGACATTGTGAGGCTAGTACAATGTATCCTTTGCTAGCACGGTCTCCTCTTTTCGATGCTGGATGGAATGAGGATTAGTATGATATCCTTAGTCTCCTCTGCTCGAGGTCTAGCATGATCTCCTTAGTATCCTCTGCTCAAGGGCTAGCACAATCTCCTCGGTATCATATGCTTTGTTGTGACAGGGTTAGCATAATATCCTTTTCTCTGTTGTGATAGGTCTGGGGAACGAGGGCACGGGGGCTATGCATATGGAACACGGGGTCTCAGAGTTGTGTAAATCGAATGCGTGGGAGGGTGATGAAGAGACTATATAGAGTTATGCTCTTTGATCGAAAATAATTTTCTTGTGATGTTGTTGGTGGAAGGATAGTTCATGTTTGTTACAATGGGCACATTATCTGACCACTAGCCCATCTCATTCGTCATGTTTTAATGTATTAATTTGTATTATATCATGTTAGTACCCCCCCAACGTCCCAAATTTTTTATTTTTAATTGTGTTAGTGCCCCCCCCCCCCCAACCCAAATTTTAAATTTTTTCATGAAATTTATTATAAAAAACTCATAAAAAATTCTAAACATAAAACCTAACTTACTATTTTACCTTTTCCACAAGCTAAGGCCCAATGTACTCTTAATCAAGTTATTTTTCATTCTATACAAGTTATTTTTCTCTTGGATAGAACTAGTTGCATGCTAGGAGGTTGGAAGCGAAGAAAGTTGGAGAAATTTCATAATTGAAGGGGTGATTTTAATGTTTCAAAGTTGGAGCAAGGATTTAAGCTTCAACATTTCATCTTACTAGCTAGAGCAACACTTTGCTTGGATAGATTTCCTTTGAACAACTAAGTACAAATTTGGGTTGTATTTTTGTTTATCTTCAACATTTCTTCATCCAGTGGTGTAAACAAAGCTTAACAGTATTCATACTTATTGTTCTTAAATTTTTGGGCATGTTTCTTTAGTTTTTCATGGTGTTTTTAAATTTCTAGGCATTGTTTTTAGGTTTTTTTTCCTATTTTTTAATTTCTAGGTAGTGCTTTTTTTGTTTTTTTTTGTTGTTGAACACTTCCATCCTTCAATCCACACCTTTGGGAATCTCACCAACCATGAAAAATTATGATTAACTATAAGTCATTGCCAAAAGTTTCCAATAAGTAAAATCATGTTCATAAAACCAACAAAAGATGAGTCATTTTAGTGATAGCAATGGTAGTGATAGTGGTTCTGATTATAATGCCCAAGTAGAGGGTCAAGTTGGGAGTGGGAACAAGTTGGAAGTGGGGGTACAACTAACACCTCATCCATATCTACTCATTTGGACAGTTAAGTCAGTTCCAACCCTCAACCACTTTTGTTATATGTAACCAAAGTATTTGGACCCTGACCTAGCAAAAAAACTAGGAAAGTGAAGTGTTGGGTCATGTCATTGGACATGGAATATTTATGGCCATCCTTGGTTTGGAATTTATAGTTGGGTTAAGCAACACCTTTTTGGCATAGGTGGAAAATGGGTTAATATATGTGCAAATTAAACATGCTTCAAAGATATTAGGAGATAGAAATGAAACCTAACATCTTTCCATTGGTTTTCTTAGGATCCAATAATTAATAACAAATTGACTTATGCAAAATTGATCAACAAATTGTAGGTCCTTCATGAGCAATTAAAGGATTGATTATCCCTTAATATTGGAATGTCAGTAATCTTGGCATGAGAATGATGTGCCGCAAGTACTGTACATCATATGACAACCAATGAAGTTCAAATATTATTTCTCGTTGCATCAATACAAACCACATGAATTACTCACTTGGTATCTTATGCAACCATGAATGCATGCAAGGTCATGATGTACCCATTCTAAAACTTGGAAGCCTTCTAAAATGAGTTACATTGCAAAAGTTGATGAACCCTTAGTTGTTTTGGTTGGGAGATTCTATAATAAAGAATGGATGCTATTAATTTAAATTTACTAATTTACTATTCTTAAACTCATTTTTGACCACCTTACTAATTTGACTTAACAAGCTAACATGAATAAGGTTGGAAAACCTAGAGAGGTTTGAATGTCATTTAGAATCTATTTCTATCTTCATTTTTTTTCTCAAAATTCTATATCCAACATACAATACACCTAAATAATATACAATATGACTTAATTATGCATTGGATGTTGTATATGGGGGAGATTAAGTTTGTTCCTAGACTTGGATAGCTTATTCCATTTTTACAAATACAAGAATAACCACTAACTGATAGTTTATCCTTTAAATATCAATTAACCAATTACTTTCCCTTATACTATTTTATTGTAATTACTATGAACATCAATTAAATTTGCATTCCACCCACTCACCATGTATGTGGAATTTCTAAGTACGAAATAGCGAGAAGGATTCAAATAACATATGCTAGAGTAATATCCATTTCTTTCCTTAATAAGTTTTCAACCTACAATTGTTGATTCACTATTAATAAGCCACTAAACTATTTTCCCTTTTTATTCATTCTAAGGCATAATCTTAATGGGATAAGGAAATAATATAGTTAGTTTACCCTAATAATAATCCCTTACAACCTTTTATTTCACATCCTAAGACTTATCCATTTTGTCAAGGTATTGTAATTCATAGAAAGTAAGCATAACCATTACCTCATGTATAATAACAATTACAACTTAGTATATTATTTGTATTAGGTTCACATAAAATAGGTAAACTCAAGGCATCATCATTTACTCCATGTACACACACTATGGAGTCAATTTTAGCAATATATTCATTATATCCATACATAAACTAGATTACACTATCAAACTAAGTGTATTGAAGTCTCATTTTTGGCATATGTTAGTCTAAAACTTAACTCGTTCCCCATGTTTGTGCCAATACATATTCAGGTATTTGATAATGTTATATATTATAGATCCTATCATTATTCCAACAAGATGGCTGATAAGTATTACCATACCTTTACACATCATTCCATATAATATACCATTACATAACCTCCTATCACAAATTTCACAAGATCTTTCATATTTATTAAAATCAACTGCATGTATGGAGCTTGACAGACAAAGCAAATAAATAAGGCTCACCACAAAGTATACTAAACTTAATTAAATTGTCTGATTCGAAGGGCATCTCATATATGCAAAGTGTTTTGCAAAGATGCAGATCTTTGTAATTAAATAAATACTCATGTAGTAAATTATTCTGAACATGAGATACCCAATATTTTAAATAATTGGTCTCTAAAAGGCCCCAACAATGCCTTTATGAGAATCCTGCATTGGGTACCAAGGTAACTATATGCCTTTGAATAAGGGTCACCCACCTTGTTCATATGAATGCAATTGTTGATGCCTGCAATTTTGGATGATAAAATTTCATTTATATCGACTAAAGTAATGATTTGAATTTCTCTAAATCCTTTTCCTTGCAACAAAAAGGATGAAGAATCAACTCATACAATAATTAACAATACATAAAACTAATTAAAATTGTTATCAATACTACATACACAAGTAGCCACTTTTTTTCTTATCAATAATATTATTACTACAATAATTTAATAGATCTAGCACATGTAGAAAGGATTTTATGTGATTTTGAAGAGTAAACCTATCCTTTGTTCAAGGTTATTTCATTCAAGGAGAGAAACTTAGAGTGGAAACAATATTATAAGAATAAAGGTTTTGTAGTGAAGTACTCCATAGAGTACACAATGATTATTATAAATCAAACCTCATGGGATGGGAAATTGTTCCCTTTGTTATAGCACTATCCCTTTTAATATATATTCCAAGAGAATTATTCCACCATCCTTCTTATCCCCACCACCATTTCCTTCCTTCTTCTACTCCACCTTTTTTATTACCCCCATACGTTTAATCCCCTTATTATTTGTTTCCATTCTCCTAGAAACCCATCTCTTCTCTTCAAATTTCATGATAATACACAACTCTGAATTTTTTAGGTTCTATATTTTAAGAATGATTAAGCAAAATTTCACATACAACATTGATTTTTCAGCTAACAAGGAAATTCAATCAATAATTTCACATAATTTGATAAATACCAAAACAAATAGAGCTTCATTAAACCCATAAAAACCACACATTTGAAATAAATATGAAATAAACAAAATCAGAGGCCCACAAATCCAACACCTAATCCCATGAATATATTAAAAGCCAAAAATAAACACCAATTCCAAATATGTGTTGACACAAAATATAGTAAAATCACTTACAAATTGAATATTTTTACCAATAATTTCCATGGGAAGGCATATCTCATCACCCATCCATTAAAAGACATGTACAACAAGACCTATGCCTTACACAGAAACTATATTAAATGACTTAAATGATCAAACAAGATTGAAAATAAAACATTATTGACTATAATTTGTCAGTGCTAAACATTCATATCTTTGCATTTAAAAATATCATTTAGTTAGAAAAATCATCTTTATATTTTGAAACACACATATAACCAATATTGACATATGATATGAAATTCATCCATCCATGGAGAATTTATGTACCTACTGGTTCATCATATCCCCTACATGTTATTTTCTTTTGTTTCTTTTCCTTTCGAGGTGTATTTCATGGTTATTATTTTTGGCATATGTTAGTCTAAAGCCTAACTTGTTCCCCATGTTTGTGCCAATTCATATTCAAGTATTTAATATTGTTATATATTATAGATCCTATCATTATTCCAACAAGATGGCTTATAAGTATTACCATACCATTACACATCATTCCATCTAATATACCATTACATAACATCCTATCACAAATTTCACAAGATCTTTCATATTTATTAAAATAAACTACATGTATGGAGCTTGACGAACAAAGCAAATAAATAAGGCTCACCACAAAGTATACTAAGCTTAATTAAATTGTCCAATTCTAAGGGAATCTCATCTATGCAAATCGTGAAGGCATGTGAACAGTCTTCCTAGGTCAAATTTCAGTGCATACTGAAACAATTTGTGTAAATTTCAATGTTGGCCCTCTTGAAAGGTCATTGACGTTGGCCATATCATAAGATTTAATCTTATATCTATAATCCTTAGGACATTGTTCCACCTTTTCAACCTCCTTGGATGAATATAGTCTTCTTGATTTCTACACATACACAACTAGGCATAAATCCACTACCACTTATAGACTTGGAGAAAATTGTGTTTCCAAATCAAGCTAAGTGGATGTCCTAGACATCATTTGAGAAATAAATTTCACATATATAACATAATTAGGGACAGTTTCCTCTAAGCATGGGGGATTGATGGGACTTAGTCCATGTGATTAAAATAATTGTGATTCCTATGAGTCAAAATAATTATGATTGATTGTCGAATATTTGTTTGTGTGATTCACATTTGAGTCTCAAACCCCTCCCATACCATCAACACTTGTGTCTACTCTAACCATGTCAAATTCCAATCCGTACAAGCACAAACTACTGAAGAAAAAAAAAATCAATATTGGCCCCATTCGTCAGCTATTTCAAAATAAAATGTCATCTACAACCAAGGTTCAATTGTATAAATGAGCTTCTCTTGGTTTCAATAATAATTTATTCTCTACTGAACAAGGCCAACCACGTGAAGATGGAAGCTCATATGGCCTCTCCCGTCCCCCTCACATCGCTCTCAATTCCCCAACACCCGTTCTGCAAAACATAAAATAATTGAAAGCAACATACGTCTAATTACATTCAGGCATAGAAACTACAAAAAAACAACATATACATAGGATATAAAAAATTGCATAAAAAATTAACAATATATATTGCTATGTACCTCGTCCAACTCAATATATGTATCATTCTTCTTCTGTATCTTCATCCAATTTGACATATGTATCTACAACATACGATTTAGAAACAATCGTCAAAGGATTGTCGATATCATCATGATCAACATCACTGTTAGTTTTGAGCATATCTTCATCGATATAATCATCATGATCTGGTACTAAGTCATCTCCTACGCCTAGTTCATATTCGCCATCTTCTTCGTTTGTCGACACATCATCCTGCTCTGGTTGATCTACATCATCTTGATCTTATTCAATATCATCTTCTTCCTCTATAATGTACTTTACTGGCCTTCCTCTTGGATCATATCTAACAACAAACGACCAATCCCTCTTACTTGAAACCTTTGAATAAAATACATGTTCACACTGGCTTGGAAAAACGTAGTGATCATTTTTATTTTCAAACACTATTGTTTTAATCATCGGAAATCCATTCGTTGTTGAATAACAGTTCTCTCCTCATCACCTCCATGCAGTAGTAATCTATACCATTTGACATCGAACATAACTAATTTGAAGGAATTAAATTCACACTCAATTATATCATCCAAATACCTGTAGTATTGATTTTCGGTTTCTCGGAGATGTCGGTCTCTACTAGAGGAAACATTTGTGACCCAAAATATTGCAACTATCCCACTATCAGAATTTTTCTTGGTGTCATCCAACGTTTTGATACAAAATTTATGGTCATTGCACCACATAGCCTTGTGGTGTTTCAACTGCAATATGTGAGACATGTAAAACATGGATTGGCAATTAATAAACATATTTATATAACTTGGAAAGTATATGAAAAAAACACAACTATAGACACATTAATATAATATAAAATAACTGTGTAAAATGGGTGATTTTGCTTGTCTTGCCATCTTTCAAACCATATGCTAAATCTTTTTCCCTTTGTGTAATATCAAAATCTCCATGATGACCAACTTCTCTAACTAGTTTAGAAAATTGTTGCCATGATAACGTACCACCATGGCGTTCTTTACATATATCAATCCATACCTTCATCCAGTCGAGATTGTTTGCAATGTATAAATGTAGTGGCTCCCAAGCTTGATGACCTGACTCAAAAAAACATAAATAAAAAATATTAGAAATTACTTATAACCATGGTAAATATTAATAAATGATGAAAGAATACATATTAGATGAGTATGAACATATATTAAAAAAACAAAGAATTTGTATGTATCATAAATCTACACAATTTAATTACCTCTCAGTCTCTTCATTCTTCCTTTCCCCAACAACTGCTGCCCTTCAAATTTTTTGATGGAGTTCACATCCCAAATACAATCCACTGCATGCATAGATCGCTCCACTAACTTAGGAAGATAGTGACTAATATACACCATGGATTGATATACCATACATCCCCTCACCATAGAACCCTATGGACGTTCTCTATGTCTAACTAAATCCTTCAATGATTTCAAGTGCCTCTCCACCATCCACATTGACCTTGTGTGTACAGGTCCACACATTTCAATCTCCTCAACTAGGTGTACGAGGTAGTGTTCTTGTGCATTGAAAAATGTTGAAGGTAGAAATTTTGTATTTCACACATTAGCCAAGGGATTTCTCTCTTCCAATATTTTATATCATCTTGATGGATTTCTTTCAATGACAACCATATACAGATTATGACGCAAGAAAATAACAAGTTTCAAAAAAACATAAATTATAAAACACATGTCATTAAGTACAATAACAGGTTGAAAAAACATTTTTCATAAATATTAGTCACCTATATAACTTACCTCATGTATTTGCCAAGATTATGTATAACTTGTTTGACGTTGTTGTCAAAGTCACCTGGGAGAGATAGAGGTAGAACATACTATAACAATAAAAAGAAACGCTATTTGTTTCAAAATAGACAAAAGTAAAACAAAAATCCAAAACGGTAAATACGCCAAATATGTAAATATGAATAAAAAAATTATTATCTTAATGAATGTATGCCAGTGATGGGTTTTAACCCCACCAAACTCACCTTTCTTGGTTAAGATATTATTTATGTTTGAAGAAAAACTTGTGGGAAATTTAATACTTTGAATGACCTCTTTTACATCATTGCTTTGTTGCTCTATTAATAATGGCATGGAAGGTTATTTTGGTCTCCATCGTTATTTGATCGAATCACACTTCGCATTGCATGATTGGATTCCTCAATGTCAGTACAAATTTTGACAATTTTTTCTTTATCCCTCCTACCATATATGATTCTCCATAATGTTTCTGTCACATTCTTCCCAATATGCATCGTATCAAACAAATGAGCAATTTTTAGCTGCTCATAGTAGTGAAACCTCGTGAATTGAGTGGGATAACATTTCATTCCTCATGGAAGCCCATTATTTCTACCTTCACGACGACGACATTGATGAAGCATAAAAAAAATGACAACAATAATTATCAAACACAATAAATATACTTAATAATTAAAATATAATTTCAAAATCAAAACAATATTACATATACAATACATATAAAACAAATTGCATACCTTGACGATTTATGTTATACTCCAACCTCAATAAGCGAGGTGTCATTATTCATGGTTTTAATCCGGTCTCTTCTTTCCCATTGAAAATATGTTTTTTAGTAGTATGAAACCTATGGGACTTCGACAAGAATTTCCTATACTCATCAAACACCATATTTCCTAAATATTTTGAATAACAATACTTCATCTTAGGACCACAATTCGGACATGCAAGTTTACCCTTTGTTTGAAGACCTGCAACATATGGATTAATGTCAATTATACGATGTATTATTAAAAAAACATGCATGATATCTTCAAAATAATTAAGAAGTAATAAAGTTCAAGGAAACATTAATACATACCACAAATATGTGTTAGTCTAGGGCATCATGAATTGTCCATACAAGCATTCCACGAAATTTAAATCTCTTTTTCCCAATTGGTTTATAGATGTCATACATAGTTATACTATTCCATAATTGTATTAGGTCATCGATAAGAGGCTCGGTATATACATTCATATATTTAACTTGGTACTTGCCTAAATGTTTGAAATTACAAATAATTACTACCATGATAGGTATATATAAGTAAATAAATAAATAAACTATAGTATGCAAAAAATAAGACAAATGAAAATGGCACATTCGAAAAAATAATATACAGAAATATATGGAACAATCATTGTCAACATTATGTGCTCCCTCTTTATTGACATCCAAGGAGGAATGTTATTGTTAATAAAAAAAATATGGCACACCGAGTAAATATATCTAATCTCTCCGAATGGATTAACACCGTCGGCTGCCAATGAAAGCCTAATATTACGAGGTTCATCTTTAAAATATCGCCATTTTTCCTCAATTTCCCTAAATGCATATCCATCTGCAGGAATTCAAAGAACACCATATCCACTTCTATTATGCACATGGTAATCCATAAACTAAGCTATGCTTTTGCACCTGAACAGTCGTTGCAAACGTGTAATTATAGGAATATGACAAAGAACCTTTCGAGGAACCATTTTTGTTACTTGATCGGTTCAATATCCACTAATATGACATTCTAGGCATTCAGTTTTCAACGCATGTTGTCCGTAATATATAATATGGTCATGAGGACATTCATCTATACTTTGATACTCCATTCCAATGTCTTTCATAACGGCAAGTAAATCTTGATATGTGCGAGGTAAAATATTTGACGATGGTAACAAAAATTCACCTAACAATATACATCATGAAAATTAACTAGTTAATGAAAATAATATTAATCGTAAATATTACATTCTTATTTAACACATTAATTAACGTTAAAAAAAGGCGAAAAGGTCAAACTTTATGTATATCTGATGAAACATATTACATACCTTAGTATTTGTGTCATACAAGTGTTTGATAAATGATTCATAACCTTTAAGTTCATCAGAAGCAATGTAGCGGAGAGAAGATTTTCTCTTGACCCTTTATAAAGCCGTTTATTTGCATTTTCCATCAAAGGTTCATCATAAATACCATCACTGTCCCCATCCTCATCTAGCTAACCGAACAAGTCTTGGATCATTTGATTTGTCCCATCATCTTCAACTATGTTACAGTCGTCATCTACTTCCATGGGATCATTAACTTGATCTTCATTATTTGCTTCATGTTCCTAAGCTTGTACAACATCATTTCTACTACTACTTGGGGCATTCTGCAAAAAGTTAGAGAGAAACTCTAACTTTATAATGACAAGCAATCATGCAAAATTAGTGCATGTATAACATATACTAAAACAATATAAAATTTTAAAAATACAATCAATATTAATCAATATAATTAATAAGTATATAGAGTTGTTACCATGGGACGATATTCCTTCAATCCCCCATCCATGTGACCATATTTCCTACAATGTTTTCTAATAGTTGTTATTAAAATTCTCATGGGATGTCTCATAAAACAACTATTGCAAGGGAAAAAACATCTACCATCACCCTTTTCACCCTCTTCATCTCTTTCCCTACCTCTAATATTTTATGACATTCTTCCCACAAAAAGTATAGTGATGATTATAAAAAAAATCAACTTTTCGCAAGACAATAAGAGCGTATATCCTTTCTGAACAGTCGGTCATATAGAAAAATTGTCGCAGCCGCTATAAATGGATACATATTTACAGATTTTAAACCATCGGTATTCCAACGAACATCGACCAAGTCAACATTGACTTCCCTAAACTCTGGGTAACCATTTGGAAATTGAACAGCTACTTTTGTGTTCTTTTCGTCGGTCTTGCGACACTAGGACATTAAACGTCGCAAGACCAACGAATGCATGATAATACGTCACACGACTGACAATATCGAGGAGGTAAAAAAAAGGGATTTTTTTACGTTTTCTCTTGAATTTTCCAACATTCGTCGGAACCCTATAGTTAGAATTTGGTCCAAATGTACTAGTGGATGCTCAAATATATCCATTGTTTCCCTATCGGTTTCTCTTTTCCTTTGCACTTAACAGATCTCCAGATGCAAAGAGTCCTTTGCTCCATCTATGAGTCACTAACTCTAATGGACCTATCATCCCCTTATATCTTAATGAAATTCCTTCTTCATCCATCTGAGATCCCCTTGAGTTATAGTCTTTCATGGCTCAAGCACTTGAGAAAAAGTCCATCTTTGCTCTAAAGTGGATGACTCAGGAACATGAGAAAAAGTCCTTATTTTCTCCTCTTTCCTCTCTCGTGGATTAGATCTCTAGGTGAAATTTATTCTTCAACTTCCTATATCTCCATGATGGATTCGCAGAACCCTGCCCATAATTATGCAAGACACCCAACAAAAATATTTCTGCTACCTGGACTCTTCTACTTGCCGCTCAGATTTTTGCTTGTTGTTCGTATTTTTGCTCGTTGCCAGAATTGTTTCCCGGGGTCTTGTCTGGGGATTCTCAAGTCCTAAACCCTTTACTGAGCTTCCCAAGCTTCTTGATAATTTCCTAGTTACTTACTGGGTTTCCCAAAAAAAATTAGGCATTTCTCAGGGTTGTTCTTGGTTGCTCATAGTCTATTGGGCCTGCCTGACGACTTCTTAGCAGCTAACTCTTCCCGGAGGCTACAACCTTCTTCATCCCATGTGGTTCTGCTTCCTCTTTCAATATTGATCAATGGACTACAACACTTATTGTATTTCTCCACACGTTGTGGATATCCTCTAGTGGTTTCATGGTACCACATGCAGCTGGAAATCCCAGCTCTTGCAGGCTATTGCATCCCATGGTTGTTCCCTTAAAATGGTTGTGCCCTCATCTACCAGTTGTTGTTGGTTTCTATGTCCAACATCCCAATCTGCTTCCTACTAGCTGACTTTACAAGGACCCAAGTTGACTCCTCCATTGTGTGCTTAGGAACATGAATGCTGAAGTGACAGTCTGCTTCATCTAAATTCTCTTACCCTCTGTTTATTTCCTTCAACTATCAATCAACATAATTTGTTGAAGTACTTCAAAAATATCCTTTGATTAGATGACAACGACCGACTAATCCTAGGGTAAAGTGTTAGCTCTGGCTAGAAGGCCCTTTGTTTGATATTATTCAGAATTTCTAAAGATCTAGTAACCCGTTCCATGTTTATAGGTTGAAGGGAATATTTCAAAGAATACAATTGGCCTCCGAATATAACTATTTTGTCACTTTTTAATTGGTATAAAAGAGACATTTTTTACTACAAACTAAAACAAATCAGGTAAAAACATAAAACAATATTATATTCGGTTTCACTATAGTTGCAGTTACAAGATTATTCTCAGCTTAACTATATTTGTAAGCCACTGCAAAAGATACTCAATTGATTTAATTTAATACCATTTAAACTAAATAATTGACTGACCTCCCTATCGATACAAATGTTTTGGTGTAGTGTATCAAAGCTCGAGTATTGTCCTTTGAGGGAACATCCATGCAAATGCATAAGCTATATTAGTTTACATCCTCGCCTGCAATCACTTGCAACGTATCATGCCATTCCCTAGATGCATGGTCATGATCAACACAACAAGTATGGTACATATTTCTAAGAGGATCATGTGGATTCACTCACCCACCCATTTCCATTTGAGAATTTAACCACATTACTTATAAAGCTAATTACCCCGGCCTTCCACTAGATCTTGAAGATTTCAATCAATATGGCTCAGTTTTGATAGATATCTACTATTCATGATGTAATCCTCGATCAACTCAACTTTTAATAGAAAATGTAACTAAATCCTACTCAACCAAGTTCATTCAAAAGTAAGGCATGCATCCATTGATGGTTTATATAGTTTAGTTGTAAATAGATTAAGGTTGCATACTTCATACCCAGATTAGAGATAACGGAAATTCTACGATATGGAACATGCATCCTCATAGTGGATCATGGAAGCATATGGGTATTTCATGTAGCTTAGAAGTGTTGCATTTTAACTTAGAATAATTAAGATCCTGTTTCAGACATTGTACAGTATAATCTATAAACTTATAAAGGAATTACATATTTATAACAACAAAGTAGCCTCAACAATACTAGAATCCAGGACACTCCAAAGAAGACATGGAGTATCTAATGTAGAAATAATTCATAAATACAACCATATATATATAGTGCATTATATTACTAACAATAAAAACAACCAAGAATTGTAAAATTGTATGCTTTGTACTATTCATTTTAAAAGAGAGAAGTGGCAATCCCTGAGAAATTGTGTATGACTGATGAAACATGGACAAAACTATGTCTAAGACAAAGTACAAGCCAATACATGTAATAGTGGCTTTTCATAGTTCAGTGAATAAAGGTACAAGAATTTTACCTCATACAGTCTTCACCAAAACTTGAAGAGTGGCCCTAGTGTTGTTTACAACAATTGGCAATTTAGAAAAACCTTGCAAAGTAAAAAAAAAAATTACCTTTTCACAATTCAAGCTTGTACTCAAGGCATTTACTGATGTCTCTATCATGCATATCTTCAGGGAGTTCAATACACATGCGCGCGCTTCCTATTTTTATATAAATACTAGGAAAGTGTTAGGAAATAAAATACATAGTAAATATGAATACCTAATTAAGAAGAATATTTCACGATGAAGAGAGAGGACATGGGACAACAACTTGAGAGGTGGTTTCATATTTTTATGGTAAAAGTAAAACTAAAAAATGATATATATTATACTAGTAGCTAGTAACTAATTGACATTTTCCTGTGACTAAATTAGTCATTTATGTTAGTCATTTTTATTTTAGTCACGTGTTATCTAGTCATATATTTTATCCCGTGACTAAATTAGTCATTTTTTGTTGGCTTATTTAAAATTGCTCAATTTTAGTCGTTTATCCCTTGGAAAAACAGTGGTGACTAACGTTTTTAGTCGCCTAGTCACTTATCTCTCATTTTGTACTGGTGAATGGATGAGTACAGCAACAAAAACACGAGTAAAGCCACTTAGAAAATTACTTCTGTTTTTTCTCAATGATATTTTTTTCTTATTCTTTTATTTTCTTATACAAACTACGAAGGTATCAATATGAAGGAGAGTAGAAAACAAATCATTTTAGCTAGTTTTGGACCATGGCTTTGACATAATCAGCAGGATCTTGTAGACTTACCTGTCATGTAAATATGTTGACAAAGACTTCTCATTGAAAAGACTATGATCTTCCAATATAAATGCATTGATTCCATAGCCTCGTAGACATAAACTCTCGTATGCTGAAATCGTTCCAGAAATACCACCAAGCCTGCCATCCCCAACAAGGATGGATGATAACCTGAATGGCCTACACTAGAAATAAGATAAGATAAGATAAGCTGATTTTATTAATGTTCAACGAATGACCACAAAAGTATCAAAGAAAATAAATAGAAATAAAAATATTGGAAATTATAAAAAATAACACTTGTTGACTTAGGTGACTAATTAGACAAATAAATCTCCTATTCCTATTAGATATGTCCTCCAGAGCTTCAGCAAGGGAATTAAGTTGATATTAATGTTTCTAAAATAGTGGTTGATTATATTCATAACATCACAAAAATCAACAATCATGGTTAGCTCAAGTAGTCATGAGCCAGACATGAGATCTCTCCCCCCAAGAGGTCACGAGTTCAACTCTCTTGATCCCCACAAGGTTAGGCTTCATAATCAGGGCCAACAGTTTACCCCGTTTACCATCCATGAATCATGGGGAAGTACTCAGAGGGTTTTCTGCCAACTTGTTCCTTGATAATTAAAAAAACATCACACACAATCAACTATTTTAACTTTAGTAGGATATTTATGTCTGCACCTAGCCCGGTGCTCCTAGCACGATGCCATCATGAACCGGTCTCACCGGACCCTATCCCATAAAGGTTGCACATAGAAAAACAATGTTTCCAAACAAAACAAAGCTGCAAGAATGATTAACATACAATATTAAATAGAGGTGATAAGCCCTATCCAACCAACCTATTACCCCCCATTTTGCATCGGTGCCCACTGTTAATTTTCATCACATTTCTCAGTGGGGTTGACATGTTGATGATCCTTTGGATGCTATCCCATGGATGATTCCTAATATTGATGCCTTTTGTTCTTGTTGTTTGATGATGGTTTGGATGGTATGTTGATGTTTCATGATGGTGTTGAGCTCTTGGCACTAGCTCACATTTTGTAGCTAGTTTTTCATGGTTATTCTAGGGCAAACTGAGCAAAACAAGACCTTGATTTCAAACCTTTGGCTCTCCAATGCGCTAGCTCAGATGTTCACATATGATATATGGTTGTAAAGGTATTTTCGAATCCTTTCAAATTGTATAGAATGCTCATCCAGATTCATAGTAATTTGGGAGTGTTGGAGTCAACATTTTGGGCTATTTTGTTGGTTTCTGGGCCATTTTTCAGCAATTTGGTAGTTGTCTTCAAGAGGGTCGATCTCACTCATACTAACTCTATTTAGGAAGTTCCATATATGGTTTAAAATATATTTCCAATACCTTTCGAAAGGTGTAGAGTGATCAACAAGATTCCCATGGGTTAGAGAGCCCTGGCGTCATCTTTTTCAGGCCATTTTCCCATCTTTTTGGAGTTATTTCCAGCACATGGCTTGACCTTATTAGCACATACTTGGACCATGGGCACAAGATAAGAAAATATGGTTACATATTGGACCTTTCCTTATCATTATTGATTTGATGTCTCACACATGTGGCCCATTTGAGGAGTTTTTAATGGAGCGCTCTAGGGTTTTTGACCCATGTTGGACCCTAGGAGCACATGGCATATGGTATTGGTGGAGCACTTTTGGTTTTGGAGTGGTTTTCTTGGAGAGTGGCCCCCCTTTTGAGGTTTCCACATTATTTGACACCACAATTCAGGAGAGTTTTGAGTTGTTATAGCTATCTAAGGGGTCAAACCCTAGATCTAACCTCTTTTCATCATTGCTTGACCTAGATCTAGTGTTGTGTGTTCGGATATCCATCATCTATTTCGGGATACATATCTATTTCAGGATCATCTATTTCAGGATACATATCTACTTCAGGATATTGCATGATCTATTTCAGGATATGCAGTCCAGTCACCAGTTTGATGCCTCCAGCACCTTATCCACCTTCTTCTAGCACTCGGGAGCCACTTACCACAGAGTTTCATCCCTCCCAAGCTGAAAGGC
This sequence comes from Larix kaempferi, assembly GCA_027924585.1. Lineage (NCBI taxonomy): Eukaryota > Viridiplantae > Streptophyta > Pinopsida > Pinales > Pinaceae > Larix > Larix kaempferi. Next base: position 2,197,796 of record BSBM01000545.1, read on the forward strand.
GCCCTCTTCTCACCTACTGACAGAGAAGGGCGCACTTGTTCACCTACCACTGCAGATTCACTCCAGTTACATTCAGTTAGCTCCGATTCTGATTGATTTCACTCCTGACTGACTGTTTCACCTCCGATTGACCTCCAGTTCGATTAGGTGACTTGTTCTGACTCCAGTTAGCCTCCCATGCGCCCCCACTGAGCCTCCAGATCCTATATCAGTGCTACACACTTCAGTTACATTTATTATGATCAGTTAGACTCAGCTTGACACCTGGATGACTGGTTGTTGTGATTGATGAGCAACACCGATGATTGATGAGGACTCCTAGATAGAGTCAAGCTACTCCATTCAGTGATTCGAATGACCTCCTTAGGCAATTCGAATTGCTCTGTTCATTGTGACAGTTTGTATTGTAATTCATTCACCCTTTCTGGGATAGAGAGCACTGCTGCATGTTTTGCACAGTTTTGCACCATATTTTCTATGTTCATCTGTTGTGATTGATTTACTTGTTCATTAGATCTGCTGTGACTAATTTTACATGGTATCAGAGCCATTGCAGGGACAAGATCTCTTTTCTACAGGTGTTTATACAAGAAGATTTGACTGAATTGCTAAAAATTGCAAAAAGTTTGGCATGAGATATCTCAAGGGAATTCGCTCCTGTGCATGCAAAGCTTGAAAAATACTCCAATACCACTCCAGAAGCTTGAGTTACCACATAATTCCTGGATCTGATACATTGGACCTATTCAACATTGCTTGAAATCCAATCCCAGGTGTGATGCAACTCTCAAAGGGTGGATTGTTCGACCTTATTGTGGTTGTTTTTATGTGATTTGCAGGTTTATTGTCTCCTCCAATTGCATTCGCTACCTTCTGCATGCAAGCATTTCTACAGCAATTCCATTCGCTCTAGTCTGCATGCAAGCTTCCTCTTCATCAGTTGACTCAATCCTTGCAATGGAATACTCTTCTTCAAAGCCTATCCTCACCCCATTCAATTATTTTGATTGGAAAGATGATATGGAGATCATATTACGTTCAAAAGGTTACTACCGAGTCACTCTTGGTCTTGAATTGGAGCCAAACAATGTAGCAGAAAGAACTAAACACTACAACAAGCTTGATGAAGCTTACGGTCTTCTTTGTCTCTCCATCTCCAAGGATCTTCACTTCCATCTCAGCGGATTGAAGACTCCAAAAGCCATATGGGAGCAACTTGAGACACTATTCGGCAAGCAGGATGAGCTTAGGGCTTTTCAATTAGAGAATGAATTGATTGGCCTTAATCCTGAGAATTTCGAGAGCATCAATGAATTCTTCACAAAATTCAAGAACTTGAACTTGCAATTGAAGAACAGTGGTGTTATCAAAGAGGATAAACAGTTGATCCTCTCCATTCTAAGCAAGCTTGGGAAAGATTATTCGGTATTTGTCTCCACTTTCAATTCCGGTCGGCTAACTACCCCGAATTGGAAGATGCCTACCTTGAATGCCTTCATTGAGTCCGTTACGAAAGAGCATGACAAGTTGATTCAAATGGGGTCCATAAGCTCCAAAGATTCAGCCCTATTTGTTCAAGGACCCAAGATCTCGAATGGTAAAGGAAAGCTAAAGAAGGAGAAGCCCAAATTCGAGCCTCACAAGCAAAAAGACAAAGGCAAGCAAATGGATGCACCATCCAGTTCGAAATCCAAGCAAAAGGGCAAAGAAGGTAACCAAAAATCTAAATGTACTTATTGTAACCGTGGCTTTCATCCCGAAAGTTCATGTATGAAGAAGACTATAGATCAAATGGCCCTCCTTTTGGAAAAGAACAACATAACCCTTCCCGACGGTGCAAGGAAGAAGGATCGGAATGATGATCATGAAAGAGGACAAGCACTCATGGCAACGGTTTCGAAGCCCACTCTCTTGATAGATTCGGGTGCATCAAATCATATGGCTGCAAATATTGATTCTTTTTCCTCATTCGATCCAAACAGCTCCATTCCCATCCATTTGGGAGATGACTCAAAAATTTCTTCAAAGGGCAAAGGTACGATTCATGTAGATCATGGATGCTTTCAGAATGTTCTCTATGTGCCTTCCTTAGCTTCGAATCTCCTTTCTGTGTATCAAATGACACATACTGGTGATCCAAAGAAAGTCACATTCAGCCCTAATACAGTTGAAATTTCTGATATCAAAAGTGGAAGACTAGTTGCGGTTGGAAAGGCAAACCACACTGCAAAATGTTATGAGTTTTCGCACTTTATTCCGCTTGCAAAGCCCACTGCTCTTCGCACACATGGTAATGAGGTTAGTAGGCTTTGGAATGAAAGATTTGGACATCTAAATTATAAGTATTTGCTGCTGCTATCAAATAAATCCATGGTTGATGGGCTTCCACAACTCCGTTCCTCGAAGGGAATATGCACCGGTTGCATTATTGGGAAGCACCCCGAGCACAGATTCGACCGCGGCAAGGCTAGCAGAGCCTCTACTATTTTGGGATTGATCCATTCTGATATCAGCGGTCCGCTGCCCCATATGTCATTAAATGGTTCAAGGTATGTTTTGACATTTATTGATGATTATTCTCGCTTTACATGGGTATTCTTTCTCAAAAACAAGTCAGAAGTGCTTGGAAAATTCAAGGATTTTAAGGCTTCTGTTGAGACCACCACTGAGAGCAAGATCAAAGCTCTTAGATCTGATAATGGTGGGGAATATATCAAGTCCGAGTTGCTGCAACTTTGTGCCCAAAGCGGAATCAAGATCCAACATACAGTTCCCTACACACCCCAGCAGAACGGTGTAGCGGAAAGGAAAAACCGGTCACTGAAAGAGATGGCTACATGCATGATTGAATCAAAAGGTTTGGCTGCAAATATTTGGGCTGAAGCAATCAATGTTGCTGCATATATACAGAACCGAGTTCCACATTCATCCGTGAAAGGTATGACTCCTTTCGAAGCATTCTTTGGTCACAAACCGGATGTGTCAAATTTGAGAGTTTTTGGCTCTACTGCATGGGCTAGAATTCCTTCTGAGAAGAGACGAGCTTTGGATCCACAAAGTATCGAGTGCATATTGATAGGATATGGGGAAGAATAAAAAGCATATAAACTCATGGATATCAGATCTAAAAAGATATTCATAGAGCGCAGTGTGCAGTTTGAAGAACCGCTTCAAGAATTGCAACTAGTCGAGGAAGAGACTGCCGATTCACCGCCTTCACCAGAAGAAGATCCGTGCAGCGATAATGAAGGTATGAGTTCTGATATTTCTAATATTTCAGCAGCATATGATGATCATGAAATATCAGGTTCGGAATCCGACCATTCAGATCTCCCTCAGTTACCAAAGTGGGCCCAAAATACTCTACAATCTGCTGGTTCTAGTCTTGGAAATCCTGCTGATCCGAGACGAACAAGAGGAGACTTTCAAAGGGCAGGTATGGCTCTTTCTATTGCTGATCCATTTCTTCCTGAGATTTGTTATTTGATGGCTGGTTCAGATCCCCAATCATACTATTCATCCCATCGAGATCCGAGATGGAAAGATGCCATGGATGAAGAGTACAGTTCTCTTCAAAAGAACAATACATGGGAGCTAGTTTCTCTTCCACCTGGAAGAAAATTAGTGAAGTGTAAATGGGTCTACCGTACTAAAGTTGCTGCTGATGGCACTATCAGCAAATATAAAGCAAGGTTGGTGGAAAAAGGTTTTTCCCAAGTCCAAGGAGTGGACTACACAGAGACCTTTGCACCGGTTGCAAAGATGGATTCCATCCGCCTTGTTTTAGCTATTGCCGCATCCAAGCACTGGGAGGTGCATCACATGGATGTGAAGAGTGCATTTTTACATGGAGACTTTGCTGAAGAGGTCTATATGCAGCATCCAGAGGGTTATACATCAGATCCATCATTGGTTTGTAGATTGAAGAAATCTTTGTACGGGTTAAAACAGGCCCCAAGAGCTTGGTACGCAAAGATGGACTCCTTCCTTCTTTCTCAGAATTTCCAAAGATGCAAATCTGATCCGAATGTCTATCTTCAGCGAGTTAAAGGTAATTTGTTGGTTATTGTACTTTATGTTGATGATCTGCTTATTACTGGTAGCACACTTACTTCAATAAACAAGCTAAAAACTGCCTTAAATCTAGCTTTTGACATGAGCGATTTGGGCTTGCTGAGTCACTTTTTGGGCTTGGAGATAGCTCAAAATTTCGATGGGATCACTATATCTCAGCAAAAATATGCTTCCGACCTGTTATTGAAGTTTAATATGGCTGAATGTAAGGCAGCCCCGTTCCCATTCCTCTCAGGAATCAGTCTTGAGGAGGGAGATTCCACACCACTTGCAGATTGCAGTATGTATCGACAGTTGATTGGTTCACTACTTTATTTGACACATTCACGGCCTGATATCTCATATGCCGTGAGTGCCGTGTCAAGATATATGCAGCAGCCACATGAGCTTCATTGGCGAGCAGCCAAGCGGATCTTGCAGTATGTGCAAGGTACGAGACAGTTTGGCATACATTATGCTGCAGATTCTGAGCTAGATTTCATTGGTTTTACTGATTCAGATTGGGCAGGTGATAGCATTGATCGGAAGTCCACTTCCGGTTATGTTTTCATGATTGGTCATGGTGCTATTTGCTGGTCCAGCAAAAAGCAAGCAGCCATTGCACTTTCTTCAGCAGAGGCAGAGTATCGAGGGGCAGTCAATGCCTGCATTCAGGCAGTTTGGTTGCAGGGTATTCTTTCCGAGTTTGGTTTTGGTGGCACTACTTCGACTGTCCTATTTTGTGACAATCAAAGTGCTATCAAGATCTCCACAGATCCAGTTCAGCGGCAGAGGACCAAGCACATTTAGATTCATATGCATTACATTCGACAGTTGGTGCATGACCGCACCATCATTCTGCAATATTGCCCTACCGATGAGCAAATTGCAGACATCTTCACCAAGAGCTTCACTGAGAAGAAGTTCTCTTACCTCCGTTCACTGTTGGGGGTGAGTTCCATCATGGTGGAGACAGATTGATTCATTATTATGCTTTAGACTTGAGGGGGGGCTTTCTTCCCACTGGGTTTTCCCTCTTTCCTCACTTAGTTTATTTTCAGCATTTTTTGGATTATTGTATTGGGGTGACCTTTGGTCTTAGTTACCAGGGCCCCACATTATTTTAGTTGGCACATCATAGTCTAGCTTGAGGGGGGGTGTTCGGATATCCATCATCTATTTCGGGATACATATCTATTTCAGGATCATCTATTTCAGGATACATATCTACTTCAGGATATTGCATGATCTATTTCAGGATATGCAGTCCAGTCACCAGTTTGATGCCTCCAGCACCTTATCCACCTTCTTCTAGCACTCGGGAGCCACTTACCACAGAGTTTCATCCCTCCCAAGCTGAAAGGCGCCCTCTTCTCACCTACTGACAGAGAAGGGCGCACTTGTTCACCTACCACTGCAGATTCACTCCAGTTACATTCAGTTAGCTCCGATTCTGATTGATTTCACTCCGATTCTGATTGATTTCACTCCTGACTGACTGTTTCACCTCCGATTGACCTCCAGTTCGATTAGGTGACTTGTTCTGACTCCAGTTAGCCTCCCATGCGCCCCCACTGAGCCTCCAGATCCTATATCAGTGCTACACACTTCAGTTACATTTATTATGATCAGTTAGACTCAGCTTGACACCTGGATGACTGGTTGTTGTGATTGATGAGCAACACCGATGATTGATGAGGACTCCTAGATAGAGTCAAGCTACTCCATTCAGTGATTCGAATGACCTCCTTAGGCAATTCGAATTGCTCTGTTCATTGTGACAGTTTGTATTGTAATTCATTCACCCTTTCTGGGATAGAGAGCACTGCTGCATGTTTTGCACAGTTTTGCACCATATTTTCTATGTTCATCTGTTGTGATTGATTTACTTGTTCATTAGATATGCTGTGACTAATTTTACATTGTGCACCCTCTCTCTTATGTCTTATGTTTATCTTTGTCATTGACCACCTCATATCATGGTGTTTGTTAGAGTTGGTTAGAATTTAGAGGAATATTTTTATTTGTTTTCTATTCCTTAGGGTAGATCTAGGGTTTTGGTAGATCTATGATTATTTTATTGTAAAGGAAGTTGAACTCCTCTCCTATATAAGAGAACCTCTTCCTCATTTGATTTTGTACTCATGGTTGGATTTTGAGAGATCTCTCCCTTTTGGACACTAATAGACATATCTTTCATGGTGCAAATCGTATTGTAAGGTTTATTTTTCCATTGTAATTGTGGTTTTCCTTGTTCTCATCTTTTAATGTTGCACGTGATTTGACTTGTAACTAGGGCCATAGAAAGGAAAAATTGTCTCATTAGAAGGGTTGTGAAAGAAAATATTCTCCAAATCTTTGTTGATTTATGCATATGATTTGTATTGTTATAGAATCTTGTCATCTTTAAGAGTATTTGCTTACTAATACTTCATTGCATAAATCACACCTTAAGTACAATGTTTTGAGTTGCCTCTTTATAGGATATTCTAGTGATTTCTATTTATCACTTTGTAGCATGTTCATGTTTATTTGTGGATTGTGAAAGCAACCCTAATTTCCCTAACCCTTTATTAACTAACCAATTTGTTGGACTAGCTTCCCTTGACTCTGTTTTCCCTAGAGATTGGCACTAGTCTTCATGATCATTCCATCACACCCTACAAAAAACATATTTTGCAAGCATCCTCTTCACTTTATTCTTCAACCAAGACCTTATCAATCCTATAATTAGGGAAGCTCCTCTTGGTTGGAGAAGAGCCAACCTAGTGTAGGGAGGTAGTTAGTGAGGTGACAATGGGTAACACCTTTAGGTTACAATTGGACTAACATTGTTCTTCGGGGGTTTAAATCAGACATGCTAGTTCAAGCTATAAAATTTTAGTGTCATTGTTGGGGATAAAGCACTTTTCCCAAAAATTTTGAAGATCGTGCTTTTTAACATTTTATGAGAGTTTAATGTTATAGATTTCTCTTATCACATTGCGGCTCCATGAAAGGAAAAATCCCTTGTTCATTTGAAGGTTTTGAATATTAGTTGTTTGTAAGGTGAAGCAACAAACATTTTGAAGGCATTGAAGATTCACTATGGCAGCTCCACACATTTTGGTATGAGGTACTTTAACATTGACCAAGTATGGTGGCTAATGATTCATACGTCTATACTCAATTTGAATTTTCAAATATCCTTGGATATCCCCATGAGCATGATGGATCATTTTTGAAAAATTTAGAGTATGGCTTGAAATTTGGTGGATATAATCAATCAACAGTAGAACATGTTGCATACTTCCTAAAAGTAGTGTCTAGAATCCTATCTAGGTCTTGATTATGAAGATGAATTGATAGTAAAAAAGTTGTATTTACCCTTTATGGTGATGCCATGCATTGGTTGGATGGTTTGGTTAAAGGAGAGATATCATCTTTTGCAAATTTGGTTGAGGCATTTTGCAGGAAATGGAACCCTAAAAAACATGAGAAATGGATGTCTTATTTTGAACATATCAAGCAAATATTTGAGAACTTTGTTGTTGAAGAAATCCCTCAAGCACATGAGCCACCTCATGTTTCCATTAAATATCAATCCCTTGAAGAGGTCCATGATGAAGAAATTGATGCTCCTACTTGTTCTCCTTACAGTGATGAGGGTTTGGTGATATTTCCTTCCTCTCTTATTATTGAAGACAAAAAATTTGAAGATGAAAGGTATGAAGATCTCTTTTCTTTTAATGAAGTTAATGGCAGCCATGGATGTGATTTTATTAAAGGAAATTTTCACTATTTTGATCATAGTATGGGTGAATATCATTGGAGATTTGTTGGCAATCCCATCTATGATTCATCTGATAATGGAAATGCAATTTGTGAAGACGATAGAGAGCCTATTTTTTATAATATCTTCCATGATCATTTTTGGCCATTTCCATTCACTTATTATGATGATTCATGGCTGCATGAGGAGCTTGTATTTTCTGATTTGGGGCAGCCTGGTACTTCCTCTTCCAGGTCACCTTTTGAGGAGCATTTGGAGGACCATTTACATTCGTCTTTTCTATCTTCTTATGCAGGTTTTTCTCATGATTTGGGGCTGCTTGGTGATGATCTTGATGCAGAAATTTTCCATCCACCAAACCCTACATTTTTGGATGCATTTGAAGAAGGAAAGTCATCTTTTGAGTCCATCTTTGGGCCTGTAAATGAGGCATTACGTCAGGAATTTATCGCATATTTTTTCCAGCCATGTTTTCACTCATTTGTTGGCATATTTATGCATGAATATGTGCCTGAAAAACACTTTTTGACTATTGCAATTTGCCTATATTTGTGTTATAGTTGTTTGGAGCCCTCCACCACACAAGTAGACTGCTTAAGGGATGATGCTACACATGACGTCATCATAGGATGATTAAATTATGCTCGGATTTGGATAGATATTCCTTCTACTTCCATTTGATACACCCATAATTTGGAAATATTATTGTTTGAGGCCTATTGACTGTTGGAATTGACCTAAATCATCACTTTGATGACTAGAGCAGTCCTAGATTTGCTCTATATAATTGTTTTGAGGCTAAAAGGTGCCCATGATTGAATATCAAGCATCTTTCTATCTTACTACTACTAACCCAAAAATCTTGAAAACCACTGCTTGCATGCTAATGTGGACTTATGGTGACTATTGTTGCTCAAATTTAGGGTTGTTTATTATCCAAAGCTATCATTTTCTTCTAATATGTGCCCAATAGTGCCCAGGATTAGCCCATAATTCCTGTAGGTGACTAGGTCTCACCACTTTTAGGGATGATAATTTGAAATGTGCTTTCAAATGTCCATTATTTGATGGCTAATAAGCATTCAGAACTTCCATGATAATTGTGATGCAAGGGTAAGAGAGAAAATAACCATGATATGAGAGGCATGGCATGCTTAACAGTTCCCATTAAGGATTTTGAATTTTTTGATTTTGTCAACAATAGGGTGTTATTCCCTTTTTTGATAGAAGCATACGAGGTTCAACATTTTTGTAAAGAAGAAGTTCCATCAGAAATCTAGTATCTTGATGTATTGGTAAAGCTAATTCAACTTCTAGAAAGGGCTTCCATCTCCAATTTTTATGTTAGATTTGTTAACCTCGGAGTAAGCAGGTGCACCTTCAATGGAGTAAATTTTGAATTTGAAGGTCTTCCTCCAAAACATTATGTTCATTCTGATTATTTTTGGGTAGACAATGAAGCACAACATGGATATCCCCAACTTAATTTGATTGTAGTCTCAACAAGTTCATTGTATTATTTGATATTGAGAGTGAGATCCATGAAAGAAGGATCACATGTCATGTAAAAGGTCTTCATTTCCATAAGATAACCTCCAAGATAGGAAAGGAACAAGGAAAGAGGGCACCTCCAGGAAATAAGGAACCAATAGAAAGAAAAGACCATCATCTAGCCTCCAAAGGCTCTCAAAGCTAGTGCCCAACAAGAATATGTCCAGATTAGCGATAAGGTCCAAAAATGAGGATAGGAATGGAAAAAAAACTTAAAACATACTCAATAAAGGATACACAAACTATTATATCGTAGTATGTTGTTGTTATAGGAGTATAGGATGCTCAATAAGATGGATTTTTTTATCTTGCTAGAAGAAATATGTGAAAGTATTGTCCATATTGAAGATAATGATTTCCTATGTATTTGAAATCTATCAATTTGTCATTCGTTTTTTAAGGGTTGTTGGTAGTAGCTAGTAATGGAATATGAATAGAGTTTTACAAATGGGAAGCAAAATCCTCCATCAAAATATAGATATGCACCTTTTAATAAATTGTATTCAAGTGAAACACTCCATAAATTATGCACTTCTATAAGTTAATCTTCAGAGTGACTCATGGTTGCTATGAAGTTTCTTGTATCTAGTCCATTTAGCTGCTAAAAATGGCTTTTTTTCCAAATCTAAACCATAGCTTTTATAACTTCCTTTGAGCCTTGAGGCACTGTAATAGATATTTTTGGATGAATTTTTATCTAGAACAACCCAAGAACAATGGAATCAAATAAGTGACAAAAGGCAAGTTAGTCCAATCAAAATTCCAATTAAAATGAACACAACAAAGCATATGCTTAGAAAAAAACCCTCCCAATCTAGATTCTCGTCAACAATATCCTCTACGAAGTGACCACTCCAATAAATAAGAATGTCATGCCATTCAATATAAGGGAAGAAGATAGAATGCTTTATGGAGGATTACATGCCATCCAAGTCTAGCCTTCAAAATTTGATGCTTTCTAGTTGTGCTTTCAGTTTGGGAAAAATAACATTGCTAGCGTACATCTTTGGCCTATTGTGCTTATGATTGACACATCATACTACTATGGCATGATATCATTTCCTTATACTCCTTATTGATTTATTAATGAATGCACATCATAAATGAGTTATACATGATAATGGTATGAAATAGTTAAGAAGATTAAAAAATTTATGGAATGTGCATCAAATGCTTGGTCGGCCAACCCTCAACAAGAATATCCCAGTCAAGGATAGGCTCCATTAGTCTCAATTGACAAATCGCTAGTGTATGTGAGAAACCTTAAACAATTAAACATGCCTAATGCGAATGTAAGGTATTCCAAAGATTCTTAGAAATTTTCAAAAAACAATTATGGATATTGTATACTCTTTCTGGGTCCCATTCATTAACAAGGGGTCATGTTTATTGATAATAAGTGGATATATGATTAGAAATGCAATAAACAACACTTAGGATACCACATTCCTAACATGCATATTCTTCCATTACCACCTTGTTGACTTCTAAAATGTCAAGTTGTTGCTTTCATAATTCAACTATAATACAATACTAAAGAAAGGAAGGGGAGACTTGGTTCTTATCTCAAAAAATAACAATTTATCCTCTCCTCCCATGAATACCCATTGGAAAGTTAGAGTTTGTCCACTTATTAACTCTACAAATTATTCAATAAGCAGTTTTTTCTACAAAAAAATATTACTTGTATTGATTTAGAGGAGTGCAAGTTTACTTGTTTAGTGGAGAGAAAATCAAAGCAAATTACAAAGATTTGGGAGAATCTCACTAGCTAGGTTTTGTCCTCTCCCCGAGTGAGGGTGGGGAGTGATTATGTAGTCACATTTTGTTTCCTCCCTAAAGTTCATGCATTCCCTAAGGTGCTTGTATAAATCCTTACAAACATATTACTTTGCAAAAACAATACATACTAGTAGAGTTTTGGGTATTTATGCTAAGTCATATAGGTCAATACTTGTGGCAAGGGTTTTTGTGTTTTCTTCTTTGTTACCTTTGTCCATTCTTTTGTCTTTTCATGTAAGGGTGTGAGTAATTGTTGGAGTTTTATGATGTATTATGTTATACCCATCCATATCACCGGTTAGAGGCTCCTTTAATGTTGTTGGTTCTTATTCATTGAGATGTTGAGGGAGGAAAGAATCCAATATGTGCACACCCACTACTCAACTTTGTCCACAATCAAGGGTGTTAGAGTTCTTTGGGTAGGAGTGGGGTTTCTATATCATCACCATGGATGAAGTAGTTGGCAGAAATGGAAATGTGATTTAAGAAGTAAAATGCATGATGTTGATTTGTTATTTATCACTATTCCTCCAAGTGGGGTACCTTTGGAGTATCACAATTTTTTTTATTTTCTATTAGAGGTTAGGTTGGTCTCCCTTTTCTACCTTCCATATGGGATCTTTGGGTTCTTTTTGGAAGTCAATGGCATTGTTGTATTGACCATGATTTTTAATAGGAGATTTGTGTAGGATCCTTTTTTATTGATTATATGATGTTGCTAAGATGCTCACATTCACTAAGTGGGCCTTTCATGTGAGCTCTTGGATTGAGTGTTCATTTTTGTTCCTTTAGACAATATGTTGTGGCAGGTCCAACATCTAAATGATATATACACTAAAAGGAAACCTACTTGTAGTCCAAATGAAAATTTTAGCTGTAGTCCTTGGCCACCAAATTAATCTCCAATGAGAATCCATTTGCATACAAATATGGGCATAGGTAATAATAAGCATCATGGTCAAACATGCATTGAAATCCTAGGTATGCACAAAAAATAAACTGGCAGGGATTGATTTATGGAAGACATTACCGAAGTCATTTTTTGTG